>CM050168.1:57412947-57890447 GCA_027410445.1 Discoglossus pictus
GATCCAAGTCGCTTTGGATATCTTTTTATGAGCTTACCACATCTTACCACTGGGATTTTGCCCATTCCTCCTTGCAAAACTGCTCCAGCTCCTTCAAGTTGGATGGTTTGTGCTTGTGAAAAGCAATCTTTAAGTCTGACCACAGATTTTCTATTGGATTGAGGTCTGGGCTTTGACTAAGCCATTCCAACACATTTATATGTTTCCCCTTAAACCACTCAAGTGTTGCTTTAGCAGTGTGTTTGGGGTCATTGTCCTGCTGGAAGGTGAACCTCCGTCCTAGCCTCAAATCACGCACAGAGTGGTACAGGTTTTGCTCAAGAATATCCCTGTATTTAGCACCATCCATCTTTCCCTCAACTCTGAGCAGTTTCCCAGTCCCGGCTGCTGGTGTTCTTTGGGTGATGTGATGTGTTGGGTTTTCTTTGATGGCTGAAAAGTAAAATTTTAGTCTCATCAGACCAGAGCACCTTCCTCCATACATTTTGGGAGTCTCCCACATGCCTTTTCACAAACTCAAAACGTGCCATTTTGTTTTTTTGCTGAAAGTAATGGCTTTCTTCTGGCCACTCTGCCATAAAGCCCAACTCTGTGGAGCGTACAGCTTATTGTCATCCTATATACAGATACTCCAGTCTCTGCTGTGGAACTCTGCAGCTCCCCCAGGGTTACCTTAGGTCTCTGTGCTGCCTCTCTGATTAATGCCCTCCTTGCCCGGACCATGAATTATGGTGGGTGGCCATCTCTTGGCAGGTTTGTGGTTGTGCCATGTTCTTTCCATTTGGTTATGATAGATTTGATGGTGCTCCTGGGATCATCAAAGATTTGGATATTTTTGTATAACCTAACCCTGACTTGTGCTTCTCAACATCATTGTCCCTTACTTGTTTGAAGAGTTCTTTGGTCTTCATGGCAGTGTTTGGTTAGTGGTGCCACTTGCTTAGGTGTTGCAGCCTCTAGGGCCTTTCAAAAAAGGTGTGTATATGTAAATACAGATCATGTGACACTTAGATTGCACACAGGTGGACATAATTTCACTAATGTGACTTCTGAAGGTAATTGGTTGCACCAGAGCTTTTTATGGGCTTCATAACAAAGGGGGTGAATACATACGCACATGCCAATTTTCTCTTTTCTATTTCTAAAAAATAGTTTTATGTATATATTTTTCTCATTTCACTTCACCAACTTAGACCATTGTGTTCTGATCCATCACATAAAATTCAGATTAACAAAACATTGAACTTAAGGCTGTAATGTAACAAAATAGGTAAAAAGTCATGGGGGGTGAATACTTTTGCAAGGCACTGTATTTACAACACAGCCTCTAATGTAAGAGATACAGCATATGCATTTATGCTGCTGTGAAATATGCCCTTTCAACAGCACTAATGGAAAGCTCATTTGTTTACATGGACTCATTTCCTATATTTTTGCAGAAAACATTTGTGTCATTTAAATGATAATAAGATTATGTAAAATATTTTATTTTTTAAGTTTTACTTATTAGTATTTGTTGTATAAAAAACAAGTTGTTTGAAATCTTAATCGCTTGTTGAGGTTTTTGCTTAACCTAAAAGAGAGGGAAGCATCAGCAGTCCTGAGGCCAGGCTTTCAGTATTTTCATACTGTGCTTAGAGCAGACAGTCTTTGTCTCAGCCTGTGCATTACTTGGATATCCTTCCCTGTGTTTGGCACTCCAAGACAAGCTTATCGCATTGCTGTAGAGGATGACCTAGAATATAAACCTTCTTCATATAACCAGACAGACAGCCTGCAGCATATTGCACCTTTTTGTAAACATTGACTGAGATTTTAACAGGAATGGACTAAGACTCTGAAACACAATGCTTGCTGCGTCATAAAAAATATGTTTTCTGGATCTCGGATCACACATTTTTTTATGACACTCTCTTTTAGAGTACAACATTTTGGACTTTGCTGCCCCTTCAGCAACAGCCACTTTTTGGTACATGACTATATGTTTGTAATGTAAAGTAATGTTTAGATTTATGGGCCAAAAAAATGAGCACTATGAACTGGATTCTTCCAAAATGTTTGTTGCCCCCCTCCGATGTGCACGGCCTTATCTAGTTTCCTTGGCTGTTTATCAAGATATAGTGTTGCTGAGGACACATTTTGGAGGCATTACTTTTTGTGCTGTTGTTCCAACAATGAATGTCTTTAATATAAGATTAATGGTCATTTTTTTATTGCACGTTCACGCCCTTTTGATCACTGTTAGGGTAAAATTAGACATGGCCATTTAAAGGTATATAAGTGAGCTGAGTTATGAATGCATCTGATAGAGGAGAATTAGTAGTGTATGAAAACATGTGTTATATAGAAAAGTTCAGTTTACTTACAAAGTTATGTGCACAAAAGTCAAATCCAGCTGTTAACACCCAAAGGGCGTTTACATAAGCCGGGTCCACACAGAAAAACAGCAGTGTACCCACAGGAAATACAGCAAGATACACATTTTGACCTTTCTGGTACAGAGCACAGAAAGTAACTGTTGCAGTTCTTGTACTGAGCCCATGCCAGAAACCACTGAGGTGATGAATGATACAATGTATTATCAAATGTGTTATCCTGATTCTAAATTTGAATGCTATGCTAATTGATGTGGAGTTTTCTAGGGTGTACACAATAAAATGCAAATGCCAAAAGACATAGGACATTTTACTAACTTCAAGGTAATCTAATTAATGTATATTTTGGAATGGTTTCATGCAAAAAAATGTTTTCATACACTACTAATTGTCCTCTATCAGATGCATTCATAATCCAGCTCACTTAAATATCCCTTTAAATGGCCTGTTAGATCATTTATTTAAAAGTATGATATATTATATTTCTTTATTTTATTCTGCTCTTCTTTCAGTGGCACAGTGTTAGTTTGTCACTGTGTGAGGTGGTGGACAGCAATTCTCCATTTTGCATCTCCTAGTGCAAACACGGCATGGCCAACAGCTTCCTATGAGCCCATAAAGTCAAGGAGTGTACCTTCTAGTACAGTCACCAGCTCCATATGACTACACAGGAAGCTTCTGGCTGTGCTATGTTTGCAGCAGAAGATGAAATATGGAAATTCACAGAACATTCACAGCTTACTGCTTCCTCTAAAAGATGGAGGTACTGAGACCACCATGACAGCCACTTAGAGACCTGCAGAGAAAACTAAAATATATCCAACAAAATAATTCATAATTGTATAGGAGCACTCTATTGCACCAAATGGTCTATTGCCCCGATGTGTTGTATTCATATTTTCTGCTTATCTTAGAATCTGTTTATAATTTTGTAATCTGCCGGTTCTACTTTATTCTACATTGTAAATAGCGCTACGGAAAATGCTGATGCTTTGAAAATAATTAGTAATAATAATATAATTTGGTTAAAAAGGCTTTATGTTAGAAGCAGCTTTTACTTTTAAAGGGCCATTACTTGTTTTACCACTTTTACCAGTTACATTAAGAAATATAACATTACACAGCCCCTTTAATGATATAGCCTGTACCATCTCTGCTCAGGGAAATCCCTGCATTCACTACAATATCCCCAGAGCAGGAAATGCGGGGATGCTTGTTTTTTTAACAGGACCACTGTATGTCTTTAAAGAACGATTATGATTGCAAAGTATTTGTAAGATTTTAAAACAAGGTAAATATTTCCAAGATGCACTGCATCCCAAGGGAGTATTCTTGGAACAATGATTGTGGGCGGAAGTGCATCTAAAGATGCAACAACACACACCACAGCTTGCCTGCATCTGGCCCTTTAAAGTTATTTTTCAGTGTTATGGGAGTGACCACGCACATATATAATTCTGCATGGGTGCTCAGCTAATGTGGTATTAGCATTAGGTGACTAAACTGCTTACCAGACGCAGCCAAGCGCAGTGAGTCACAGATGATGCGAGCACTTAACCTGAGATCATGACCCTGTTACATCCAGCTCCTCCTTCTCTGTCACTAACAGGACCTTCTGTGGTCAAAAGAGGATCTTTACGAGGATGGAGAGATACAGAACAGGACAATGTCACTCTACCCTCTGTGATACAGCAAAGTGATAAATAGAGACGCTGGTCACTTTAAGCATGTCCCAAACAGGTCAACAGGACAATTCCCCATGTTATTTCTCTTATTATATCGCTTCCACGTCATCTAAGGATTCTGGGTAATGATATGCAAATAACTCAAAGTTACATAGTAATGGAGGTTGAAAAAAGACTTTAAGTCCATCAAGTTCAATCTTTTAAGATCTCCTCTGATCTGCAATATGCAGATTAGTTGTTAATTTATCCAGAGGAGGCAAACAGAAAAAAACACCAGTAAAACTTTGCCAATTGTCTCAAAAGGGAAAAAAAAAATCCTTCCTGACAGATACGGCCAATCGGATTTCTCCCTGGATCAATACTGTCCGTCTAATTATCCAGGATAACCCTGAATACCCTTTTTATTTAAAAATATATCCAATACCTTTTTAAAGTTATCTATCGAATCCGCTGTCACCACCTCCTCTGGTAGAGAATTACACAGATTAACCACCCTTACTGTGAAGAAGCCTTTTCTTTCTTTAAGGTGGAATCTTTTTACTTCTAGCCTCAAGGGATGTCCTCTTGTCAGTTGAAAACCTCTTGGCACAAAAAGCTCCCGTGACAAATCTTTATACTGACCCTGGATGTATTTATATAAGGTAATCATATCCCCTCTTAGACACCTTTTTTCTACAGAAAATACATTTAATTTTGTTAGTCTTTCTTCATAACTTAGCCCCTCCATTCCCCTTATTAGTTTTGTAGCTCTTCTCTGTACTTTTTCCAGCTCTAAAATGTCCTTTTTATGAAGTGGTGCCCAAAATTGTACTTCATATTCCAAATGAGGGCATACTAGGGATTTGTATAGTGGTAGAATTATATTTGCTTCCCTGGCTTCTATACCATTCTTAATACATGCTAATATTTTATTTGCCTTTGCAGCTGCTGCTTGACTTTGAGCACTGTTACCTAGGTGGTTGTCCACAAGCACTCCCAAATCCCTTTCAATATCTGATATACCTAGATTTGTTTCATTAAGTTTATAAATTGCATGGCTATTTTTCATTCCCAGATGCATAACTTTACATTTATCCGTATTAAATCTCATCTGACATTTAATTGCCCATTTCTCTAATTTATGCAAATCCCTTTGGAGGGAAAGCACATCATTTTCTGATTTAATTACCTTGCACAACTTCGTGTCATCAGCATGGATCCCTTTAGAATAATAACGTTTTTGAAACATAGTTATAGTCAGAAGTTTAGTGACAACAATCTCATTCACACACAGCTATTTCACCTTACATGGGACTGATAAGTGAGATATTGATTTCAGGACACTGTACGTACATTTTAAAGTGGTCCTGAGGATACAAAATGTTTCGACTATCCATGATCATAGAAATTATCAGCATTTATTTGGATGCTCTATAATCCTTTCAACCCCAATATACCCCTATACATAACATAATTGTGCGTAATGCAAATCCCCTGGATGTTTTATATTAAAATCTGCTGAAAAAACGGAATGTTCACAAACTTGTATTTTTTATTACATAGCAAGTGAAGCTCAGTTTTGTTTCCTTGAACTAAATAATATGTCAGAAGATGGGGGAGAAACCATAGTTAATTATATTGTTTTATTATTCCAAAGCAAAAGCATTTTGTATTCATAAAACAGGCCATATTTGGTTTGGAATAACGACGCAAAGAGTATCCACAATAAATCTATTATTCCTTGCATATATGCATCTAGTATCTTTGCTGTCCTATTCACAGGCTAGTTAGGCTTCTTAAAGGAATACAATTATAAGTTTACTATATACAACATTTCAGTTACAGTTCAGATCAGTAACGATGAGCTTACACTCTATTCTAAGTGGGACCCCACTTTAAAAGCTCTAAGAGAGAAGGGTTCTGCATCTCCTTGGGAACACATTTTTGAAAGTCTTGAACAGGGAAAGGTTATCAGAGCAGTGAGCCTTGGCTGATCTCATTTGGTCACATTCCTCCTTAGTCATGGGCGTATTTAGGTTTTATGCTGCCCTAGGACATTCAGATGTGTGCCCCCCACGCCCCAATTGCAGCTTCTCAATCCCACTTTCTATATCTCAAATCATAAGTTCATGTGTTCTTATGTATATATGATGCGGGGAAGTGTCAGGTACAGACAGGAATATCACTGCATATGTAACAAACATATTACAATGCCCTGCACTGCGTGCTCAGGAATATGTGCTGACCTAGGCCTGGGCCTTGTGGGACAATGCAGAAACACACCTCTGCCTCTAGTATTAAGTACTGTCTGCAGGGCCATATTTACATCTCAGGCACTCCTAGGCACAGCAGCTTCTTGTAATAGTTCCAGGCGGTCACTGTTTTCAGAGTGCAGTGTTTCCTTTTTTTTATGCTAAGAAAGATTTTCAAGTGTGAAATGAGGCGCCCTTCACAGGGAAGCGACCATAGGCGGTTGTCTAGTTGGCCTAATGACAAATCTGGCCATGACTGTTCACCTTCTCTAAAAATGTCCAGTATTAACTACTTCAGCTGGCTAATGGCTTGTACACATTTTAAAGTTCAGCCCTCTACCCAACCATTTTGTCCTCGGCCATAGTCTATGTTGCTTGGGCCTTAAACTGGTCCTGGGGATAAAATTACTGTTCTAAAAATGTAATTCAGCCGTTTTATTCTCCCACCAAGGCCTTGCTCTGCTATTTGTATTAGAGTATAATCATTGCTACTTCTTCCTTGTGGGATTTCACATGTTCTGTACATAGACATTGCTCTTAGCCTACAAATCACTTGCTAGTATCAGTGTGGTTAGCAATGATTATGCTCTAACACAAAGGTGGTTTGAGGGAGGATCAAAAAAGCTGATTGACAGAGGAAAATTACAAACATGAATGTAAGTTTACAGTAAGAAAACTAGATAAAGGGACATTTTAATGCTATTTATTAGCTTTGAACCTTTTTATTCTAATGTTCCCCATTATTTATAAATGTGCATCACCTAATATTATACAGGAATCTGACTTATAGATACATCCTCATGGCAGCAGGTCCCAGGTCTCTGCAGAGTAATCCCAGATCCAGTTCCTTTCCATGGCTACTGTGTCCAGAGATTTCCTTCTCCAAGACACCACCATAACATGAGAAAAACAAACAGAGCCTTGTTACTGGCGGCCTGACAAAGGGACTGACTCACAGCTCCAACTAAATATATCAGCTCTGCCATAATATTGTCTCATATATTAAACACACCATTTGTTACAGATGTTATCTGTTTTTAACCCTAAAAGGGGCATTGTAGGCATATAGCAAGTGAGTCGTAAAAATATATTTCTTGAATCTTAACTCAATCTGCCAAGAAGCTTATGGTATTTACACGTATATATCTTTATTATTATTATCCTTTATTTATAATGCGCCAACATATTCCATAGCGCTATACAGGGGTTAAATATAAGTCAAGAACAATATACAGTATATCATATGAGCTCAGAGATAAATATAAATATGCAATATATATGTGTATATAATTGGTAAAGTTGAAAGACAATTTTCCACTTTAAAGACCACTCAAAACCACCTAAACAATATTGTATTATATTAAAGGCATATCTAAGTGTCCTTTGTTATGAATGCATCTGATAGAGGAGAATCAGTAGTGCATATAAACATTTATTTGCATGAACAAATACCAAAATAAACATTTACAAACTCACCCCGATGTTTGCTAAATCTTTTCAGTTTGCAAGCTACACCCCTGAAAATCGCTGCTGAGTTTAGCATAAAATTCATAATTCGTTTTGGCTAATCAGGAGAAAGCAGAGGTTACCTGATTTGTATCATATTATGGGGTTCCTGTGTTGCAAAGCAGCCTGGGATATGTAGTCTCTCTCTATGCTTGTGCTCTGATTCAGCTGAGAGCTCAGACCCCGCCCAACCATGTGATTCCACCCTGGAGCAAGTACGCTCTGTGGTCTCTACCAGAAAGGTCAAACTCTGTACCTAGCTGCTTTCTTCAGTGTACTTGGTTATGTAAGCTCCCTGTGGGTGTGCAAAGCTGGATTTTACTTTCCTGACGATAACTTCGTAAGTACACTGAACTTTTCTAAATAACCTTCTGCTTCTTACCATACATTTGAAACCCAGGAAACGTATATATACCTTTAAACCAATTAGCTAATCCACAACTTGTTTCACTTGTAAGGATGTATATACAGCCCCATACGCTTTAAGTGCGGTCACTCAGAATGTTTAACCTACATCGCAATAATGGTTAAATTTACTGTCCACAGAGAGATGGAATCTGAGCTGATGAAGAGAGACCTACCCCCCACACAGAGAAGGAGCCAAGGGGCACATACAGACACATATTGCCATCACGGCTTCAACTACTATAAAACATGAATGTTCTACATGCTGATGTATAACTGAACTAGGAAACAATGTGCAACAAATACAGTACAGTCTATAATTCTTGAATATCTGGGTATATATATATAGTATTTATATACTCTAGCTTCCCAGAATGCAGTGCAATAACTATTTCTTGGAATTCTGAGCAGGAAATATGTCTTTTTACTTCTTTTAGACATTCAAATGTGAACACAAAATACTTTTTATTTACTATACTACAGTACGGTGGAGGCTTCTATTGCTCTTTTGCCCACCATAAATTAAATGATTGTTATGGTAAACTAGCTCCCCACAAAATCTATTATACAAGCAAGGAACCGGCCCCACGCTGATGAGAGGCAGTAACCTTGAAACAGCTGTACGTGGGTAGGTTTCCGGCTTTGTATATAATCTATCTTGGACTTTGCTTAAAGCTGTGTAATACAGCAGGCATATGCCTAAAAGGAAATGGTATTGGACCCTGGAGATATCCATGAGATGTTAGTGGTTATGTTTGAGTGACGAAGTTACACTTTTGCAGAAGCAGGGCTTGCACTTATTGCTACAAGCGCCCAGTGTTTTTGGGCAAAGGAAGTGACATGTTCTTATAGATCCAATTTTTAGGATCCAATTATTTAACAAATCAAGCAAATAAACAAAAGATCAAATTGTTTGACTAGCTACCAGAAGGTGATAAAGCCAGGCAAGATGCAATGCTCTATACATTTAAGAGTTTTAAAAAAAATCTGATTTTCTCTAAAAACTTTTTCATTTTACGGTTTTATCTGAAGACCATATATACAAAAGATTCACATTTTTTAAATCTTAATTTGATATTTAACATAATATTTTTTTATCATTCTTTGAAGTGAAACACACACACATCTCTTCAATCCTTGCTCATCCTGATAAAACTGTAGCAGGGTTTAGAATCATATTTCAGATATTTTCATATGATTTAAGACAATAACATTGGTTGCTTTAGAAAAGAATTGTCCAACATTTGTCCCCGAGGACTTGATCCAGACCACATTTTAAGGATATCTTGGCCAGTTGAGCAGTCATTTTGTTTACCCACCCGTACTAAAAAAAAGACGTCTTGAAAATATGGCCCCTGAGTGCTAGTGATTGCTCCTTGAAGGATTATTGCAGTTTAGTAAAAACATTACATGTTTGTGACGTATATAACAAACAAACTAAATGAGCAGCTGTGAAACCCCATAGAAACATATCTATATCTAACTGACTCTACTTGTGTCATGGGGGACTGCGAGTCTGTCTGGAATCTGAGAGGGGTTATCCTAATGGGACTTGCTCCTCTATTTAGTTCTGTTTCCAAACGGAAACTTGTAGTGGCAGTCTTTAAATAGAACTGAATAGGAATGTTATCTGAATCCATTATTCCTCTCATCACTACTAGGTATCAAAGCCAAAATATCTACTAACATTATGGTTATAATATTTGTATTTATTGTTTTTATTATGTATTTATTAATTTTAAACCTTCTGAGCACATTTCTCCCATTACTGATAAAGTTGTATAAAAGAACATACTATAAATATGGGTGGCACGTCTTTCGCGCGCTAGAGACCAGCGCGCCGTCATCAGGGTGCAGAGAACTGCGCCCTGATGACGCGCTGCGCTCAGATTACCTTATCCTTGGCAGCCTCTTGGCAGGGTGGAGCGCAGAGCATCATCAGATTGCAGTTCTCTGCGCCCTGATGACGGTGCGCTGGTCTCCAGTGCGCAAAGGTCGGCGTGCCATAAATTTGACACCTTAGTCGTCCTTTAATCAATTTATTTCATGGCAAACATACTTGTATTACTACACAGGTTTCCCAGCTAGGTTCTGGAATCGTATCCATCAGGCTCTCAGTATTTGGCGGCCTCTGTGCCCGGGCATGAGCATTAATGTCAGGTTGCTGACTCACAGCTCCTCAATAGAACTGGCATTTATTGTTGAACTCTGTCCCTGAGTGAAGCCCCCACCCTGGATATCTGTCTTTCTCCACCATTAGCTGGACCAGCTTCATACCTTGGCTGCAGACTGTACCGGGCTATTTATATAGATGTGTACCCTGTATGGGGGCCAGGGGGTACATAGTGCCAGCTACAGAATATGATTAATGCATAGAAGAAAGTCCCAGAGTTCCTGCTGCACCACAATTATAGATCCAGTTATACTGGGACAGTACATTTACTGATAAAAATATGAATATTTGGAACAGAAAAAGGTGACATTTAGCAACGGACAAACAGATCTAAATGTACTCCTTGTTTGGGCTGTCACTCATCTCAAGAGATCCTCCTACAATACTCTTCTTCTTTTCAGTATGTACCGTAATCATCTCCATATTGGATTAGTAGCTTCCTTTTGTACAGGGCTTCTGACGTATCAATAGAAACTGACTGGCACTCCACGAAAGGATGCCATTAATCTGGGGAGCTATTCATTAATAATGAGGGCAATTAGAAACTAATAAGAAGGTGATCCTGGTGGGAGGACCTCGTGAGCTGAGTGACAGCCAATATATAGTAAATTTAAAGCTGCTTTTCTTTTACTAAAGTTAATTTTTTATAACTTTAAAAAGAAAAATAACAATACATTGAAAAGTTTATTAAACTGATTGTTATTACTTAAAATTAATGAAAGCTGAATCATTAATGTGCCCCCTAAATACAAAAAAAATGGAAATACTGTATTTTTCCAATGAATTCCTTCATGTAGTTGTAAGGAGTCACAATGAGCATGTGCTAGACCTGCTACTCCATAGGGAGAGATATTGATCAGTAAAAGATAATGTGCAGAGGTTGGGGGGTCCATCAGGCTGATTCATGCACATGATCATATTCAAGCGCATAGGAAAAATGGAGGTTGAAGCCCGTAGGACTTCACATTGATTGCTGTGATCGATATAACATGAAATAAAGTGTTGGAGAATGTTTTGCTATTAATTCTAAGACCTAACGTCACTATCATTTTCATAAAAGTACAGTATTGCTTTTTGATTTGCTTTTAAAGCTCTCCGATTTGTCATTAAGCCCTTTGCGAGACCTCCTTGGTACCAGTAACTTGTGGTTAGATATTTGCCATTTGTGGACGTCACGGAGTGGTTAACGAGGGGGAATCGGTGCAATTGAATAGCGATTTGTGTTTTGAGCGTTCGGCCGTGAAGAATCAAAGGCTTGGCGGGCATCGCAGTTCGCAGCACGTAACTCGATCGGAGCCCGTAAACAGAAGCCAATTGAATAGCAAAATTACTTGCGACCTCCACTTGTGAGCCCGGATCTCAGCAATTGAATGAGGCTCATAGTGTATTACTGACAATAAACAAGGACGCAATAGTTTGAATGCCTTACATTTTGGCTGCATCGAACTTTAAGCCACATCTGGCGCAGTGGCTGCATGTCATTAAATAACCATATTTGAAAATAGCTAAAGGCGACTAATTATCTAGATAATTGTGTACTTGATTTACATCAGACGAACTAGATCTGCTTACAAAAGGACTCTGTACACATGAGTTTGTATTTTTGGAGGGAGAAGAAATTCTTGAATGCAGTCTCTGTCTCTTCCAGTACATGATTGTTTCATAGTGAATTAAACACCACTTGAATAATATCAAGGATCAAGGTGGCAGCTTTTAAATTGGATCTGGAATGTCTCCCTCTCCCCCCCCCCCCCCCCCCCCCCCCCCCTCCGTCTCTCTCTCCCTCTTTCTCTCCCCCCTCCCCTCTTTCTTTATTTCTCTCTCTCCCCTCTCTCTTTATTTCTCCCTCACTCGCTCTTTCACCTCTTACCCTCCATCTCTCTCTCTCTCTCCCTCCCTCCCCCTCCCTTTCTCTCCCTCCCTCTCTCTCCCTCCCTCTCTTTCTCTCCTATCTCTCTCTTTCCCCTCTCTCCCTATATATCTCTCTGTGTGTATAATGTGTAAAAAAAATAGTATTAAGAGGCTGACAGACAAAGAGGGTAAGGTAAAGAGTATAGAGGAAGAGACAGACAGAGTAGGAGACACAGGCAGGGGAATATATAGAGAGACATGCATGGAAGAGTGGGAGAGATAGTAATAGGGAGGGGGATATAGAAACTGGAGAAGAGTAAGGATAGACAGAGGGAGGGAGAGAAGGAAGGAGAGAGATGCAGGAGAAGAGGGGGAGTTAGAGGCAGGGGAAGGGATGGAGAGAGTAATAGGGTGGGAGGATAGAGAAACTGGAGAAGAGTTGTGGAGATAAATGCATGGGAAGGGAGGAGAGATAGGCATTTGAAGAGGGGGAAAGAGACAGGGGAGGGAGAGAGAGCGCTATAAGGAGGGATAGAGAAACTGAAGAAGGGGCAGTCATGAATAAGAGCAAAACGCTTCAGCTAAATGTTTATAAAGTCAACCATTACATTTTCTGTAGATAAAATGGGTTAAAATGAATATTACTTGCCTGGAGTTGGGGCTGTCTCCAACTCCTTCCCATCGCCCTGCTCACATTGTTTGTCTATTAGCCATTTACGTGATGAAGTTGCTTTCATTTACTGACATCTGATTGGTGCATTGTCACACATTCCCACAGTACAGGGATAGGGCAGATAAGTTACAACAACTGAATAGCAAAACATCTTCTCAGTGATTTCAGTGGCTTCCAAACAAATAATGTGAGTAATGTGACATCAGTCAGGTAACATTCATTTTCAGACAGCTTTTTTATTGACTTTATAAACACATATTTCTTGAACTAAGAATGGTTGAACTAGATGCTTGCAGCCCTTAAACTGGACTTTACACTGGCCCCTTTATCCAATGTCTGCCAGACTTATAATATCATTGATGGTGTCAGTAAGTTATACGTTGATGATTCCCATAGGACGTAACAGCTGTCTATAACTGTGTTTTATGGCACATCATTCTATGTTATAAAGGCTGTCTAAGAACAGTGTAATAAGGATTAAAGTATATAGATTTAATGGAGGAATTATATTGTAAGATTCATTGTTTTTTTTTTGTTTGTATTTTAAGTTATTTATTGGATCTTTCCATAATATACAACAAATGAAGCATACATTCTAATAAGAATATATTACAATATCAAAACTCTGTTCTATACAATAGTATATGTATGTATTTAAAATGTATGTAAGTGTTTCCCATGAGTAGAATTTATCCATCCCATCCATATAGCTTTAATTCAATCTAATGATTTTTTTGTTAGAAGCTATGTTATATTCTACCCAGAATTCTTAGCTGTAGTTGAAGCAATTTATACTTAAGTGAAATGACCTTTTTGGGACAATATCCAGAATATTAAACTTTTATATGAATTTATACTGAAGAATAGAATGACTTAATTTGGAATAAATTCCTCAAAATTATATCCACCCAGTTTCATAGTAAATATGAGTCATGATTGATGACATTTCTTATTTGGAGATATTATCTAGGGAGATTAGTTCATTAATTAATGGAATTAAATAAAACCCAAAAATAAGAAAATCAGCAATAATCTTTATCTGGAATTGTTACTAAAATGTGTGTATAGGACGCTGATACATGTCCTCTAAATGTAAATGAAAAAGTTAATTTAACAATAAAGTCCCAATGTTTTTTTCATGTATATAAAAAAGGGTGCATAAACATTTACATTGAAGTCAGCCATGATCGCCCCACTAAACATTGACTTGATATACCATAATCGCTGTTTGTAATTGCTAATTAAAGGGATATGTAAGTGAGCTGGATTATGAGTGCACCTGATAGAAGGAAAATTTGTAGTGTATGAAAACATTTTTTTTGCATGAACAAATACCAAAAATAAACACTTACCCGTTAGCAAAATATATTTTAATTTCTGTCAGTTGAAACTAAGGGTTAATACCCTACAAACCCAGGCTAATTGGTATACAACTTGAAAAATAGTTTTGGCCAATCAGGAGGAAGTTTGCAAGTTTTCAATCTTGTGTCTGTGCCTTTGAAACGAGCACTATGTACATTTGATTCTAGGCTCAAAAACAGGGCCCTCCATTCTTTATAAGGTGTTCATTTTGTTTTTGCCATGTACTCAACCCCTGTACAGCACTACGGAATATGTTGGTGTAACGGATCTCCTGGCACCCCGACCGGGTACCTCCGTTGATAGACGCGTCCTAGTTTGCGCCGAGGCCTACAAGCACCGCACCGGACACCTCAACCACCACAGACTCCACAACCGCCGTAGTTTAGCTGGAGCCGCGCCGTCTTCCTTCCACCCTGTATGAATCTCCAGCATCCAGGACCGTGTGGGGAAGACCTCTCCTCCAAGGAGGACACATCAGGAACAAGCGTTCAGTAGTTACAGCTCAAGGGAGTATGCAAAAGCATAGCAATCCCCAGTATGATAGAGCCATCCCCTCAAATAACGAGATGAGACTACGTTTTGAAGGGTCAAGTAGAACTATATTTTAATGACAGGGAATCTCCTTTTATTCAATGGTGCCCTCTGAAGGGCTACACCCACATAATTATCACAACAGTTAATTATCTACATGGTTCAACCCCCACGTCTCCTCCCCTCAGATAACAGGTAACACAATTAAAACAGACACAATTTTAACCACATTCTGGATGTACCCCAAATACAGGGGGTACACCTTTAAGCACCATTCAATAGCTCTCACCCAGGGGAACAACATATACAAAAATGGCATGAATCAGACCAGGGGTTCAAAAGTTAGTAAAAGTATCTTTTACACATAACACACAGACATTGCACATATCCCCCATACAATACACATATAGGACAATAGGTGAGTCACACCTCCCTGGCAACTTGGATACAATCAGACATTAATTAGATCATTCTTCTTTGTTCTTATCAGAGAATGAAAACACTTTGGAAAATGCAAGGATCCTTTACAACTTTCTTATCTCTTGAATCTCTGTAATAGGATTATCTATTAGCCTAGGTCTGCAAAAGTCTGGCTAATATTCTGAGCCAATATATTCTGTAGAACATAAAACAACATATCTACAGTACAGCAATGTGATCATATTTTAACCAAGAATTAAATAATCATAAAACAGGGTAAAACAGTGATGAGTTCCGTTACAGCTGGGGTCTGAGCGCATAAAACTACCGAATAGCGCTCAGATCCTTTTCACACAGTTCAATTGCCATGGAGCTAAAGTTTTTCCCATAGTCTTTCATTATATGAATGGGCTCCATGGCATAGCTTTCTGTGGTATCATGGTTCACACAGGGCAAGTACCGAATGACCCCCCTGTATGTAAAGGGCCAGAATGAGTGACATACACTCTGGTATGGCCGAATACTGTGTTTACAGGGCAATATGTCCCAGGGCCATAGTCGCAGGGCAGGAGGCTGGCAAACAGTCCTCTCCAAGACAAAGTGGCGAAGGGCACTTCGTCACAGTTGGCGTGTTATAAATAAAGATAATAATAATAATAATAAGTAAAGACTGAAACATTTGTATCATAATCTGGCAGTTTTTTGTCTGTTTTTTTGTTCTCTCTGCCCGTCTCCTCATGGCTAATTTCAGCTGTGACCCCACCAACCATCATTTCCTTTATAGGTCACACACTGTACCCTGCAGGGTAAACTTAAGCTTCCTAGGGGTGTGCACATCCACATATCAGTATCTAGCATATAAATATGTAAGTACATTCAACTTTATTTTCTACTAATCAGTAGCTGTTTATTAGGAAACATTTGAAACCCAGCTCACTTACATATCTCTTTAATCCTTGGGGTCTGAATGCATTGTTTTCAGTCCACAATGATAAGACATTGATGAGCATGTGCAGACCAAGGTAGCCATTAGTCCCACTAACCTAATTACTAGGAAGCACATTTAGAGGTCAGCTGTCCTAGAACATTATTTTGAGAAATGTGAGAAAATAGTGGATGTCTAATTAAGAGTGAGAACCATAAAGGGCCATTTACCTCACTCTAAGTGCTCTTCATGGTGTAAAAAGCACTAGATTGTACGTTAAAGTTATCTATTTTTTTATTAACATTAATAACAGCTAAAAAAAAGTCTTAAGTTTGTTTACATACAAAGTCTCTGCTGCCTACTGACTGTAACAGATAGCAGAACCGCCCCGGTGAGGACAGTGATTGATGGCAGTTTTTCCTGAACGCAGGACTGCAAAAGCTTCTTTGTAATTATTTTTTTACCACCGTTTTTATGAGGTAATTGATATTTTAGTTTGGTTCAATAAAGGTTATGTTTTAGCATCTTATTTTTCATTCCCACTACGCTTATAGACATGGTAGACCCCAAGGCACAAGGAGAGTTTTGCAGCAGTGGTTCTCAATCTTTATGGGGCCAGGGACTTGAAACCATTAATAAAAGATCTGCACACAATGGAGTTGATTAATAGAGAAACACTATATTGCTGGAAAGTGTTTAAAGGGACACTGTCGCCCCAGCAGAATGATGGTTTCATCTTTAAAGATCAAACCTTTTTTTCTCTACATAAAGCATTCCTGAAAAAACAGCATTATTTGTAAATGTAATGAGAGTCTCTATATGCTAATTTGTTGATCAGAGTACTTGATAAGGGTGGGAAGTGGTTTTAAGTGATTGTAAATATTGGGTGACATTCTTTTAGTCACCAGAGGGACAGACTAACAGTGTGATTCTAATTAATGCAACATATATATATATATATATATATATATATATATATATATATATATATATATATATATATATATATATATATACAGTCAGGTCCATAAATATTGGGACATCGACACAATTCTAAACTTTTTGGCTCTATACACCACCACAATGGATTTGAAATGAAACGAACAAGATGTGCTTTAACTGCAGACTTTCAGCTTTAATTTGAGGGTATTTACATCCAAATCAGGTGAACGGTGTAGGAATTACAACAGTTTGTATATGTGCCTCCCACTTTTTAAGGGACCAAAAGTAATGGGACAATTGGCTGCTCAGCTGTTACATGGCCAGGTGTGTGTTATTCCCTCATTATCCCATTTACAAAGAGCAGATACAAGCTCCAGTGTTCATTTCAAGTGTGCTATTTGCATTTGTTGCTGTTAACTCTCAATATGAGATCCAAAGAGCTGTCACTATCAGTGAAGCAAGCCATCATTAGGCTGAAAAAACAAAACAAACCCATCATAGAGATAGCAAAAACATTAGATGTGGCCAAATCAACTGTTTGGAACAAACTTAAAAAGAAAGAACGCACCGGTGAGCTCAGCAACACCAAAAGACCCGGAAGACCACGGAAAACAACTGTGGTGGATGACCGAAGAATTATTACCCTGGTGAAGAAAACACCCTTCACAACAGTTGGCCAGATCAAGAACACTCTCCAGGAGGTAGGTGTATGTGTGTCAAAGTCAACAATCAAGAGAAGACTTCACCAGAGTGAATACAGAGGGTTCACCACAAGATGTAAACCATTGGTGAGCCTCAAAAACAGAAAGGCCAGATTAGAGTTTGCCAAACAACATCTATAAAAGCCTTCACAGTTCTGGAACAACATCCTATGGACAGATGAGACTAAGATCAATGTGTACCAGAGTGATGGGAAGAGAAGAGTATGGAGATGGAAAGGAACAAAGCATACCACCTCATCAGTGAAGCATGGTGGTGGTAGTGTCATGGCGTGGGCATGTATGGCTGCCAATGGAACTGGTTCTCTTGTATTTATTGATGATGTGACTGCTGACAAAAGCAGCAGGATGAATTCTGAAGTTTTTCCGGCAATATTATCTGCTCATATTCAGCCAAATGCTTCAGAACTCATTGGACGGCGCTTCACAGTGCAGATGGACAATGACCCGAAGCATACTGCAAAAGCAACCAAAGAGTTTTTTAAGGGAAATAAGTGGAATATTGTGTAATGGCCAAGTCAATCACCTGACCTGAATCCGATTGAGCATGCATTTCACTTGCTGAAGACAAAACTGAAGGGAAAATGCCCCAAGAACAAACAGGAACTGAAGACAGTTGCAATAGAGGTCTGGCAGAGCATCACCAGGGATGAAACCCAGCGTCTGGTGATGTCTATGCATTCCAGACTTCAGGCTGTAATTGACTGCAAAGGATTTGAGACCAAGTATTAAAAAGTGAAAGTTTGTTTTATGACTGTTAATCTGTCCCATTACTTTTGGTCCCTTAAAAAGTGGGAGGCACATATACAAACTGTTGTAATTCCTACACCGTTCACCTGATTTGGATGTAAATAACCTCAAATTAAAGCTGAAAGTCTGCAGTTAAAGCACATCTTGTTTGTTTCATTTCAAATACATTGTGGTGGTGTATAGAGCCAAAAAGATTTGAATTGTGTCGATGTCCCAATATTTATGGACCTGACTGTAGGTAAGCTATAATTAATTAATTAATTAATAATAAAAAAAATGGTTTCAAATATTGCCAAGAACAACGTTATTCATGTACAGTAACATTTAAAACATATATAAAGTTTGAGCATTCATTAATAAATTAATCATTTATGAAAAATAAAAAATTGCCTTTCAAATATTGTCAAAAAAAATATTAATGTACAGAAGCAATTTGCAGTTAAAGCACATGTTGTTTATTTCATTTCAAATCCATTGTGGTGGTGTATAGAGCCAAAAAGATTAGAATTATGTCGATGTCCCAATATTTATGGACCTGACTGTATATATATATATATATATATATATATATATATATATACACACACATATATATATATATATATATATATATACACACACATATACATATATATATACACACACATTTATATATATATATATATATATATATATATATATATATATATAAAATCTAATAATTTCCTGAACCCAGGAAGTCTCCTCCATCAGCTGCTTTATCTCTCATCATATATCCCTTGTGTATAGAGCTGTGTATAATGTTGATGCTTTATAAATAAAGGTAAATAAAAATACCATGCAGTTTGTAATTATCATAACCTTTGAACGGTTTGTATAATTACCACTTATTTATAGGCATTGTCCCCTGAGAGCCTACCCCCATTACTGCGCTGCGCCAGGCCTTCTGACATATATTTTCCATTGATAAGGGTGTCTATGCCTTTGATCTGTTAGTGGGGGGATCCTATTTCATAAAGAGGGGGCTGGTGGGCTCGTGCTAATTTAGATTTCGGAGTCGTTGTGTGGGCATTTTATATGCACTCAATTTTTTTTTGGGATTCTATTCTTCTCCCAAAAGATAACCAAAAATGGTCTTGCTTTTCAAGTGGGATTAAACATGAAATCCCCAGAGAGGGGTGTGAACATTTGCCTGGGGCTCCATATTAATAGCTCCCAAAATAATGTACTTTATCAAACAGTACGTTGGGTACCAGCTGAGAGCACATCAGCTGTCTAACTGGGCTTCTAGTGAGATTGCTGGCACACAACCATGTCATTTGAGAGGCATTCAGGTAAATAAATATACTATCTCTGCTAGATATTTAATAAAACAGAATATGCATTCAATTATTTAATTAATAATACAATGGTTGATTTATTACATTACATTTTTTATTTAAAGAAATGTCATTTAGTTTAGTTATGTTTTTAAACATATTAAAGTATTTATGTGTGATTATTTATATATATATATATATATATATATATATATATATATATATATAAATATATTAGACAGAATCGTGATTAATTATTATGGGGTTTTGCTGAGAGCTGTTTGATGGAGAAAATGTTTTTTTGATGATTATTCTTTAAATCAGTTAATATTCTATATTTGTGTCATTTTGTCCAATAACAGCCATTAATATTACATATATTTTAGTTATTTGTATTTATCTTGCTAACATTACATTAATACCAGTACATATTTTTTTTTTCATGAAATAATGCAGCATTTAACACTTTCTGCTAGATTCACTAAGCTTCACGGGGCTGCTTCATTGAGGTTGTGATAGCCATAGATAATAGTCATCAGCGCCTTCAGTCAGGTTCTTCACAGCTTAGTGAATACAGGGCATTATCGTTGCAGTGAGACAGTTATGCATTGGGCCAGATTCACTAACATGGCCGGGAAGGATGGCTGTATTTTATCTATTTTTACAGAAACAGACATTCTAGCATCTTCAAAGTCTGAGAATCTTATTGATTGTGGCCCAGTTAGAGATCTTATTTCATAACTGAGAAAGTTCTTACCTGATTGCATTTAGGCAAAGTATTTTTTGTGGGATCTAACTACTAAAGTGTGATGTGCAAAAGAAGCCCTTTAAGGACCGGGTAGTAGATATGTTCAGCAGCCTTCCTGCAGTAGTGGTAGGTGCTGGTATATGACGTCTTGGGGTTTAGCATAGCTTGGGCTGCTTTCTCTGTAATGATTGAGTATATACAACAATAGTCTTATATCATATTTATCATCCACCTGATTCTCCTACAGTCCTTAGCCAGAAATCAATCTCAAGTACAGGACCTCTAGTGCCTCTATTCAAACTGACCAAGACACACAGACAAGGCACCCATGGGTGTCTCAGTATAACAACACAAGAAGCTCTCTGGCAAACCAAAAGAAATGGAACGGTTTGTCTAATACACAGTGTTTTGGGTTAATTTAATAATTGAGGTTTTTGTATTTTGGACATTTTTCTGTATACCCGCTAGCAGCAGAAAGCAGTATAATGAGCCAGGCGGTGGAGCTGCTGCATTATTTGTTTAGGAGCCAGTGTCCCGGCTACAGATCACAATATAAATTCCTTAGATATGAAGAAAGGAATTTATCAAACTAAGTGACGGCTGCTTCACTGCGCTCAGAGACTGCGACATGTGTCACTATTTCCAGATAACACCACAGAGGGGGAGAGACTCCCAGACAACTGGCTCACCCTTTATTGGGGGTATACCAACACCAGATTCAGAGCTGCTGCTGGTGTAGCAGGTGCAAAGCACTTGGCCCACTACAGGGTGGATGCCCTCTGCTTCCTGAAGTAAAACTTGTCAAGATAGATAAATATTTAATAGAAAGGTGATCTGATTACCCTAGGGATGATGTGACCAGCAACATATATTTTTGGCTTATTGAACCCTTCAGGTACCTACCTTGCAATGGAGGGGCCCATATTATATTGCACCAGTGCCCTCGGTTCCTTACACACTGGAGGATGGAGGTATAGGACAACAAACACAAAGCTTCACAGTCGTTAAGGTTCTTATGGATTTTTCTTATAGAAAACAGCCATCAATCCTTTTTGCAAAAATGAAGAAGCTTAGTGGATTTTGCCCAAAGACACCTAAGAGCAAAGCCTCGGCAAGCCCATAATCTCCAATCAGCACGCTCAGGGTAGAACCTACCACTGTCTTCATTTAAAGGACCACAGAGGTTAAAGTTTCTCTGTATGTTTTTTTTTTAAATAACTAAAGTTAAAAATGGGCAACAAGTTTTAAAATTAAAAAATATATAGATATGTAGATAAATATACAAAACCGTTTTTATTTGCAATTAGTTTTACTACAAGAATCCATTGTTTTCTCAGCTGCATCTATTATTTTGACCCTTGTAAACAATTTAGCTTTCCATTAGTCCCAATATAAGCACTGGAAGTTTTATAGTGTAGATAGAGGTTTCCTGTAAGTTGAAGTACCATTCCCATCTCAGTGGGAAGTTGAAACCAAAATCGTAGATTCCAATTGCATTTAAAATGCAACAAAACAAAATTGGAAAATAATAATTATTTTTTACATTCTAAAAAATATTTTTCAAGTTTAATTCTTCAAAATAATATATTTCAAAAGTGTCCATTAAGGTTAATATTTTATCTTCCGCATCTAAGATTTTTATGGCTGGTTTTGTTACATTGTAAACACTTTATTAACAAAAAAATCCCTATTTCAATTTGAGAGTTTTTATTAAAAAAAATGTCAAGTCCACTGCGATATAATCTAGTCCTTAATTTGTTGTTTAGTTGTTCAGTCATGTCTGACTGTTGGGGACCAAATGGAAACAGCAAGCCAGGCACATCTGTCTTATCCATATGGTTTTCTTAGCAACAATAATGAAGTGGGTTGCCAGTTCCTTCTCCAGTGGACCATGATTTGTCTGACTTGCTCATCTTGGGTGACCCTACATGGTATAGCTCACAGCTTCATTGAGGTACACAAGCCCCTTCACCACAACAAGGTAGCGATCCAGAAGGGGAGTCCATAATTACATCTCTACAAATAATTTGTTTATTTGTGTTTAGTTCCCAGACACACAGTAATAGACACTCACATATAATCTTATTTTTTGTGTATAATTATTTTGTGTGCAACTTTTTTATTTAAAGGGGTTAAATGTATTTGTATCACGCTTCCGGTTCAGTATTGTGACCCTTCCTTTCAGTCACAGAAGCCCTGGGCCTCTCGCTGGCCCCTGTATAGTGTATAAACGTGTTGGGTCAAAGCATGCAGATGTACTAAAAAGTGTAACGTGCAGCAGGAGATGCAATCTCACTTCACCACAACTGCTGAGGGCATTGATCAAACTTGTAATCTGAACACTCCCTTTCAAAAAGGTATTCCTTAAAGGGGTGTTCTGCTCCTGTATGAGCACATACATAGGCAGCCTGATTGCTTAAACTGCTGGGCTCATTGTCAAGGGGTGTGTTTGGAGCGCTTATTTGAATACAATGGGTGGAGCCAGAAGCTCCTCCTACTTTGCCAGATACACATTTTCAAAGTAGTTTGAGGACATGAAGAGGGTGAAGCTATGAGAGAGACAGGACAAAGAGAGAGTGAGGAGAGATATAAACAGGACAGAGAGACACAGGAGGGGGAGAAAGAGAGATACAGAGAGAGGAGAGAGTCAGGACAGAGAGACAGGAAAAAAAGGGTGGCGTGGATAGAGACAGGATAAAGAAGGAGATAGAGAGAGGAGAGAGATAGACAGGAAAGAGAGAGGGGGGAGAGAGAGAGGCGGGGGATCGAGATAGAGGAAGGAGAAATATATATATATAGGGAGAGAGGCGAGGGATCGAGAGAGAGGAGGGAGAAATATATATATAGAGAGAGAGGCGAGGGATCCAGAGAGAGGAGGGAGAAATATAGAGAGAGAGGCAAGAGGTTGAGAGAGAGGAGGGAGAAATATATATAGAGAGAGGCGAGGGATCGAGAGAGGAGGGAGAAATATATATAAAGAGAGAGAAATAGAGAGAGAGAGAGAGAGGCGAGTGACTTAGAGAGGCGAGGGATTGAGAGAGAGGAGGGAGAAATAGACAGAGAAAGAGGAGAGAAAGAGAGCGGGAGAGCTACAGGGAGAGAGACAGAGAGAGAGAGAGAAATAGAAAGACAGAGAGGAGAGAGAGATACAGAAAGAGAGAGTAGAGCAAGAAATATAGAAAGAGATACAGGACAGAGAGAGAGAAAGATAATGAGAGGAGAGATGCAGAGAGGAGAGAGAGATACAGGACAGAGAGAAAAATAGAGAGAGATACAGGGAGAGACACTAACACTACAGACATTGGAATAATTGAATACTATAAATCTTAGGTAGTATAAAGACTTTGCACTATATTCATACTTCTCGCTTCCCATTGAATTAGCCCAAAGCAGCTTTGTTCTTCAGCCTAGAAGCTAGTTGTACGTCAGCGCTGCTGTGCTCTGGGATGTAGTGGACATTACGGGTTATTATACATTAAGAATGAGTACAGATGTTTTACTATTTTAGTAAATGACTGGGAAGGATTTGTATAAAAACAGATGTATAATAAGAGTATTGCAGTATACAGTGATGAACATGTTACTTAATTCTCTATCTTGAGATATATGCCGGTCCTCAGGAACCACTACCATTAGTCATAGATCTAGATACATTCATCCATAATCTATCTGCTGTTAAAATGTAATCCATTCAAATCAATAGATATGAGAATATGTAGTATGACCCTGATCACAATCATCTCAGAGATGGTCCTCGGGAGCATTAGAAGGTGACCAGCCGGTCCCCAGGTCACAAAGGTTGAAAGCAACTAGTATAAAATACTTATTGGTTTATTAATCAAAGTCCTAAATCTTGGGCATGTAAATCACAACTTCATTGTGAAGTGCCTATAACCAGATACCTTACTGGCATGTCTCCTTAACAAAGGTCACGCCAGCTTTTCACCTTAGACCTTTCATGTATGAAGCCCTTGTTTGGTGGAAGTGTCACCATATGAATGCGTTGTCACCCAATTTTATATAGTAACTGATGACAGGTAGTTATTTCGTAGGCCATTGGTACAAGGTCAAGGTTACCATAACTAGGATGTTGGCCCAGTTCTGGGTGTTGGGTTACAGCCGTCTATTAAATGGACCAGAGGGAATTATGTTAACCGCAACATGTGGTGGATCAGGGTGATGGGGAGAGCTCATCACGTCAAGAACACTATGACCTTCTGCTCTGGTTGGTTTCCTTGATCTCCTTTTGGTGTGAGATAACCACTTCCAAACAGGACATTATCTGTATCTAGGTTTAAAACTTACATTTGAACTTCAGTACTTCAAACTTCAGCAGACCAGCTTCTCTCCACGCATTGTAGAGGAGGTGCACTTAGATGTCAAGGAGGTGCAAGAGTATCTTCCATTCTAAAGGAAGTCTTAATCTGCCATCTTCCCAGTTGGCAAATCTACCAGTCACAAAACAAATAGGGCAGGTAGAAACAGCTCTGTAATTCCCTGAAAATGTCAGCTTTTAAATCTCCAGGTAGAGCTTTGCGAGGACATAATGGCGGGAGCTTGGGTCTGGGGGCTTCAGGTCTATATGGTTACATGAAACATTATGCAAAATGGCAGAGATGATGCTAAGAGATGGAAAGAACTGATAAGAATGTGAGGTTTGAAACAGGACCCACTAAGTGGTTATAAGTACTTCAAGACATTTAAAGTGAGAAAGGGCAGCCCCTCCCTGCTTGAGCCCTCACTTAATACCTCCTAAGACCAGCACCTTCTGTCCTGGAAGAAGCACTGAGACTCTGCAGCATCCAAGACCTCTTCCATTACTAATATTCTTAGCTGATGAATCACAGCGGTTTATAAATATGATCAAACGAAGCAACCACATAACAGATCGCCTGCGTCACACATCATTAATCACCAACTGTGTTTGTTTTCCAAGGAGAGATGACGCAAAAGGATCATCTCTTAATATTTAAAGTTGGATAAACATCTGCATTTTGGATAGGAAACAAACTCTAATCCAGCCCCCAAAATGTTAATCTGGTTCTTACATGACTCCATAAAATGTCTTATGGCTGAATTGTCTTCTGTTTAATACAGTAAAACCCCAGTTATCCGGCAACTATGGGGACTCCCTATTGCCGGATAAGTTTTGTTTCTGGTTAAACAGGAGTCCCCGAGTTTCAGGGTCTAAACGAGCCTTAAACCTGCCCAAAATGCCTTTAAAAAGGCATCAAACACCTAAATGGGCCATTTAGGCCCAGAAAAAACAATGTCACAGAGTCACGAACTCCGGATAGTGCTGGTTAAGCCGGTTTGGCAGTAGTTTATTTAAAATGGGGAATTGATGATGGTGCTGGTTGCTTGAGAGTCCCGGTTAGTTGGGTGCCGGATAACCAGGATCCTACTGTACTATTATTATTATCATTTATATATAAAGTATCAACACATTCTGTGCATTAAGTACCGTGCCTTGTAAAGTATTCACCCCTCTTGGACTTTTCCATATTTTGTAGTGTTCTAACATATTATAACCTGGAATTAAACTCATTATAGCACATGAGACCTTTGTGTTTTGGGGGCTTTTTTGTTCAGATACCTTTTTAGTGCTGTGTTGGTCTTGAAAGGATTTGAAATATTTATGTTACAATTCAATTTGGTGATATTATATAAATTTACAGTATTTTTCGCCGTATAAGACGCACTTTTTCTTCCCCAAAACTGTGTGTGTGTGTGTGTGTGTGTGGGGGGGGGGGGGGTCCTTTTTCTGCCCCTCTTGATCCTCTCCCCCTCCTGATTTTCCCCTTCAAACCCCTCTGATCCTTCCCTTGGCCCCCTTTAGATCCCCACACCTGATCCCCCCCCCCCCCATTGGCGCTTCCTACGGCACCAGCAGCATGCCTCAAAACTGCATTGCGTCGGGGGGTGCATCTTAGTGACGTCACACACGAGACGCAAAGGAAGGCTGCAGTACAGGTGGAGTGCTGGTAGGAAGCGCTGCGCGATGGGGTGAGATCAAGATGGGCCAAGGGATGATCATGGATGGGCAGAGGGGAGAAGAAAGGGGAGGATCAGGAGAGTCAGGGAGGGTCAAGAGCTCCTGGAGGCTCCCAAATGTGTGTGTGTGGTGTGTGTGTATATATATATATATATATATATATATATATATATATATATATATATATATATATATATATATATATATATATATATATTTGTGTGTGATGTATGTGTGTATATGTGTGTGAAGTGTATTTGTGTTAGATTCAGAATATTTTTTTCTTGTTTTCCTCCTCTAAAAACTAGGTGCGTCTTATGTGCAGGTGCGTCTTATATGGCGAAGAATACGGTACCTGGTTCTCAAATAAAGATAATTTCCAGATAAATTGTGTGAGTTCAATATTACGCTTATAAAGCTTTCAATATTTTAAGACTTTCATAGAAATGTAGAAAAAGTCCAAAACATGGTCTTCTTAATGGATTTATATTGTAAATTTGTGAGTTTTCAATCTTGCTTTAGGGAAAGCGCTGTGTACGATTGGTTTAAAGCGCAAAGACGGGGCCGCCCTCCTTCTGCAATGTCTTAATATTGTTTTTGACTTGGATTTACCCCATGTATAGAGCTTTAAATATAATTTTTGTTTTCACGGCTTCCTGTACCAATTAAAATGGCAGAAAACTCATATCTGGTTTGGTTCCTTTCCTATTAGGTCCTCGCCACTACACGGCGGGCACAATGTCAGAGCGGTTAGACTGTCACTACTGCCGCGCCCCTCTCCAAGGGAAGAAGTACATAGAGAAGGACGGACACAAGTGCTGCGTGAAATGCTTCGACAAGATCTGCGCCAACACCTGCGCCGAATGCAGGAAGCCCATTGGTGTGGATTCCAAGGTAGGGAGGAAACCGGGTACTGTAATCCCAAAGTGGGGCCAAATCACCTGCATTTACGGTCTCATCAGCAATGGTCTATCCTGCCAGGAACTATTAGGATATAATACAAAGCTACGGATTTTGGGTCTTTTAAACCCTGTATGTACCAGAGTGATAGGGTCAAGCAGCAAGCTGTGCCACTTGTCATTATCTTTAGATGCACTGCAGCACAAGTACAGTGATTACAGTTGTCTGCAATGTTATACCTTGGCTGGAGTGCATCTAAAGATGCAACACAACTCACAGTACATCCTCTCTGATCTGAGGTAGGCACATATAGAAGGGGCTGAGGGTAGGGAACTCCTAGAGGTGAGCAGAGAGAATTTTAAAAAGAAAGGAAAAATATTTTTTGAATTATATATTTAATTAAATTAAACATACAAATACTTTATAAACAAGATTTTTTATTTAATGACTACACTGACCCTTTCATGCTAAAGTAAAATAATTATATCATTAACTTACACTTTAATATTTTCCTGCAAACATAACAACTTCCTTATGATTATCTAAAAGTACATTGATATTGTTGCAGCTTTAAGTTCATTTTGATCTGATTATCACCTTTTCTGTTCTTATATTCTGTTGAGATTGGGCAGACAAATTATTCAAATTCAAATCTTATCACCTGAGAAAGTAGCAAAGTCAGGATACCCTGCAGTAAAGAATAATTATAAATCCTAATAAATATTTTAGATGAATAATCAGAGTATTGCAGTATTTCAAGATTTTGAAATAGTTCTACTATGTAACACTGCCATCTTGTGGTGACTTTCTGGTACTACCAAATAAATTGTCAAAAAAGGTGATTTTTTTTTTACTTGTCAGAAAATATAGAAATACTGTGATGACAATATTACCATTCAAAATCAAATTGTTTCTTAACCCTTTCCCTGACAGAAAGGCTTGCAATGCTTTAAAAAATACTTTTTAATGGAGAAATCAAGTGATTGAAATCTAAAATGTTGTGGAAATGCAGCTTTACAGCACTGTCAGCACCTCTGTGTGACAAATTCTGATTTGGGAGTTTCAGCTGCAGCCCATCAGTCTAGTAAAAGTAAATGCCTACTTTAAATAGCTATATAACTCAGTTGGTGCAGTGCCCTGGCACACTGTAATTAGAGTAAAAGGTAAAAAAGAGGCCTTGATATTACAGCGATTATTAGGCCAAATACTTTAATAAAAAACAAGACAAAAATGTTTTTTTTTGTTTAATGGGACCCAACAAGTTGGCTTCATCTTAATATTGAAAACTGCAGTTTTAGCAATAAATCCTTTGAGATATATTCAGCATTGCTTGTGTGGCTCCATTATGCTAATATGCAATTCAGTATGCTAATTAGTAGTGCATATATATATATATATATATAAAAAACAATGAATAGTACATTAGTAATTCCATTTGAATGTCTAAATGGAATTGCTCAAATTTCTCAGAAGTACAGTGATGCCGTGCATTCTGGGAAAACTGGGCGGGGACATGCAAACCAGGTCAAACTTCCATTGTGATGTCTAAAACTTTTAAATACAGTAAGCATAAGATTAAAAGGAGCCATGTATATAGTGGTTATTGGATTAACAGAGTGAGCGGGCATTGTGGTCTCATTTGCATGTCCCTGCCCAGTTTTCCCAGAATGCAGTAGATCAACTGTATTTCTGAGAAATTTGAGCAGGAAATAGGTTTAACAACTTAATGTTTAGCCCTTCAAATGGAATTACTAATGTACTATTCATTGTTTGTACTATGTACAGTGGAGGGCTTCTATCACTCTTAGCCCACCATATGTGTACAGAACCAAATGGGTACATGGTCTTCGGTCCTGAAGGGACCATACATTACAAGCCCTCTATAAATACTATTTTCACCACAATAACATCTCACAGACCCTACAGGAGATACGCATGTCTAAGGAAACCACAGCAATAATCGTTACATGTTTTGGCTGCAGCAAGGAGAATTCATTATACTGATAGGGAGCAATTTGGGGTAATTTCTGAGTAGATAATTGTGCATGAATGTTATTATTTTAACACTTTCACAAGGTCTATGCTGACTATTTCAATAATTATTTGCTGTAGAGAAAAAAAAAGGATAGTACAATGTATAGCGATAACCAAGCATAATTATATTTATCAGTGTGCTTTTGATTTCTACAATAACTGGGACCTTTTCTGTGTCTGTTTAATGGTGAGGTTCATGTCATAATAATGTTAATAGTATAAAATTCCTTATTTTCCCTGGAATATTCTAGGAGCTGCACTACAAGAGTCGTTACTGGCACGACACCTGCTTCCGATGTGCCAAGTGTTACCACCCTCTGGCTAACGAGCAGTTTGTTGCCAAGGACAATAAGATCCTGTGCTCCAAATGCACCACCAGAGAGGACTCCCTAAGGTGCAATGCGTGCCACAAGCTGATCGAAGCAGGTATGTACCAGGGGCACAGAAGGAGCTTTGGGAAGGCTAAAAAGGGGGTGCAGGAAAGATGGTTGTGTGTTTTTAGAGTATTGGGCTGAATTCTTTATTGGTTACGATCTATATAGCAGTGATGGATGCACTTTAATGAGGAGGGGGTTTGGGTACTGGGGAGGGAATAATAGATGGGGCCAAAGAAGCGGACAGGTAGGATGCAAATCACCTGGATTTACTGGCTCATATAGGATAGGGGAGTGAGCGTAGAACGACAAGGTAGACATTATAGGGTAGAAAGTAAGGAATGAATCAACTATTCATTGGGGTAGATGAGTAGGGGGTTAGTATAGTTAGTAATAGGGCGCTCCTGTTAAATCACTAAAATAAATTAGCCATGCTCCAAACCGACAGAGCAATAAAGTGTTTGATGGGGAAAATGGGGAAGCCAGAATTATTAATGTAAATGAGAAATATATAATATTAGCGACTTGGCCGTCAAAAATGACGGCAATAACATTTGAAGCCATGGCAATGCTGTTTGCCACACAATGTAAGGCTTTTGTTCCTCTGTGGACCTTTGGCGCTCATTGCGAGCCTTTCTCCTTGTGTGCTTCTAGTTTCCTCCTTTGCAACGTTCACCTTCGGCGTTCATTGCGAAGACAGATATACAAGTACAGTGTAAAATATACCATTTTTTTAGTACAGTGAATTAATAAATTAATATATTTTACCAATTTATATTTAATATGCAGCAATCGATATCCTGAAGAGCTAACAATCTATCTCGATTTTTCTGCATCAGAAAATGCACAGTTGGTCTGTTGATCACCTGAGGAGAAAGTGTCAGCAATGTGCCAAGTGTGCAGTGTAAATAGGCTGCGTGCGCGAGGGCAAACCGTTTGTTTAGGCGGGTAAAGCTCCATTTTAGTATCATAATGTTCTTATTTGCAAGTTAGTGTTAGAAAAGAGCCGTCATTTTACGTGTTACTTGGCTCGCAAGCATTTTACGCCTGTTGTGATGGTATATTTTGTATCTCCTACGTTCCTGGCTAACTTGTACATGCCTGGCCGTGATTTGCGCGCCTCGGTCTCATTTTTTCCCCTCGCTTAGACGACTTTTGAGCCTGCAAATTTGACTTAAATTAGAGTGCAACCTCACTCCCAGTCGTCCCCCCCGTGCTGTGAGGTTTTAGTTTATTTGTATTTCTTGTTTTTCGATTTCTGCGGTTCGGCCGTTGAGGTCGTATTTTTTGGCCCGCGAGATTCCAAGGTCGGAATTTTTTTTTCTAGGTCCCACATTCCTCAACTGCTTGCAGGCTAAGTATCGCGTGCGTGCTTCAATGCCTCCACTGCTCGCTGCGCCGGAGAGCCTTCTGCGCTCATTTTACCTAAGTCCCGTGTGTTTCAATGCCTCCACTGCTCGCTTCGCCGGAGAGCCTTCTGCGCTCATTTTACCCAAGTCCCGTGTGTTTCAATGCCTCCACTGCTCCGAGCTCAGAAGTCTATGTGTCAACAGCTTGCCTCACTTGGTGAGCCTCTCAAGCATGATGACAAATTGCAGTTTGACAACTATTACATGTGATGATAGACATTACGGAAACACGGGGGAATTCCCTGACTGGACAGTTCATTTGGAGGATTATAACCTATTTAGGATCAGGGTTCCCTGGTGGTCCAGTGGTTAGGATTCAGTGCTTTAATCACTGTAACCTGGGTTCGATCCCAGTCAGGGAACCAAGAGGTCACACCACCCTGAAGCCATGCAGAGTTGGGCCTGGTCAGTACTTGGGATGGGAGACCACTTCATAATACGAGAAACTGTATGCTGTGGTCCACTGGAGAAGGAATTGGCAACCCACTCCCGTATCTATGTCAGGAAAACCAAGTGGATCAGCATAACCATTGACAAAGATGAGCCTGGTGTGCTACGAGCCATGAGGTCAGAAACAACTGCACAACGTGGGAAAAAAAAAAAACTATTTAGGGGCAATCTTAGAAGAGGAGGATTTGTCTGTATATTAAACCTGATTTAATGCCTACGGGCACTAGTTTGCTCATGCATGTATATTTTCTGATACATTTCCGACATTGAGATGCCTCAGTCACCATAAGATTATCTTGTTGCAGGTACCCGCAATGTTGAATACAAGGGCAGCGCCTGGCACGAGGATTGCTTTATCTGCAGCAACTGCAAGCAGGCGATCGGTGCAGGAAGCTTCTTCCCCAAGGGGACGGACGTGTTCTGTGTCAACTGCCATGAGCAAAAATTTGCGAAAAACTGTGTGAAATGCAAGAATGTAAGTAAGGAACAGAAAGCAGCCGTGACACCTTATACACTGTCTGAGAGATGTACAGATAATGAGGAGAGCAAATAGAGTTGCTGGTTGTAGGAATAAAATAGACTTTGTATTGTTGCAGAGTGACATGCTCTAAAGACCAGGGTGGGGGTCCACATCTGATGGCCATACCTTTTATTACACAATATAAGCCCAACATATTTATGGCCGTATTCGTGATCCTGTCAGATATTAGTCATATGCCAGATAGTCTAGAATGGTATAAAGAAGCAGTTAAAGACATGAGTCAAAGCATAATTAAGCAGGTAAACAAATCATTTCTAGTTCTTAATAAAAAAAATGGATCCCTGTGCAGTAGCCTGGAGAGATCCATGGTACTTTGGTGGAAGTTGTGTGTGGTTTACATTGCTGGAGAGACAGTGTTGCAGTAAATGTTGCAAGGGGTCTGTTTCTGCACCAGTGAGAGGGAATGAGCATTGTAAAGATAATTAGACAGGATTGAAATAGACACATTGGCTCCTTGTTCCCTCCTCCCCTCTCTAGTCAAAACACACTTATGATCCAGCTCGAGAGGGGATGTAACAGTCTTCCAAAATTCATATTTTCCCAAAAAAATGTTTTATGTCCATGGCTTACACAGCTGCTAATATTATTGTTTGGTAGGTTTCTTGAACTGAAGTGGTCGTTTAACAGAACAATAAAAAGACATAAAAAATAAACAGAATAAATATGTGGCACTAAACTGACTAAAAGAAATATGGCTTGGATTTAAGTACCGTATATACTCCCCTTTTTTTAAGGCTAAAAAGGGCCCCCTCTGCTTATACTCGAGTCACTCTCCCCCCGTGTCTCTCTAATCCCCCTCCTCATTCTAAACCCCCCTCCAAATACCTCCCCCTCTCCCTTTCCCCTCACTTACCTGCTTCTGCTCCGGAATCCGCTCCTTCCGGCGTCTTGACCCGGTATATGCTAATGACGTGACGTCACATGCGCGCCACGTCATTAGCATTGGCCGTCTCAAGCCCCCGGAAGGAGCGGAGGCCGGAACAGAAGCAGGTGAGGGCAAAGGGAGAGGGGGAGGTATTTGGAGGGGGGTTTAGAATGAGGAGGGGGGTTGAGGAGGGGGGTTGAGGAGGAGGAGGGGGGTTGAGGAGGAGGAGGGGGGATGAGGATGAGGAGGGAGGATGGAGTTGAGGAGGGAGGTTGAGAATGAGGGGGGGGGGTTGAGGAGGGTGATAATGGAGAGGGGTGAAGAGACACAGGGAAGGGAGAGGGGTGAAGAGACACAGGGAAGGGAGAGGGGTGAAGAGACACAGGGAAGGGAGAGGGGTGAAGAGACACAAGGAAGGGAGAGGGGGGCACAAGAAATGGGCACACAAGAGGGGGACACAGAAGGCACAAGAGGGACACAGGGGGCAGCACATTTCCCACCCTCGGCTTATACTCGAGTCACTAATTTTTCTCAGTATTTTGTGGTAAAATAGGTGCCTTGGCTTATACTAGAGTATATACAGTAGATTAAATCACACGTAGGAAGAGTCCTGCTGTCAAACCAAGGAGTGTAACTAAGAAAATTAATAGGGTGGTACCTTGTGCCGATTGGTGCCGGGCAGGCGGCTGTGGGCCGATACTAGCACTAAGAAATGTAGTTTTTATGAAATTGACATAGCAGATATGGTAGAACTTTAAAACATCATTTGAATGCTATAATAGACTGTACACTTTTACCTCAGAATTAACCTTACTACCCACCCACCAAGAAAAGATGGATACCTTTCTCAAATGGCTCATTGACAATAATTGCAAATTAACCCAGGTGCCTCCGAATCTGTTCTCAGGGTAAATCCATTGGAGAACAAAAATGCTAGGCATCCTTATACACTATTAAAAGGATACATCATCATTCTTTACTTAGTGGGTAGAGCACAAAGGCTGTATATGTACTGAATACTTTTAACATTCAGTACCTGTATAATGTGGATTATACTAGAATTGTAACCTCTACAATGTCCATTTAAAATCACTTTGTGCACGGTTGCACATTTTTGCCATTGATTATTGTATAAACCCCAGTGCCATATATTTATATCAATTGTATTTATTTCTGTCTCGCCTTGCAGCCTATCACTACTGGAGGGATCACCTACCAGGACCAGCCATGGCATGGCGATTGCTTTGTATGTGAGACTTGCCACAAGAAGCTGGCCGGGCAGCGTTTCACCGCAGTGGAGGATCACTATTACTGCGTGGATTGTTACAAGACCTTCGTGGCCAAAAAGTGCTCTGGATGTAACAACCCAATCACAGGTAGGTGCTATGAGGAGCTTTCAGTTGGAGGGAATGCAGTTATATTATTACACAACAAATGTATATTTCTAAATGAAACAAATTAATATAGTGATTGAAAACGCTACTTCAGTGCAGAGTCATTACATATATAAATATTCCAATAAATTCCCCATCAAATACAGGACTATATTACACTGAAAAAAATAAACTAATCTGTATATGACTTTATCTACCAGTTTGCTTCAGCAATAAATACATCTATGAACCATTAAAAATAAAAACAAGTTTCAAAATGTTTTATAATTGGATAAAACATGCATAAAACACCTGGTAGAATGTTAACTAGGTGACTTGAACATCTTCTTCAATGTGATTGTCATAAAACAAACACACTTCTAAGAAGCCCCCAGAGTACAGGTTTCTTACCTTCTGCTCATGTAGAGGCCCTGCCTGCTAATGTATGTGCCATGTTTCACAGCTGTGACCTAAGCCACACCCACAGAGGGGCTTCACACTACCAGTGCTTCATGATGCTCAGCCGCACAGCATGTCACGCTCTACCGCATGCAGTGTGAAGCTACTCAAATGTGGTCGTGGCATAAGTCGCAACTGTAAAACCTGGCACCCTACATGAGAGAGAATTGAAAGAGGCGGAGGATTATTAATGCAGACCGAAGCTTTGTACGTGTTGTATTTGTCAAATAAAACTTTTATTTCCCCCAACAGGTTTTGGAAAAGGATCCAACGTTGTGAACTATGAAGGGCATGCTTGGCATGAATACTGCTTCAATTGCAAGAAGTGCTCTCTGTCCCTGGCGAACAAGCGTTTCGTCCGCCATAATGAGCAGATTTACTGCCCCGATTGTGCCAAGAAAGTCTAAAAGGGCATGGATGCAGCGCTTCCTTTGCTACAGAAGTAGTCATATAAAAGGAAACATTCAACTTACATGTTAAAAGATTTGCATTAAAATGAATAGTATCTACATAGCTTGACTGAAACAAACCATAATGCATGTCATAAATATATTATATACTTACTTTAAACATTGGTCTCAGACCTGCATCATTTATATGCAATATGCTAAAGTGACACCACAAAGCTCCTCCCTGTGCAGACATGAGAAGTACACATATAAAATAATCTAATAACTGGTTGTAAAAAAAAAATAAATAGAGTAGATGAGTTAGTTCAGTGATACATTATCTATACATGACCTCCATATAATTCTCCTTATCTAACAGTGTGGGTGATGAAAAGCATGCCCAGCTAGATAAAATAACAATAGTTACAGAAACATTAAAACCTATTTATCTTGCTTATGAACACACAGGGAGTTTATTAATACCCCTAGTTAAAGGGAATTCGATAGATGAAGGTCCAGGATAGGTAATATATGCTTAAAATATCCAAATTCCAAGCTTGATTATCTAATACATCCACAAAAAAGTCTAACAATGTGTGTGTGCATTTATACACTTTCATTTCTGCAATAACTCTGCAGCCTTTGCGTTGTCACTTTAAAATAAAGGCTATATAACTAACAACTGTACTCCTACAAAATATATATATATATATATATATATATACACCATTTCTGCATGTCTTATCTTCAATCATAATTGTTTGTTTGTTTTTAATTGCAAAAAATTAGAACATACATAATTACCGAAAGGTAAATGCTAACAACTAGCGGGGGAAAGGATAACATGGCTATTTAGGGAAGGTCTCCCTCCTGCTTAATATATAATTATGGAGCAACTGAGCACATTATTAATTTTAGTAACTACTGCATAAATTAAATTGGATTAAGGATGCTGTTAAAATAATTTAGTTTTTGTGGCACGGTTTGTCTTGTTGTGAACCTTGAATATTTGTTCATGAGTAGATATTACTAATAATGTGTGGGGAAAAATACATAATTATAGTGGGTTAATAGCACAATGAACACTTAAGTATTGTGGCTCAAGCATGAATAAACTTCTGTAATCATAATTAATTTATTATAATTAGCATTAAAACAATTGCATATATTAAAAACACACTATCCACATATTGTATGTTATGACCTAACCTGGATCCTATGGCTGAAAGTTGTCAGTAAAATTACAATGCCTTACCGGGCCACTGTGATGGTCCAGCTTTCATATAGCTTTAAGTAGTAAAGATGACCATATATTAAATATATTGTGATAAAAAAATTAAATTGTGAGAAAAACTTACATTGGAAAAAGGCTCATTTAAAGACACCATTTTTAGACTACAGCTCCTTCAATCTTGTACAAACTAGCAAATTTTGGAGTTAGATGGTAAAGAAACTATACATGTTAATAATCATCAATAAGAAAACAACTTTGTTTAGTCATTTTAAAACAAGCTCAGGGTGGCATTATGTGAGATATTAAGAAAAAGATCCATCTCTGTTTGTGATTAACATGTATACTTGTATTAAATCCTGTAACAAACTAATGGTTTTGTATGGAAAAAGTTTAAAAGGTATATATAAGTTTCCTGGGTTTCAAATGTTTGGTAAGAAACAGGCAGTGATTATAAGAAAAATATGTGTTCTATACATACCTTCAGTGTACTGGAACTTATAGGAAGGAAAGTAAATTCCAGCTTTGCACACCCACTGGAACCTTACAAAACCAATTATGCATAGGAAATGCAGCTAGGTATGAAGTTGACCCTTCAAAGTAAGTACTTGCTGCTGGATGGAATCACATGGGTGGGTGGGATCTGAGCGCACAACTGAATCAGAGCACAAATAGAGAGAAAGACTACATATCCCAGGCTGCTTTGCAACACACGAACCTCAGAGTATGTATCTGCTTACTTCTGATTGGACAAAACGAAATTTGAATTTTATGCTGATCTTAGCTGGGATTTTCAGTGGTGTCAAATGACAAAAGCCTCAGCCTGCAAACTGAAAAGATTTAGCAAACATCAGGGTGAGCTTGTAAATGTTTATTTTGTTATTTTTTCATGCAAAGACAATGTTTGCATACACTACTGATTTTCCTCTATCAGATGCATTCATAATCCAGGAATCTTAGATATACCTTAAAGCACGTTTGTAAAAGCCAAATACTGTGGTTAAATTCACTTGTAATAAAAACCTAATAAAATAAAGTCCATGGTTTATGTGTTTCTGCTAAAACTAAAGGTTTCCATACCTTAGAGGTGATAAAATATGCATGTCATGCTAAAACAGAGTGTTTACTGATAGAAGTACTCATTCTATGGCATAAGCTCTGTTTTAGTGCAAAAATAAATAATGATTTTTCGAAAAAAAAATTGTCCCTCCACGGTGTCATTTTTTGTTATATGCAATAGTTTTTTTTTTTTTTATCTATCAGAATCCTCTGTCTGAATTGTTGGGGCTAAAGATTACTGAATACTAAGTAGTAGTAAAAAGGCTAAACATTGCAAGTGGCGGCAAATGATGGCTGTTTTGTTTTCTATACACAGATCAATCTAGCAAACCAGTTTGCCTTTTTATATGCATCTGATGGGGCATTAGGTGAATGCTCCTTTCTGTAGATATTTTATGTTTTTTCAGTGAGCTACTGTCTTGCCCTAATACAATAAAATTAAAGTTTTGCAGACTGTAAATTAATCTCCAAAAATTAGCTAGAACTCACTGAAATTGAATTCCCCATAGTGTAAAACAGGGGTGTCCAAGTTTGGTCCTGGAGCGCCACACACGGGCCTGGAATTGATGATTTCCTTTCTGTGCACAGGTGAGTCAGTCAGCATGAATGGAGAAGTGATAGACTCGCCTGCATGCAGCAGGGATACCGGGCATGTGTGCGGCCCAGCAGGACCGAACTTGGACACTCCTGGTGTAAAGCAAATAATTAGTACATTCATGTTCACATTTGAACGTCTAAAAGAAGTTAAAAAAAAATTGTTTCCGGTCCAGAATTCTGAGAAATACAGTTATTACACACTGCACTCTGGGAACCTGGGCAGGGACATGCAAATGTGCAATCCATTAGCATTTTAAACATGGCTTCCTTTAAGCATGTATTACACACAGATATACACATCTGTAAATTCAAACACTTGTAAGTGAACACTCATTTTTAATTTGTAAAGTTTATTTAACAGTGCACACATATTTACATAAGTAGCTTTGACTAAGTATTTAACAAGTAACAGTTGCACACAAAAATAAGCATTTTATTGGTTAGATTGTCTCTGCTAGAATTAAACAGCGTTTATACAAAAATACATATATTTTTTTTGCTTACCTAAGGCACTGCTCTGTCTGAACAATTCTAACAAACCCAGTTGGGAGACGGTGCAAACAAGATTAGAAGATGACGTTTTTGGTGAAGAAGAGAGGACCCTGAATTCATTTGTGATATTCTTTTCACCAAAAAGGTCTTGATGCCATAAACAAATTAAATGGTCATGCTTGTTACCTACAGTATATGCTTTTCAGCAACCATTATACTTTGGTTGTGTGTTCCTTTTTAGAAAAAAAAATAATTCAACCGTGATATGGATAGGATTATTAATCTCCATTTTGTTGTTAAAGTGTAAACAAATTCAGTCACTTTGGTTCGGCAGTCAGATAATAAACCTGCATTTACGCGGGAAGCCTGAAATCCATTGCCCTGCGTCAAAGAAAAATGTATATAACCATTATAACAATTTGTAAGACTGAATATTCATGGTGGAGCATTAGCCATTGTAAAAACTAGCTTAGTATAGCAACATGAACAGAAACATCAAGTACTACATAGTCTAAATACTGTTTTATGTACACAATAAAATAATACTTACATATGCAGCTTAAATACATGTAAATGAAAAAAAAAATGAATGTATTAAAAAAGACAACTCGTGGTAAACACGTACTTATATTGAACAGTTTCTTATTTATTAGTCAGGGTGTACTCAATGCATGTGAATTATGTTATGGAGTCCTATTAATGCTGGGAATTAAGCATTTGTTCAAGAAATTAGAAAACAAATGTGCCATATACGGTGTAATAAAATGATCTGTCCCATTATAGCTAAATAATAATTTATGATGCAGTATTAGTAAGTGCGAATTGTACATGGGATAGAAATATATTAACGCTGGTCAGCTTGTTAGGATTTTATGGCATAGTAGAGTACACCTTACTAATAGGATAAGAAAGACATATCCATCGGTAACAGAAAATTACACTAATAAAAAAATATCCGAGACCCTGCAACACTGCCAAAAGAACAATAAAGTGATACCGTCAACATATTCTCCCTGAAGAAATGTCAAAGTGTAAGCTTGGTGCCTTCTCTTGCCAGGTGGTTTTATTTAATATGTTGAAGTAGCAGCTTTTAAGAACAAGGCTTCAGTGTTTGTTAAATACTGGAGGGTGAAGGTTCGCTCTGAAAACGTGCCGTGCGGAAGGGTCACATCTCTGGACAAAGAAGAAACAGAAAATGTTATGTTAGTAGATTATTGTCTTAGAAAATGGTTCATTGCCCACAAAATGAACATCACTTACCTGGTAAAACGAACTTTATGACTTTATTTCCAAACTAAAATAAAATTGGCTTTAAAAAACATGCTCTTAATATGTGCTTATCTCCAAATACTAGTTTCTGTATATTCTAGATTTTATATGGCCTTATTACATCAAATATTAAAAATGTTGTCCTGGTGTAAGAAAAAAACTAGTTAAGTTGCCACTTAAAATTATGCATGAAAAACTGATTGTGGAAAATATTCCCTCTGCTATTTTTCTTAAGTATTTATCAAGGAGGACAATTTTAAAATATGCTGTTGTGTAAAAATACAAAAAATAAGATGTAAACAGAAAGTTACCAGCGGTCAGGAGCGGTCATATGATCAGGGTGAAAATACAAACTGATTAAGGGGCATCAAAAACCCTTTTTAACAAGAGGTCTTAAAGAAGGTTTATTATCAGCCTTTAACAGATTATTTTCCTTAAAAAAAAAAAACGTGTAACAGGAATTCATCTAAATTGCTGCAACTAATTCCATTGTGAGCTTTTCTCTTGCCACATGCATCTATTGATCTCTGTATTAAAGCGATTCAGTACGTTGTTTTATGACATCACACACCTGTCTAGAATCACCAAGGTGTAAACAAAGCCCAAAACGAAGTGGCAAGTCTCAGAGTATCGGCTAACTGATCTTACAAAGTATCTAACCATGCAGCCTTTACCTTACATCTTATTTCATACAAACTGCAGGTGCACTCATGGAATTAACCTCTAAGGTCAGAGATCTGAAGCATTATAGGCCTGAAATAAAATACAATTGCCATTTCTATCATTACTCCCATATTTTTCATATAATTAGTATTTACACTATAATATGAAATAAGCTGCATTTATACATGACTGTATCTGCTGTATTTGTCATCAGGCACCGCCTGTCCTAGATAGCCAAACATGGTCCTGTATGTAATGATTTCTCCGCTGTAGATGGGTGAGCCAGTAGGTGCACAACAAGGAAATCGGAAAATCCAGTATCGTGCTCGATACCCAAGGACCGCTGTTAGCCATTTCTCACATAAGATCCACATATTAAACAGAGTATTCCAAAGTAGAACACAATCCAATGATTCTTAAACCTCTCCTATGGGAACTGCAGACAGGTCAGGATGTGTGCACAGTTTTAAAGGGCCAGTGTAAGCACGTTTCACATTAAACCTACATGCTTTAATGTACCATCAACAAACATTAAAATTCCAAACCTCAAAAAGCAAAAAAAGAAATCTTTAGCCAGAAAATATCAGTTGAAAATGATAACATTGATCAGGCTGTCTTGGTAAGGCTTGGATAACATTATCTTAGTTGAAATATTTTGCTTCCTATCAGTGGTGCTCAGGACAATAAGAGGTGGAGAGGGGTACAGCAGTTGCCATTAAATGATATAAACTGTTTTTCCAATTATTTTTTTATGGCTAAATATTTGATTTGCTGCTGTTTGCGCATTCATTTCTTATGTTAATGGTTAACTAAAACCATTTGAGGGGCTTCAAAGCCAACACTAACATTTAAAAACTTAATTATAAATGATATATAAATTATTTAAAAAAAAAAAAATAGTGTTACATAAATATATATATATATATATTTTTTACAGCTTTTCCGCTTCATGTTGGTCATCAGTGGCTGCGTGCTGAAGTCACATCCGACGTATGGGCTAGATGTGCTCTGGGCTAGAAGCGCTCATGCTCAATAGCGCTCCCCTACCAGCTTCCCTTCTCTCTCCCCCTGTACCTGTCACTGGCAGCTCCATTATAGAGACCCCTAAACGCCTATACTAAAACCCCTACACTGCTTATACTAAACCCTCTGTCCCTTGCCTGTACCCCTACCGGTTCTCTCTCCCTTCTTCTATCTGTTTGTTCTCTCCTCTCTGTCTCCCTCCCCCCATCCACATTTATTACTTACCCCATCCCACTGGCAATAGTGCGCCCCAACTAATGGGGCGCAGCCAGGCCTGGTTAGGAGCAGTAACACCCTGAGAGCTGACAGAGGGTTTTGTATAGGCAGTGTAGGGGTTTAAGGGGTCTCTCTAATAGAGCTGCCAGTGACAGATACAGAGGGGGGACAGATAAGGGAAGCTAGTAGGGGCACACTATAGCGTGTGAGCGCTTCTAGCTCAGTGTACATTTGTGTGCTGTCCAATTGTTGCCGCGTCTTCAGCACGCGCGCTAAAAATGGCATGCCCTATCTACTTTTATGAAATTGGGCCTGACTGGTGAATGTTAATGGGGCAGCCTCTGGGACTCAGAACACTTTGAATAGGGTCATTATAGATGTGACAAACTAAATGTTCATGATTTTTGCCAATTTGAATATTTAACATTTTAACAGCAGATAAGTCCCATAGTATTGAAACCAATGTCAGGGATTTGTTTAAAGTTTTAGCCTCACTGAGCCCCAGATGAGTACCAGATGAGTACCATATGAGAACCATGCTCCACATGATGGTGCAGAGCAATACCCACAAATTCAGTGTCCTTTTAATAGGACGTGGGATGCTTTCAAGGTGAATGAAAAGATGTCAAAATACCTCACCTGTGAATATTATAATAAGCAAGGTTAGGGACTATTACATGTAGCTAAGTTGCAAATCCTCAAACTCAAGTCTATAAAGCCACATTTTGTTAAAATATATATATAAAAAGTGTATTCAATTTGAACAATATAACTTCATAATGGCTTTTTTAACATCTGTGTATCCCGTTAAATAATTTAATCAGAAAACTGAGCTTTGTAGAAACTTTTTGTTTTAGTAAAAATTGGATTCACAAATTATTTTTTTAGAAAGAAAATAGTACATATAATATCATATATTGTAATATTGGATAATGATAAAAATGTATCAATGTTTTCTCACACAAGCTTAGAGATAACTTACCTGCAGCAGGCTCAATAGGTTTGGACAAGGAATTTGCTCGTCCCTCATCAAACGCCAACTTAGGTGCTGCTGGGAGTGACCCCTCTATTAAGTCCTGATGACAGTTATCAGCAGTAATAGAATCAGGCGATAAACTAGTTGACTTGGAATGGATCCCCAAATCGATATACTCTTCAAATGTCCATGTATTAGATTTGCCATTTAGATTCTGTATCAAATCTGTGGTGTTGTCATCGTCATTAAACTGCAGATGATCTTGGTTTGCAACTGGACTGAAATGACAAAATATATTTGTGTTCGTAAACAGATTGCGAGGCTGGAGATGGATTCATTGATTTGGCACTCTTAGTCACTAGTATAAACGGCTTTCATTAAATAAGATACAATTATTTAAATGGAACACTAACACATCACACATTCAAAAAATGTTTTAAACAGTTTAAATTTAACATGCCACTTTACTTAATGTATTTTGCTGAAAGTGAGGACTAATAATGTAGTACTAGTGCTCCTTGGCTAAGATGAGGATAACTATGCATTATTCAGCACTGGCGTTCATCTAACAACAATATGATTTCATGGTGATATTTTTATTATGTATCAATAAAGAAGAGTTTTAACACACTGCTTTGGGTGCAATTTTGTCTTTTGTTATTCAAGTACCCTCTTTCAAAGACAGCAAAGAAACAATACCCCTCACAAGGTACTTTAAAATTATTAGGCTTTTTAACTCGTAACAAAAATAAAAGTGAAAAAAAAAACACTTAAAACATTAACTATTAAATAGCTCCTATAAATATAATGCCATATTTAACACACATATTCATAGAACAGTATACATACCTTGATTCCTCTACTTGTGTTGTTTCAGACGGACCATTACGTTTCTCTTCGGTATTTGGTTTATCCCCATTTATAATTAATTTGTTCTGCTCCAGCACTGAATCACTAGGAAATAAAGATTCTGTGGAAATCAGTTCGGGTGTAGTGACCGGGCTCTCTTCTTCTGGATCATCGGTCCCATCACAGAAATCAACTCCATTGACCTTTTCTGAAAGACAACTACATATTAAATCCAATCTCTCATTGTCATACAAGAAGTTTGATCAGAATTATACTGCAACTGACTGCACATTTGACACACTTAATAATGAATACCTAAATTACCCAGTTTTAGAAATAGCTGAAGCATGGATTTAGCCGCTTATGTCTATAAGATATGAGTATATTTAATTTCAGTATATTTTAACTTGGGGAATGGATCATGTACAACAAAACAGAAGGAAACCCTGATTGTGACAGTAAGTATTAACCAATACTGCTATATGGTCAGCCCATTATTTTCTAGAAGCAATTAAAAAATCCTTACGGAGATCTCCAATCCAACCCAGTTAACAGATTTGTCCTGACTGATCCACTGGACGGCTATTGCACTTATGTACTACCCTTACTTTTTACAGAGTTTTCAACCATCCCACTTTGTTATCCTTTTTCTCATATCCCTTTTCTCTTATATTCATTTTTTTCTGGAAAAATGCTTCATACACATTTTTTTTCCTATCATTTCATTTGAGTACATAGCTTACCAAGTATGTTTGTATCAAGATTATTCATCTCGTCGTCCTCTTCTGCACACTCGTCATTCTTTAAGAGAAAGAAGCATTCAATCAAGTATGTTTTGTAGCGGTTACACAAGAAAAATATCAATGTTTAGTGCTAAAAGTACTAAAATCACACTAAATGTGTACAGTAATAAACTTAATATTGTGCCCCTTTATTTTAAGTTCATAACATACTAACTGTACTTCCACAAATTAGACCTGTTCACAGTATTTGTTGTAGTATTGATTTTACAAAGACTTAACAAGTACAGAAAGACAACATCTTATCCTCATTTCTACAGAAACCAGAAATTGACTTACTTTCAGCTGATCAGTCTTCCTAGTTCTTTTCATTATTTCATTAATTCGCTGCAAAAAAAGATAAAAATGCATAATGTACCCATCTTTAAACATTTCACCATAACTTGTTTCCTTTATATAAAAGAGCAGCCTTAGAGAAGATTAACTATGTAAAAGATGTGGAATGTGCCTAGTTTGCCAGTTACTCCTCAATGTTTGTGGAGAGTATGAGCTGCGATTAGAAGTTCCATTTTTGTCACTGACACCTAGAAGAGTCTTTCAAATGATAGCTGCAGTTATAGACTATATCCGCTTTCTACAGCAGCTCCAACCACCTAACATACATAGGTCTAACAATCTTGCTAGGTTTAAACTTACAGTGTTTTGAGAAATAGCACTATTTATTAAGACTTTAAGCTCAAAGACAGGGTCTGCCATTATTTTGCTATGTGCCAATACATATTTTGCTTTGTACTTGAAACCTGCATAGTGCTATAGAATATTTTGGTACGTACTAAAGGAAAATAATAATAATTATAATAATAATAATGTCTTGCAGAAATAAAAAGGCAAGTATTCTAACTTTTAATCTAATTGAATTTGTGTAAACTCTTCCATATAAAAGCATTTTGTGTTTAGGCAACAAGACTGCAGTTACTTTAAATGGGACTCATCGGTGTAAGGATGGTTCTGGCAACTCCCCTTTAAGGGAGAGTTTTTTTCCAGATACTAAAATAATTCATTTGCGGTTATTTTTGCTTTTAAAGTTTAGAAGAGTATTTAGCATTTTCTCCAGGGAAGAAATGTTCAACATACTGAATGTCAGTATATGCATAAATAAAAATGAAAACCACCAGTGTACTAAAACAAATATGAACACTTGAGATGCATATGTAACCTAAAAAGCTGCCTCACAAGAAATCCAGGTCCAAAGTTTATTTCATTATTAGCTTTTTTATTTAAAGATGCTTTTGTTAATAGAATATTTATAAAGCGTTTCATTAAGGCTCAAAAACAAACCTGCCTGTATTGGATTTACATGTAACAGCCTTGACCAACTAACATATGGCTCATATAAAATATTCACAAGGAGGTGGTAGCGATTTGATTCACATGCTCCCATTTCTATTAAATGCAGCTAAAAAAATTAAAATCTGTGCGAATAGGGAACTATGGCGCTCCAAAAAACATGGAAAGAAAGTTAATTAAAAAAAAAAAAAAAACATACAAAGCTTGTCCCAATAATCACAGACATTGGACCAAACATTTTAAAATAATAGCGTTATTATGAAAGTAAAAAAATTGAACGTTGTAGAAACCATGAACACATTTTCCCAGTATTTCATTGTTTTGTAACATTGATTACATCGTAATATCCCAAATCAACTTGATCAGACTGTACTTCCAATATACTTTTCAAGTGGAGTCTGTATTTAAATCTCAGCTTGGATCACACAATATTATAACAGTAAATATCATGATTAATACCCGTTTTCTCTCAAGTCTTTCCTTCATATTTTGCTGCATGATTTTCTCTCGCTCCAGTTTTTGCTTCTCAGCTTCTTCCAGAGCCCTGGCTTCTGCTTCTTCTTTCTTAAAACAGAAAGAAAAAAAAAAAAATAACATAACATTTAAAAGTGACAATTACATGAAACAGCATTTATCTGATCAACTTTCAAGCCATTTGTACAGATTGGCAAAAACGTTAGCTTTTCTTTTAGACCGACTCTGCATACAAACAGATTAATACAATATTATTCTGCATTGCTCACGACACTTGTCAAATATACATTGTGAATGAATAATACATAAATGACTTGTCACGGCAATCCTTAGTCTGCAACTTTATTTTCAAAGAATGTGATTTATTTAAAGACCCAAACTTTCTATCATGCATTTAAAAACAATGTTTTAATGGTAAAAACAAGGCAACAAATCATTCACGCTCACCCCAGTCATGATCATATGTAAAGTTAGTTATTTTAAATTGAATGAATGACCGTGATTAAACGTTGCATACCAAGTTATTCCAGGAGCTGTTATTACAACAGATAAAGAAAATACTAAGGATTATTTAAGCCAAGCCTTTTAGGTAAATAAAATGGGGAGACTAGATAGGTCATCAATTCTATATTTATTTCTTCATAGATGATGTGCAGAGTTTTCTGAAATGTCAGCTGACTTTGTATGGTAAATGGTTAGTTCCAAATTAAACTTCACTTTATTACTGTTATTAGTTGTCCATTTAAAAATGCACACTGCACTCTAATCATTTTCTTGTGCTATTTGAAGAACTAGGTTTCATAAGGTTGTAATTGTAGTTAAATACTCGACAAACTAGTGTTTTTTTTTTTAATCGACTAACTATATAAATATTTCAAAGACATCTTTTTTTTTTTTATTGCGTACCGATTTATGCACTTGTATGCTTAACTGACAACCTCCATTGCAGTCTTATTAGGCTCCCCATATTTGTGACTATATGCTTCTTATTAAGCAGGTGAAGATCATCTTGGAGGCTGTTATTAGTTAACTGATCTTTAGTGAACTGATATTTATACTTTTATAATACAGACAATAGTCCGCTGATCTGCCCGTTGAGCATAAAGAGGCCTTGGAAGTTGAGACATAACAGATATGGAGACCTTTATAAGACAACAATGGAGACAATAAAAAAACTGCATATAACTGCAAATGATGATAATGTATTTTTTAATAATTTAAAATACAGAACTGAAAATATGGGAGTACAGTGCATATTTTATCGTATCTGATTAGTCTTCCTAAGGGTGATGGGGGACTCCATATGTGGACACCTTGGCTCACTGTGCCTTAGGGAGTTCAACTACACCTCACTGACAAGGCCCATAAAGGCTGAAACGCGTCTGTGGTTTGCGGGTTCTCCTGTTCAGGGTAGAATATTGCCTGGTATTTTGGGGCTGGGTCACTCTAGTGAGTGGGACCAGACTGATATACTACAGGATATTTCTCCCTGTTAAGGGCACAAGTGAGCTAAAAGCAGTTGCTCCAAGGTTATCATGTCCATAGAACTAACCTATTTAGGTTAGTTTGTTCTCGGATAGTAAAACCATGGTCAGAGGTGCTCAATCTCACACAGAGTCCAATCTACTTTCTATATTTCAGGATCCATAGGGCTATGTACATTATTCACCTGCAGTATGATGTCACCTTGCAGCTACAGAGAAAAATCTCTCTATATAAAACACACACATACATACATGTACAGGATATCTACCTGCTGCTGAAGTTCCACCAGGCGCTCCTGTTCTTCTATCTCTCTGCGGATTTTTTCCTCTTGAGCTTTTTGCTGTTCCTCCTCTTCCATAATCTTTCGCTCTTCTTCTAATCTTTGTGCCTCTATCTTCTGCCTTGCTGCTTCTTCCACTGCTTTGCGAGCCATCTCTTCTTTTTTTATCCTATTAACAACAACTTCCTATTACAAAAACACTATACAAATAACTGCATGTTACAGTACAGAAATACATTTTTTTTTAAGCCACCCCTCCCCCACTCTATCTTTTGGATGAATCAACGGCAGGTTTATAATTTTACGCAACAAAAAAGCCTAACTTGAAATTGCCATCATTCATGACTTTCAAAATATAGATGCCAAGCTCATACAAATAAGGATTAAAAAGCTTCAACAATCCTGAAAACAACACAAAACCTGCTCTAAATTATATGATTTATAGGTGCCTGCAACTTCTGGGCATTTTCACAGAAAATCAGGACCCAGGCACCCATATTGGAGACTGTTTTCGAGACGAGAAGGCACACTGCCCTGGGAGAACACACCCTGCAATGGTGGATAGCTCCAGAAGTTATGTCTCAGCTCTACATGACTGCTTGAGCACAGAGACAGAGAAAACATCTCAACAAGCAGGAGCTGCCATAACACAAACAACACCTGTTGGGAAAAACCCCTAAAGTGAATCATTTTTATTTCTTGATTGCTTCTGGAAGCACTGGCAGGGGGACCATCTGCAGAGACAGGGGTGGCACGCCCAGAGGGATATAAACAGAGAATTAACCAGAATAACCTTGCAGCTGTTTCATGAAACCTGCATAAGTAGCGCCATCTTGTGGACAAATGTAAAATCAGCAAGCTCAGACTTTATATCGCCATCTTGTGGACCTACAAAACAATTGCAGCCTGAAAAGAAATAGCAAGGGCAAGCTCAAAGCCTGTCTGGGATTTATTTATACAGAGCTTTTACCTGCATAGCAGGGTGCCTTATCGTGTCTCAAAACGTTAAAACAAACCTAGGAAGGGGCTTTGCGAGACTCTTTAATAGGATACAAATAGAGAAAGCCCTAAAACGTGCTGCAGACTGACTTATACTGCACATAACTTTCACCAGTATTGCAGGGAAGTTCGCTGTGACTGCTAAATATATAAGCTCTTCTAATAGGGCACCACTGCCATTCTAATGGCCAAAACTGAAAATTTAATCTCCAGGAAGACTAAAGGCCTTCATTAATAAGAAATAACTTTATCTAAATCACATGATGTGAAACTTTCCTAATGGGCCAAGCTAACCCGGCAAGCTAAGATGACTTAATTTCTGCAACCTTTTGTTTGTTTACTTACATTAACAATTTATGGCTGAATATTGACTTTCATTAATCCATAGATACATCTAAAACAGGGTGCTCACAGAAATAATCCTTACTTAAGCGATTTTTAAATTTGAATTTCTGAAGATGAGCAAGTCAAGGAGAAATAAAAGCTCGAAGCCCATCTCGGATTACCTAAAAAAAAAAACAACACGAAACCTGCCCTATCTCAGGATCCTGACTCAGGCCAATCAGATAGCTCCGACACAGAAGGCGCACAGGCACCAATCCAGCAAAATTTGGATTTGACTGACCAAACCTTGGCCAAAATGAATGCTCTCCTTGAGGCCCGTCTCACAAAAGCAGTCAAGGCCTTGCAGAAGGACATATCGGATCTTGGACAACGGGTCAATCTCCTGGAGAAAAAAACGTAACTTCTCCTTTCAATTCCAAGGAACACAGTATACTTTGCGTTCAATAGAGGAGTGCCTGGAGCTCCTTCAAAGACTTGGCCTAACTTCTGAGGAAGGTAGGGCCAATCAGCAGGGCCCCCCAAATAAGGCTTTGTTGAGCAGACAATGGTCTGTGGTATCTAGGAATAAGAACCTACAAAGAGCCATCTTGTCCAAAGATCAACACTCAAGCTTCTCTGACTCAGCATCCCAGATTTCAACTTCGTAAATTTTCTGCACTAAAGACGCTCTACAATACAGAAAATTATTCAGGAATTTAGTGGTTGACTTCCCTGTACTTAAATGTTGCTAAATTGTTTATTGTATGAAAGTACTATTTTAGCCAGAATTGGTCAGTTAAACTTGTAGAGTAGGGAAGGTAGTGCCCTGCAGTACAGAGATGACCCAACGCAAATACTAACTCCCAAATTGGGTATAGTGTACAGTAATCCTTTGCTAGACTAGTAAATAAGTTAACTTTATAAAATTTAAAATACTCCGATTTTAGCAAACCGTGTCCGCTTACTCTTAGTTCCTACACTGAGAGACTACCCTGAGCGGATAGGCTTCCTGTCGGCTCCTTTCTTCTCTCTGTCAACTCATAGCTTTTCTCTTCTATGTTCTTTTTTCCGCATTGCTCGGTCAGAATCTTTATTCCTTTTTCTAACGTTTCTTTCTTTCTTTTTATTCCTTTCTTTTAATTTTTGGTTTTAGTATACCCCTCCTAGCAGGGAATTTGTTGGAGATTGTTAACAGTCTTCTTCTCCCTGACATTACGGGCACTAAGACGCAGTTTAGGAGGTCCGGTTATACTTTTGTTAAAGTGCCCCCTTAGTATTATGTAATGTTAAACCTTGTTCTTATTTTAACCCTCTTTCTTGATGCAGACTTACCCAGGCTCCTGAATTTTCTCATTATAAAGCACTGTTTCAACAGGTTGGGACACCAGACCTGTCTCCTCTTCCCATCGTCCTCTACTGGAGGTAAGCTAGCAGCCTACTACATTACATTCCCTTACGCTACTCAATGACAGACTCTGACTTCACATTGATAACTCATAATGTAGAAGGGTTCAATCCACAATTTAAAAGGAGGAAGGCATTTGCTTGCTAGAAAGCCTATAAACCCTCAGTTCTTTTTCTCCAAGAAACACATTTCTCTCATAACAATATACCTAAATACCTCTAGAAGGAATACCTACCCTGCATACAAATTCTCCTTTTAAGATTCAGTTACAATAATACGATAAATAGATAGATAAAGAAGGTAATTATATCTTACTATCTGGGGGGCTTCAACCTGACCTTCAAGCCAGAGATTGACAGATCTGAAAGGCGAATAATAATCAATTTGCTAATAAGCTTCTTCAGATTCATAAACTATTGCACCGCCTGGACCTAGTTGACTCCTGGAGGGGCCATCAACCAAATGATAGAGAATATTCATATTACTCTCCGAATCATGGCACATACTCTCGCATAGACACAATATTAATAAGCTCCTCACTCTTTGACAAGTCTGGTAGAGCCCAAATTATTCCTTGCACATGGTCGGATCCCTTGACTGTTCAAATAAAATTAAAACTAGGCCCCTATCTGCTCTTACCTTATTCACAGAAAATGAAGGATTCGTTATTATGCAATTATACTTTTACGAATCAAATTACAGATGACCTAAACACCTACTTTGATTTAAATGTGTCCCAGGATGTAGGCTCATAAAGCCTTTATAAAGGGCTCTCTTATTAAGCTAGCCTCTAGGCATAAAAAAAAGATTAGCCGAAAGGAATTAGAACTAACGAACCAGCTTAAGTCTCTAGAGAAACAAAATCAATCTCAACCCTCAAAATCCTTGCAACATGAAATAGAAAAAGTTAGAGTGGAACTAGATGGTATCTTATCCACGAAAATGGAATAGGAACTTAGGCGAACTAATCATCTCTTCTACTCTAAATACTCACAAACTAGAATTACCCTAATTAGATCCCCAACAGGTACTGTCACCGTTGGCCCCAAATGAAATGCAGGGATTTGTTTATTTATTTTTTACCAACAGCTATACTCTTCGCAAATTAACCCCTTAGATTCAGCCCTCCAATCGTACTTGACCTCCTTAGATCTCCCCTCTATCTCTCAATCTAACCTAGATGAACTCCAGGGTTGACAAATTTATATTATAAGAAATTTGCTGACATCTTAGCTCCGCACCTATGTTAATTTTTTAACACCATCCTGAGGGGAGATCCTATGCCACCAGAAATTAACCAGGCCGATTTGGTGATATTTCCCAAAGCAGACTGAGACCTGCTGGACTCCAAGAACTACAGCCCGATATCATTGATTAATGGGGATGTTAAAATTCTAAAAAATTATAGCCAAAAGGATCTTAGGTTTTCTTCCGGATTTGATCCAAAAAACATCTTCATTATGGGAGGTACAAGGCAGGGGTGCCCTCTCTCTCTCTCTCTGTTAACTGCCTTAGCAGTTGAACCCTTAGCCCAAGCCATCTCCTCCAGAAAAGAGATTAAAAGGCTTCAATGTTGGCCACCATCACTTTAAGTGTTCACTGTTTGCAGATTATCTTTTATGCACGTTATCAGATCCTGTAACCTCCATAGAAGCACTAATGTCCACTATTAAACAATATAGCGATTAATGGGGCTTACGGCTATTAAATACTTAGAAATTAACATCACTAGGACAATTCCGTAATTGTAAAAGGTCAATTTCTCTCCCTTGATTGAAGCCCCAAAGGCAGATATGGAGGCCTGGTCGAAATTTAACATCTCCTGTACGGGCCGCATAACCGCAGTCAAAATGAACATTCTTCCTAGGGTGCTCTAATTATTTAGAACTTTGCCAATCCCAATTGACAATATAGAACTCAAAGTGAAAAATTAATCTTTGAAATGTATTTGGAGGAATAAGCCTCCCAGAATAGCTAAAATATTATGTATAGACATAGAACTGAAGGAGGTCTATCGTGTCCCAATCGTCTAAACTACTATCAAGCAGCTCAATTGGCATTTATACCGCTGGCTCATTCTATTAATCACCAACCAATATGGGTACTCACAGAAAATACACAAATGTTTCCCTACTCTTGGGACACAATAATCTGGTCTCCACACTTCCTCTAAGATCAAATTTATCCAACCCACTAATTTCTCTTACTGTGAAAATTTGGGTGAGGGCAAACCTTCAGAGACGGCTGGTCCGTTCTCTTTCACCTCTCACTTCAATCTTTTCAGATAAAAAAATTGTATCTGCATGCTCTGACACTTCACAACACTGGTGGATGGTTTCTAAACTGGACAGATTAAATTCCTGGTTCAGGATCGGCTCACTAGTATCTGCAGCCCAGATGCAGAGTGAACATAATATCCCAGCAAAAGAAACTTAACCACAGTTAGACATTGGGTGACTGCAAATAGTAGGGAATATGGCCCTCCTAGATCATCCTGAACACACCAGAGGATACAAGCCTTCCCATGTTCTCAAGAGGGAGGAGGACCTGGGTCATGTCTGGGAGCCTGAAAAATGGACAGAGGCCTACTCTACTCTTTCCCGAGGCTACATTACATATAGTCTCTTAGAGACCTCAATTAAAATCTTACAAATAGCTTACTTCACTCCATTTAGGGTTCATAAAATTACAAAGTCTGGAAATAAGCTTTGCTTTAGAGGGTGCCAGATTGAAGGAGACTTTATACATTCCTGGTGGTATTGCCCAGTTGTTCAAGGACTGTGGTCCAAGACTCTTCGCCTAGCTTCAGGGCTACTCAACATCACGCTAAAACCCACTATGGAGGTATGTATTTTTAGGTATCCATTACCCTAAATTAAGCTCGTCTCAAAACAAACTACGCCGATTCTTTAGGCTAGCAACGAAAAAAAGTATTGCCAGAAATCAGAAATCCCCTTCCCTGCAGCGTAAGATGTATTAAACAAAATGAATTACATACTGATCAATGAAAGGCTGACACATATGTTTAGCGATACTTCACTGGTGTTCCTTAAGATCTGGGAACCCTGGCTAGTTTCTTCCGAAAGCATAACAATCACATAACTCTAACATAGACCTATTCAATGTACTGACTGATGGGAAGCAGGAGACTGAGATGGTCTGGACCTGGGTGCTCTCAGACAGTCTGGATTATGAGGTATAGTGAGTCTGCTAAATATTTACAATTACCGTAGTGCAACTCGGGATGAAATCAGGGAGGGTCAAGTGACCCCTTTCATCCTTTGATTTTGTAATACATCCTACCAGTGTAAGGAGTCATAAATATATCAAATTATTTTTATGTACATAGTTTACATTAGCTCAGCAGTATCAAAATGGCGACTCTGGACTACCCCTTGGGGTTGTGATAAGGATCTAACCTTCTGAGGAGGCAGTCGGGCGAACTAATTATAGGTTTATAAATATCTAGATTTTCCCTAGCTATTTCTTTTATTTGTTATTTTCATAAGCGTGCGTCGGGTTGCACGTACTACGCCGCGACGTTGCTCTATGACGTCACACGCAGACGCATAGTTTTGGAGCTTAGGCGTTTTATAATTATATAGACTAACCATCTATACTGCCAAGTTTCATTAATACTATCGACATTAATCTCAAATCTATGAGTCAATATGAAATGTGGAATTAGATAGTATAAACCCTAGCTCCATAGTTTAAGTAGTGGAATATACGATTATAATATTACTGCAGCACTGGACTTTTTCCTATAACGCATGACTGTACAATACCCCAATACCCTCATTAAGCACTAGCACTTTAGATATACTGTATTGATTATTATTACAAATTATTATTAACTTGATTATTATTAGCACAAGACACTTTATGACAGTGCAATATACACTCCAAAAGATGCAATATATATAAGTGCAATCACTATATTTATTTTATTAGCACTAGACACTTTTTAAAGTGCAATATATATAAGTGCAAACACAGAGGTCTAGCATTTGGACCTACGTTTCTGCTACTCATTAGTATTACACTATCACCTTATGCACTAGGGTATTACAGATGATTTATCACTCTAAATAAGAGGATATAGGGATTATTTTGAATTATTTCAGTCTAACAATCTAAGTCAATTTATAAGAGAGAGTCCTCAAGGATTCTACATTTCCCCTACTTACTTTATCTCGTCAGAATTTCAATATTTTAATAACAAGTTTTAATAATACAAATAAACGTTAAGTTTTATATTTTTTGTTGCTCTATATTGTTACTTGGGCAGAGGGTGTGCACTTCAACCCCAAAGGATACTTGTTCTGTCCTTTTTTCTTTTTAGTTATCTGATTTTTCTATTAAGCCTAAAAAATTTATAAAATTAAAGGATAATTAGAATATATAACTCAGCTAATATTTCGTTATTATTGACATTTATATTAGGGACTGTAAAAATGGTAATGTTATTTCGGCAAGATTGTGTCATTTTTGCGCTTCTACATTGACACAGTTGTTTGAAACAACTTATTATTTGATTTGTGCCTTACCTTTAAGAAAACAATCATCATATAGTAATAATAATAATAACAACAATAACAACAACAACAACAACAACACCACCACCACCACCACCACTGCAACTGTGAAGCTGTTAGTGACAGCTTGAGCATCTCAGTCATACTAATCTCAAAATACATTCAACCAGTTTAGCCTTAAAGAGTTTCTGTAATTGGCCAGGTTTTGTGAATTTTTAAGTAGTAAAGATCTGTATATATAATTACTTAATGGCTCGTTATTAAATGGCATATTCAACCTAATCCTATGTTCTCCTTATATTAGGGATCACTCTGAGAAGATTAACTATCAAATGTCAAGTTATGGAACATGCCTTGTTTGCCATTTACTGCTCAAAGTTTGTGGTGAGAGGAAACTGCATTCTAGGTTTCATTTCTGTAATTGACACTTCGAATACTGAGCGGATTGTGTCAAAAGTTCAAGAGCCAAAAAGTTCTACTGGTACTATTCTAAACTGTGGCATTAAACATTTTTATTTCTGTGTCTTAAACAGCTCACAATAACTAGACATACAGATGACTTATAGCAAGCAACAAGAGGCAACTACTACAGTGGGGGGAAACGTCTGACCTCTGTGATAGCCAACAAGGGTTTTGCCACCAAGTACTAAGTCAAAGGGGTCAAATACTTATTTCCCTCATTGACCTGCAAATCATTTTATAACTTTTTTGACATGGGTTTTTCTTGTGTATTTTTTTTTTTGTTATTCTGTCTCTCACTGTTAAAATTCACCTACCATTAAAATTACAGACTGATCATTTCTTTGTCAGTGGACAAACATAAAAAATCAGCAGGGGATCAAATACTTTTTCGCCACTTTAAAAAAAACGTTTACACTTTTATATTTGAACTTGTCTAACTGAACTCTTTCATATAGGAAAAGACAGACTTTAGAAAATAGTCATGCATTAGTGTACAGTGCCAGAAACTCCCTCCCTAAATGGTGATATCACGGTTTAGGGGTGGTACCATCTATAGTGCTCAGGTGGCTCTACTTACAACAGGACACAAAGAGTTAACTGAATAGTTGTGTGTGCTGTAAAATAATGTGTGACCGCTCCTGTCATATTGTAAGTGGAACCTGCCCAGCTGTGTGGATGGCTCCACCCCCAACAGTTACATCATGTTTACAACTTGAAAAGATGGAGGATTTTAGAAAGTGAGAATGCAAGAGGCAAAATTACTTCTCATATGCTGAGCAAAATAAGACCCAAAATAGAGCAAGTAAGCCCAAAATAGTTCATATTTCACTAAAATATTGAAGATTCATGTAGATAAAATGAAAAAAAAAAAAAAAAAAACAGAGCTCAGAGGGCTAGACACACAAAGGTAGTACATTTTGAACCTTATTTGCATGCCACTACCAGAATCCTTAGCGACTGTGGTAACATGGAAACACTGCTCACGGAATTTTGTGTGAGTGAGATTGTGTCTGATTAAATCCCTAAAAATAGTATATATTATAACCTTACTTTTGTTGTTTTACAATAAAATGTGCGTATTAACATTTTAAACATATGTATCACTCTCACAAAATAAAACAGGTTTAGCAAATATTCACTTTTCTTCTTCTTCTCTCCGAATCCTTTCCTGCTCTTCACGCTCTCTTTGCTCTCGAGCAAATCGTCGTTTCTCGGCCAAGATTTTAGCAGCTTCTTCAGCAGTTGTGCTCCCTGAAATTGTTTTGCTACTTGTGTCTGTAAAATAAAACCGTTAAAACAGAAAAGTTACAGAAGCGCACCACCCTCATTTTAATAAACAAAGAAAACCCCAAATAAAACAGAAAATATTGGTTAAAATACAAAACAACAACAAAGTGCCAGTGTAAAAATTAACATTCGCTTAAACGTAAATTATTATTTTTTTACCAACTCCTGATTGTTTCTAATGTGTGATAAACAAAAAAAGTTAACTTTAATATACATGGTATGGTATTTGTCTTGTGAATGAACTCTAGAGATGTTATTTAATGCATTTTCTTAATGTACTGAATTTTGCATTTGCAATTTTGCCTTTCTGACCCACTCACTAAGGAAAGACTGATAGCTCGGAGTCACCATTGCAAATAATTGCCAATTCCCCCTTGGACTGAATATATTCTCTTCAGTGTAAATCATGTGCAAGGCAAAAGACTGGGCATACTTACACAAGGGAGTACATTTATCTAAATCCGCTTTATTACCCTTTATGCATGTCAATCTTTTGTTATGTACATAGCCAATACGGAAGACAACAAATTGAGATCCTCCCAGGGCAACCAACAATTATTGGCAATAATCTCCCATTAACAATATAAACAAGATATATCACTATGCTCTTAGTGAGTGGATTTAATTCAGCATGGTAAATATATAAATTTGTGCCGATAAATGTGATTTCAGTTGCATACCCTCTCCTGCCTTCAAACACGGATGAAACAGACGCGTGTCAAGAAAGGCTACTAATATACTGAAAAATTATAGAACCATAAGATACATTTTTCTCGGTAAAAAAAAAAAAAAAAAAAAAAAAAAAGCAAAAAGAAAAGTCGCAAACGAGCACAACATGTTATGACATATAAACCATTGTTTACGCTCAAAATGATGTTACCATCTTTGGTCTTTGCTGCAGGAGTCTCCTTTTCAGAGGTAGATACAGATTTCGTCTCAGAGCATGTTTTTTCTTCTGCTTTCTCCTTTGGTTTCGATTCTGCCTCTGCATTCTTTTTGGTAGAGCTTAAGATATTTCCTGTAAGTGGTGGACGCTGAATAGGGGCAGGTTTGTGGGTTACAGTAGGTGAAGCAGCTTTCTGCTTTAACAGGCTTGGAGATGGTGAGCGAGTCTTTTGAATCCTTTTACTAAAAGAAGAAAAGGTTATAGTGTTCTAGTAATCTAATGGCAGATGATAACAGATTCAAACGGTGGTAAGATCAGAGAAAAAGATACAGCACTGTAAAACAATCAAGATAGTACTTTTTAAACACTGCAAACTGTTTTTTGTTTCTCTGAATTTCCTTTTACTATAATATTTATGTAGATTTTTACTTTTGGAGTCTGTACCTCTTGATTCCCCACACTGTGAAAACCTTCAAAATAAAAATTGCTTTTAGAGACAAATCAGAAATTGTTTATATCTAGAAGATTCCATATTGTCGTTGTTTCATCACTTTTCGCAGTGAATTGAGGGTTAAGAGGAGGTAGGCAGGAGAGGTGAGGTGTAGAATAACTGGATCCCATTAAATTGGACACTTACACTCATTTCCCAGACATGCTTAGAATAAGGCAGGTTGCAATCATAAATTTAAGCCCTGTTCCAATCCGCAAAATATCATGGATGTCTCCAAGGCACAGCAAAGTTTTTTTCTTCTAATAAATAATTTAGCTTTATGACTTTTCCCCTGGCTAATTATGCTCTTAGCTGCAACCAAAGTTTCCGCACACATGTATTGCTTCCACTGTGCAGTGGCCCTTTAATGGAAGCTTTCTAAACTTCAGATGTCTAATTTCGCATGCATGTTTACCCAAAACACTAAAGAGTTCAATTTTTCACCTTTGCTGCACTTTTTCATAAGGGTTGAATAACTTTTGTAACAAGCCATTTCAAATTAATTACAAGTATTTTGTAGTTCTAAGTTTCTTTATGCTTCAGAGTTTGGGTGTTGTGAATAATTTTACTCTTTTAGGGGTCACTGGGATTTTAAATTTAAAAAGACATATTTAGGTTTCATGGATAATGACTGCATCTGATAGAAGAAGCAGTGCATGTAAACATTTTGTTGGATGAAAAATACCAACAAACATTATACTTATCCCCAAAGTTTGCTACATCTCTTGAGTTTGCAAGCAGTTGATTTAACAGCCCTGTAAAACCCTAATACATTTTATCCAGGAATTCACCATGGACATTGGATTCCTAGCTCAAAGACAGGGCCCTGCTTCCTTTGCTAAATATTAATCTGTATTTATCTTTGTCTGAACCTAATTTGTGTACAGCGCTACGGAATATGTCGGCGCGTTATAAATAAACTATAATAATAATCTACAGATGGCAGTTTTTGTAGCAAGGGGTCATGGATGATGCACAATGAAGCAGGAGGAGCCAGACACTGCTGTGTGGATCTTTGCATTGTGCTGCTGTTGGCTTGAAGGTAAGTAAAGTGTTAAAATCCATACCCAAATGCAGTATTTCTATTGGTAAGTACACTGTACCTATGTAAACAGCTCTGGGGTGTGGAAAACATGTTTTATTTTTTATTTAAAATAAATCTGTATGTGTGTAGAATGACTCCATGTAATGTGTGTGTCTGATGTAGGCAGCATGTGTTAGATTAGAAAAAGTTAACAGGGAATTTAGATATGCCTTTAAAATTGTGCTTTTTTGAACTTTTTTAAAATGTAAAAATATCACCACCTCTAAATAGATCCTTTGAAAAAGCTGCTGCAATGAAACGGCTGTTGTGAGTTTTAATGTTATAAATCCTTTGTAATATCCATATAGGGACTACCAGTGGATTAAGAATTATGCTATTAGTCATCTATTTAGTAGGTCACTACAATTAAAGTGACATCAATATACCGGAAGGGCTGATGCCCTTTTTGTGAATTAAGATTGGTTTTTAAATGGTTTAGTATACTGGACTGAATAGTCCTTTAGAAAGGAGGTTCCCATTATGTGACATAGGCCTTGTACGGCTGAGTGTATGTAAATTGTCTCCTATTCATTTCTGAAAAGACTTATTACTATTTTTGTTATGCACACAAAAAGGGAACGTTATTCAAAGGTCGTCATCACCTAGGGAAGATTTACTCCTACCGCTATTTGGAGTAATACAATTAACTTGAGCTTCAGATAGGATATTTTCTTAAAAATCTAACTAAGCCCCAAATTTTTTTTTTTTGTATGTTCCCACTATAACCAAAAAAAAACTCTGATAAATACCACCAGTGTTTTATTTTAATTCAGCAGCGTGATTTATTTTTAAATAATTTAAAATAAAGTTTCTCCTTTTTAGTAGTTTCTAAATCTTTTTTCTTATAATTCTTAGGAGCTTATTATTGATCTTTTTCATTATTACAACAGTATCATTATTATTTTTTTTATTATTATGCTGCAGTCAGACCTAACATTTCAGTTTCTGATGAAAAACTTCCTGATATCAGAGAAGGATTTGAATGCACAGGAAACTTCAATTGGCACAGCAGAAATTAGGCAATTACCACTGGGGACAACCCCATGTCAGAAAACAGCAAACATAATTAACTAAGCAAAGAAAATTAAGCCATAGAGTAAAGCATAATTTTGTGTAAAAAGTTAAATATATAAATGTTGTTTCTAGTATTTGCATATATCTACCAAGCGCTTACTTTTCAACTGTTGGTGAGGAAGGTCTCTTTGCCAGGTTCAGAGGCGAAGGAGACCTTCTACGTCCACTTTGAGTAGGAGATGCCGGGCGCTTCTCCATTGCTGGTCCCAACTGTTTTTCCTGCTCTGGCGTCTACAAAACATTTTCAGCAATGGAACATTTACAACATTTGACATTCACAACGTGCATGAACGCACAACACTGCAACTCATTACATATATACATTAGGGATTAAGATAAAGTGCCTATCCTCTTATTTAAATATTGTATGAAGGGGTAAATATACTCATTATGGAGAAGGCAGAACAGTCTGCATAATGCTGTGCAATTAAAAATAAATATATCCCACAAACTTTCTGCACTTCAACAGTTTTGGCTCACAGACAAAGATAAATAATGACCCCAATCCAGTTTTAGGAGCAATTTAATTTTACAGATTTCTATAGCTGCATTTGCCAATATGCTTAAGGAAAATAACCAGAGACAAAACATATATGTAAAATTACTATTTTAAAAACGCATTTTCTTTGGATGAAGGGGGCAAAAAGGTTTAAGAACTGTCCTGTGCCGACACTGGTCAACAAAGATTTTGTCTCAGAGCAAATAAGGGTTGTGCTATATGTAATTTATATATAACTGATAGTATTAAAGTTATGTCCTCTTTAATAGAATACATTGTGCTATAGAACACATTAATACAGCATTAAGATATGTTAATACTAAGATTTTACTGATGAAAAATTATTTTTAATTGTTCTAAATTCTACTGATTAGTAGAAGGGGCCCAGAGTAATAAACAGTTGAGTCATATTCTGTCACGTGATGCTTGAAGCATGAGGAGTCACGTGTCTGATTGTTTACTGTACGAGTCAGCGCTCCTGGTCAGTTGGTGGAAAGAGTTTGTTCTTGAAACATCTAATGCTGTGTGTGAGTCAAGCAATGCTTACTGATTACTGTTTGACTCTTAAGACTGATGTTCCTGAGGAAAAAAAAGAATACAGGAGAAAATCCTATACTTCTACCTTTTAGGGGAGTTAATCCTTTACCATATACATATTGTAAATATATGCAATACTGTAAACTTAAAAATCACTCTCAGAAACCTTACACGATAGAGAAATTCTAAATATATATTTGTATTCAGTACAAAAAATTACTATAAGGTTCACCTATTTTGACTTCTGAGACAAAAAATAAATAAACTTTTGTTGACCAGTGTTATGGATAGTGGTTAAAGGTTTATTGTAATTGTAATCTGATCTTTTCCGTGCCCGGTATTAATACAATAAACACACAATTCAATAAACATTTGGTTTAAGCTTAAAGGCACAGAGCAGAGATCCAATTTATAGTAACGTTTGCAATTGGAAGTCATTACAAAATGTGCTTTAGTAGTAGAAAAACAACTTTGAATTTTCTACATATTGCCTGTCGCTTGGCTCATGAGATTCTCCCACCAGACTCATCTTCTTATCAATAAGTAATCATCTCACGACTGATGAATGGATCCCTGGATTGATGGCTTCATTTAGCATATTGGTTATGAGGTGGCTGTCTGAACAGTCAGCCTATTGATACTACAGGAGCTTTATGTAAAAGGAAGTCATTAGTAGACTAATAAGGTGAGCATATGGTGAGAGGATCTCTAGCAGAGAGTCACAGCAAAAATTTAGCAATGTCAAAAGTAAAAAAAATAAATAAATAAATGTAAAATTGGCAATAGAAAAAAAAAATGTTTTGAATCTGCTGAATTAGGTCTGTGCCTCTGCAAAAAAAGAACGTCCCTCCAGACTGGTCTAAGTATTGTTACTTTCAGGCTCAGTGAAGCTGCCTGCCACAAATATATCTGTCTGCTTTCCCCATCTCTGTTAGGTAAGCCTCACACAACTTACTTGCTTCCAGGACCATTCAGTATTTGCCTTTTTATTTTTTAAGATCATTTATCTCGCTCTAAAGCTTCAAGAAATATTTTACTGTGTTCATGACAGCAAAGATGCTGAACACAAATACACTAAAGTTTTATCCTAGGATCTAGAGACATAACTAACCAATCTTCTCGTCCCAAATTCTTGTTTTAAATACATTTTTTATCAAAAGGGAAATAATTTAAAAGGGAGTACTTTTAATAGATTTTAATTGATCAGCACCCATCCACTTATGTAGAAAACCTCCAGTAATGTTGCCCTCTCTCTCTTTTTGATACTCTAGAACACTTTGCATACATACTCTCTTCCAATCTCGGAAATAAAGTATAGGGGGAAAAAACTATTTTTTTCTTCTGAAAATGTATTAATAGTGACATTAAGCCGCAAAAAGCATATCCACATAATACCGCAAATAATCATCTAAGCTGTTTATCCATCTATCATCCAGGCAGTCCGAGCACTGCTCGAGCCACGTGTAAAGCACTTAACCTATTAGTCAAACTTAATAAACACATGTGATTTAGATACACAGTAGAAAAACTTGAACACAATCATGAGCACACTAAAACAAATAACTAATTTTAAAAGTATTACTTTGGCCACAGTGATGTCTGTAGTGATTCATTGGCATGGATCAGAACTTACAACTGTGTTAAATGCATGTTAGTGAGCCCCCCAAAAAAATGAAGAAAACAGAAGGAACTAGGATTGCATACTACTTGAGAAAAATAATAATCTGGAGACTACTGGGAACTCCGTGGGGTCCAAAGCTAAAGCCCAGTATCTTCAGAAATGTACACTGTTAACCTTGACAGAAGAATTAGCCTATGTGGGTCTAAGACCAAGAAACGAAAACCACTTCTTACAGATTGCTAAGTTGGAGACGGATTGGTGAAATTTACACATTGGATGTCTTTTTGCTCTATCTTTATTTTGATGCTATACAGTTGTATATTTTCCTCTACATATTTAGTAGTTGGTGCATTTACTTTGTTCCTTCCCAGTTGGCAACATCACTCAACATATTGGATCATACAAGCAAATGGGGCTCTCATATGCAGTCTCTTGGGATATTAGCCAATACTGTACCTTCAGGACCATGTCCTTCTCAAAGATTTAAAAAACAAACCAAAACCCCCACCTACCTGTGTGACGTCTGTAGAGCTAGCACCAGAGGTGGAACTTTGAGATGATTTCAATCTGTCAATGCTGCGGCTGCGCATTGGACCTTTAGAGACGGAGGGTGGGGTACTGATTGTAGTGGCTGAAGCTGAACGAGGACAGAGGTGAGATTCTATAAAGTTAAGAATTGAACAGGGCAACAGAAAGCCAAGTGCAGAGCGTGAAGTGATAAAGGAGAGAGAGAGAAAGAAAGAGATAGTGTGTTAGAAACAAAAGAAAAGCTCCCCACAGGAAGTGTGCAGTGTAGCAGGTCACAACACCATCACCAAACATTTAGTATTACAGCAGCAACAGTACCAGGAAGAAAATACCCCAACAAAAATTAATTAAAAAAAACAAAAACAGCAGAAAAGTATCCTAAATGATTTATTAGCTATATTCTTGATGGATATTATGTTTAACTATGCTTCTGTGTATTGCTGATCATTTTTCATTTTATGTAAAATGATGTCTAATCATTTACATAATAATATTTGAAATAATGATTAACAGATGCAACAGCAAAATTTAAAAATGATTAAAGTATTTGCAGTGCAAAGCAGAAAATCAATGTCAGAATGTGAATTGCTGTTTGTAACTGAAGATATTACAAACATTCACGTTCAGCGTGTAAAATAACAAAGATGGGAAATACGTGTCTGAGCTGACAAAAGTGAACAGAACGTCCACATTTCTATCATGTATTTTAAAGACCAACTTTAAAAGTTTGATGCAGATAAATTCTGCTGAAATGGGAATTAAAAAGTATGCAAAATAATAGGACCACCTCATAAAAAACTCGGAGGCTGCGATATCGGAGGGAAAAATAGGGAGTCCAATGATTTAAGAATGTTAAGGCATTGTACCCAGAGTTTTTTTCAGAAGATGGCCCTATCCTATCCCTACAAATGGATTAAATATATATGCTTTAACTTTTGCAGGGCTGTGTAAAAAAAACTTCAAAAGAGTTTTTTTTTTAATTATTATTTGAATTTGAAAGTTTTGTTTGCCTATTTAAATTGATTTAGCATAAATCGATACACAGGCCTTCTAGCTTTCCTATCTCTTCTGCTCTCTAAAGATAAAAAGTAGGGCAATTCTCCATGATGCTGCATCACACAGAAAATAGAATATACACAGCCCAATTGCACAAAGCTGTATCTGCCATAGTGTTGCTGTTACTAGTTATTTCAATTGCCTCAATTAACAGGAAATAATATTTAAACATTTTAATATGTAAAAATTATATATATATATATATATATATATATATATATATATATATATATATATATATATATATATATATATATATATTTTTTTTTTTTTTTTTTTTTTTATTTTTTATTATTATTATTATTTTTTATTTGTGCACAGAACACTATGGGCCATTGGCACAAAATGCATTGCTACATAAACAATATATGACACTGAGGCATATTGATATCTCCAGGCTCTCGTTACCTGGTGAATCTTTTCCATCAGCTGATACTGAAGTAGAACTCTTACTTCTAGCTAGAGAGGACTGTGTGGGGATGAGGAGACGACTGATTATACTACTCTCCAGAGGGTTGGTCTGGGGGCGATGCGCTAAATGAACAAATCAAATGGGACTGATCATGAAAATATTCCACGCAATAAATAAATAAGAACAAAAACTCACAAAACAAGAGCAAAAGCCTAGCATGCATGGTGAAAACATGCAATTGGTGGAAACCAGGAAACATGTGACAAAGAAAAAGTGTAAGTAATAAAGGTTAAAAACAAACAAACATTGCATTGTTAGTGGAAAATGAAATACAGTGAAAAGTATAGTTTAACAAGAAAGAGCATTCAAATAGGTGTATATTCCAGTTTTACATTGAAATGTTGATTAGAAAATAAGGTTATTCTGGAATCTGGAGCTCTTATTATGGGTATAAACATGCATTAGACACTTATATCAGTCATTAAACATTTGCGGCAGGATACAGCTGTAAGAAAAGGGTTGCTTTAATAAGTAATAGTTAGGGAGGAATTCAGATTTGATAAACATGACCACATAAAAACTAAAGTCCTGTTAGATGTCATTCCTAAAATCAAAATGCAGAACAAGTGTTAGTTACAAACATGTCAAATCAGCAGCACAGCAACGTCTCAAGATAATATGTACTAGTGGATTACATTTAGCACTGTGTAAGCAAATTCTGCCAAACACCAGGTTTCAAGATTTTTTTCTGCCTTTGAGAATAAGCACTCAAAGGAATCTTTTGCAGAAAAATAAAATATTGATAATAGTGCTTGTGCTCCATTGCATGACAAGCTTAGAATAGGAGTTGCCTACCTGTGATATACTATACTACTTGCTTTATACTGTGGTTATGTTACTTGTAACTAAAGAACAGTACACTGTGAATGAAGGAATGAGGATGGGGAGTTCAGGATAACATTACGGAATTACATTTATGTGTGTAGGATATGTTATTTAGACACTGACAATACTCAGATATTTAAAAATGTTGCCAATACAGACAACCATAATGTGAATAAAAGCATTAAAAATATGCAGAGTATATGAATATGCTGAGCACCGCAGATTCCTAAATACACTCTCATTTCTTGCCTTTGATTTTAGCAGTTTTGCCTATAAGTCAGCTGTGTGCCTGTATAAATGACAGATAATAATAATGCATAATAACAATAAATATGGTGTTAAAATGGCATTCTCTTACTGTAAACATGATTGTTTTCAATTTTCTCTCTGAACCACCCACTAATCTGTTTCTCATGAGGACATCATTGCTAGTAAATGCCATTTAATGTGGCATTGAATCATGGTAAAATCAAAGCCTGAGCATGCCTAGATCTCAGTGGGTGCCTATGTTGGTATGTCGAATTATCCTCTGGGTTCTTGGCATGGTCATTTACCAAATGTCTGAATTTGTGTTCAGTGTAATTCCATAGAAAAACTAAAAGGCTGATCTCCTCATTACTGTGACATGGAAATAACCGTTTTGTTTGTTGCACCAGAAACAAGGTATTTCATAAGGTACCAAGGTGTGTTTTGTTTTTTCAAGTATAGGTCTCAGAGCACAAAAAACTTGTTCAGAGGTTAAGTTGTTCTTGGGAGCTTGTCATCTGCTAGCCAATGAGTGCAAATAACTAAAGTAAGCTCTCTGCATTTCCTGTTTGTTTCAACAAAGTTTAAACCTGTTTTACTTAAAGGACCACTGCAGTTCAAGAAAAAGTTCAGGTATGTACCAGTCTTACACTATAAGCAGCTGTGTAGAACATGGGTATAAAGTATTTTTGAAGTTCTGAAGACTCTGAATAAAGGAATCCATTGTGCGTTTCCTACTTCCTCAGATATAATATCAGTGAAGACAGGGTTGGGGAATGAGGAAACAGAGAGCAATTATAAAGATAATTGGATAAGATTGAGAAGGACACCACAACACTTGTCTTTACTGGCCTCCCATGCATCAAAGGATGGAACAATAGTTCTTCCATCAACTATCATGGATCTCTCCAGGGATCAACATTTTCTTTTTCTAATTAAAAACTAAATTCATTATGCTCAGAGTCAGACTTAAAGGGCAATTACATTTTTTTATTTGGAAACATTAATATTTTTTTCATGCAAACAACTTGTGAGGTTTAAAATGTGCTTTTTTAAATGCTTGAAGAAAGAAAAAAAACAGTTCTGTCCATGTCCCTTTAACAAGAGATTTCATGCTGTACTTAGTGTATCAGAAAATTCAGTGCAAGTTTACAGTAAGAAAGTGGTTTTTTTTTTTAACACCATATTTGGAAAACCAGTGTCATTTTAAAGGGCTGTAATGTTGCAATTTATCATGGAACATATTTGGCATTACTCATATCGATCAGGCTTTCTATTCTAAGGAGTAAGGATTGCTATTGAACTAGGTAGGATGTAACCTGCCTTTAACATGTTTGATATTGTGGGAAGGACTACTATAATGTCCCACCCTCATTGAAGCATTTCTCTTGGGTTATAGTTGTTTAGAGCTTGTGTGTCGCAAAAAGCTGCAAGCAGCTACCTCAGGCCAAAATAAAACCTGAGTAAGCACATGAAACAGATAGACACCTGGTTTATCTTCCTTTTTCGCTGCCTCTAGATGTGGAGAAGGAGAACGCTTAGCATTCAGTCTACCCAGGGATGAGCTTCTCTTCACGTCGGTGCCTCCTAAATACCAAACCAACAAGATACTATATAGCAGAGGTATACACAGGATGCACATGAAAATATCTATTAATTAAATTCAGCTAATGAGTAATAGCTGACGGCCATGGGTCATAGTAAAATAAATAAAGGGCCATTGTAACAAGTTTAGCTGTAGCTTTTGAAGAGTTCTAATTGTTAGTGGGAGAAATAAAAGAATGTCAAAAACAATCATTTTATTAACTATTCAATGTCCTTAACAGCTCTATTGTGGTCTTATAAGTATGTCCTCGGTTTGTCAATTGGAAGAAGAAAAAAAAACAGGCAAATTAAACTCTGCCGCATGTCAATTCAGTAACTTTATTGCTAATCCTCCTCTATTTTGATCAGGCAGAAAGCAAAGTGACACAGTAATGGAGTTATCCACGACTGCGTGCAAGAGCTAGGAAACTAAATGCTAATCTTTCTCATTTTCAAAACACATTTTGCCTAGAATTAATTCTAACTTCTTAAAAAATGTATACTAAAAATGTAGGACTTTTTATTTTTACTTAATTAAAATGCAGCACTCATTAACCACTGCACATCTACACCGGACCTGCTTTGACATTAAAAGGAACACTTTCAAACTTTTGCTTCTATTCTTAAGTGCTGTAAATTCAATTTTGCCATTTGTTTTCTTAAATGAACATGTGCTTAATCATAAGGAGACATTCAGCAGTATCATTGTAAACGAGCGGAGGAACAATCATGAACCTACCTTAATACTGATGAAAATACAAGAGCCAAGTGAAAACTAAGTTTGTCTGCCAGCAATGAAAACACATGTTATATAGAAAACAAATGCATGTGCGTAATTTGCACAAGCAAAACTAATAGTTGGCAAAATCTCACAGATATTAGAATCTACCTTTCTATATTTTGACAATCAGAAAATCTAAAGATTATCTAAAGGCTGCACCTTTCTTGTCCGTGTTTGAGGGACTAGCCGAGAGCTGCTGGGAAGGGAGAGCAGTTTTGTTATTCAGTCTGCTAAGTGAAGAGCTTCGCTGTTTGGTACCTGTAAAAGTGCAGAAGTAGTATAGCAATTAACATTTACACCCACAGAAATCTGAAGCATTCTGGGAAAAGAATACAATATTTAGCAAACTTTTGCTGTAGATGTTACTTGAATAACCATCCCATAATGTTGCACGAGAAAATAAAAACAGCCCTGGCTGAAAGCAGAAAACTTGATCAGACAAGACCTCTACGCACGTCCAGTATCCCACCACCAAATAATGTATTATATTGGCTTGGAACAATGAAATCAATTTTCCGTTAGTATTAAAACTATACAAATGATCTTACTTGCATATTACTGTAGAAGGAAAAGCATTGTAAAGAGTGAAAATTAATATTTATAACTTAATATTAATACACAGACAATATTCTATTAAAAAAAACAACTTCTAGAAAGCAATTTTTTTTAGAACACACACGATGTTGAGTAATATGCTTTACCAATACAAGACAATGATCCAGATTTGCTTGTAGCAAGCAGATAGTGAGGGCTGGTTTTCATAAAAATGTCTATGGAAACGAGCACCTCTAAATTTGCTCATTCGCTACCATTCCTGTACTTATAAATGTACTGTTTTGCATATTTGAACTGTAATTTTGCGCAATGTACCAATAATGCAATTATTAATTTTGTACAATATTCTTGCAATTTGTATAGCACTTACAAAAAGTGCTATAGGAATGTAAATAAATATATACCTGCTTGCTACCCTCTAGTATTTTTCCTTATTTCAGATGTAACACAGTGTTTTGAAATTGTGCGTTGAAAAAAAAAAAAAATCAGGCTTTTTATTCAAAAAGCCACACGCTGACAACTTATCCAACTATGTACATTGATTATCATTTAAAACATATACTTTATGCATTCCAATAGTAAGCACAGATCTAATACTTTCTTCCTAAGTCAATACTTTATTAGATCTGGGATTTTCATTATAATAGAGTATTCTAAATTAACGTGTGGATTATATAGATATTAAACTAAGCAAAAAAAGAAGAGAAAAAAAATGAGACTATTGCATAGCGTTAGGATACAAACACAGAAATGATGTGTTGGCGAGAGTCTCACAAACCGTTTCCTATGATGAAGAAATGCAATAGTTTTATTTTGTCCGAAATTCAATAACTTTATATCTTACATTTCTGTACAAACTTTAGCACACACCTATTTGTGGCTCTAGACAGATCTTGAAAGGCTTACTTTTATCAGAAGAGCTTTGAAGTGTTGCAGAAGAGGAGGAAAGTCGCTTGCTAATGACAATTTCTGTCTGCTTTAAATTTGTTGTGGATGTAGAGCGCTTGTTACCTGGTAAAGCAAATAGGCAAAAAAATAAAAAAAAATGTTAAAATTACAAATATTAAGTTGAATGTTCACAGTTTCTATCAAGCAGATAGACATTTTATACAATAGGAGGGGGGTGCTGCAGGCTATTAAATAAATATTTTCTATATAGCACTGTATGTTTCCTAATAACTTGGCAAACAAGTTTGTGAAATTCAGAAGCCGTTTACTGCAGCATAAAATTTAGGATTAACAAACTAAAATTACAGCTTGTGGCGCAAAAAAAAATTATATTCAATACACATTACAAAAAATACCACTTCTGCGGCTCCTTATGAACTAAATTAACATACAACTATGGAAAATATATTATATCGGGTTGATAAGTACATCAGACATTTAGAGGTCATGCATACATACACACAAACTGTGAGCCAGAATTTAAGTTTTATGAGACCTGGCTCTCGTTTGTCAGGTACTATATTGTTATCAACTTTTATTTGTAACGCGCCAACATATTCCGTAGAACTGTACAGGGAATAAGGAAAGGAAGAATACAATGCTAACAAACTGCAGTAAATGTGATTTTTTTTCCCAAAGCACCCTACAAGATTGGAAACTCGCTACTTACAATCTAAGCAAATGCATTTATTCTCAAATGAACAGTATAACCAAACATTTGCACAATGAAGGGATGAGTGGATCCTTAAAGAATATACACAGTCATTACAAATACACCTTTACATTATTTAATAAAAAATAAGACACTTCTTAATTCAATTCCCCACACCCAAACAGGAAAAGAAGCATCACAAAAACTTCTTCAGCTAATTGCATGCTGTTAATTACACTTGAAACTGCTCATACAGAAGTACCAAATGGACATCTGCATTAAGAAACTAATGTATACCCACAGTTTATAAAATATATATATATATATATATATATATATATATATATATATATATATATATATATATATATATATATATATATAATTACAAAAATATTTTTAATAATATCTATTAATGTTTTTTAAATTATATTATTAATGTCATATACAATGTCACTGTGGTGAATTTAAAAGTAAAGCTCACATTTGTTTACTGGGCATAGGGTATTGAAAACATTATACAGTTTAAAATACATAAAAATTAAAACAATTTCTTAGCCTTCACACCGTTTTTATCTCCTCAAGCAGAGCTGGGTTTCCGATCTTACCGATGTCTATCAGGGGTGTGCCCAGCTTTGTCTGTGTGGACATAGAGTTTGAAAGCAGGCTGGGCGGATGTCACTGTCCCAGCTCCATGACATTAGCTCTGCCCCACTACCTACACCAAGGTAATCGCTCTATTGTAACGTGCTAACAGCTGCTTCACAGGCCGGCCCAGTGACAGTGCATGAACTATCATAGTCCCACCCCAATTTAGGTTCTGCATCAGACTGGTGAAAATATGGTTAGTCCAGTACACAGGCAGAGGTTGCCACACCCCTGATAGACAGAGGTAGGATTAATAAGCAGCTCTTCTTGAGGAGAAAATTAAAAAAAGTTTAAAAGCAAAGAAAAATTTTAACATTTATTTTAAACTGCCTACTGTTTAATAGCCTTTGTACAGCAAACATATGAGCTTTACTTTTAAATATACTAGTGTGATCTTTTAATACGGTCATCAATTTTACTTTTACATTTTAAATTATATATTTTTTCCATTACTTCTATCCTATACAATTGGATGCATGCATGTTCGGCTGTATTCAATGGACTATATGTGCTTTCTCTGCTTGATAAATCTTGTTTTGTTTATAGGGTGGCTTATATCCCAATATGCTGCTTGATATATATTGGCCTTAGTATACTGACCAACGCAGATATGCTGCTCTCAACCCCCATCATTATGTATCCATGGAAGGGGGATCTACCCAAGTCGACTGTCCTGAAAGAAGTTTGTTGTCCTGTTTGTTATAGGCAAACGAAAACCTATAGTAGCTTTTTAAATGTTTTTAGAAGATTACTAATGAATTGTATCTTTAAGGGCAAACACACAAATATATTTAAAGGTCATTATTTATGATTCGTGTGACACTGGCAGACATGAAAATGCAGGAGGAAAAATAATAAAGCCAAAAAAAAGAAGCATAAATATTTTTAATAAAAAAAAAAAAAAAAAAAGTATTAATTTATTCAGTTATTCACATAAAATGCTGATTTAGACTTTGTATGCATTCCTACTTATTAAATAATAGTAATGCACTGTGTGTTCTTACCCTGACCGTCACCCTCCACTGATCCTCCCCAAGACCACCTCTTTTGCCTCTGGTCCAGCTGACTGTTACGTTCCAGAGTGCGTCGTACATTTGCTTCTCGACGTTCCTGCCAAAAGAATCAAAGATATAAACAACCATAAAAATATGCATATAGAAACTGCTCTAGGTAGAGGCCTGAAAATCAAGTACCAATACGTGGCACAAACTAGAACCAGCGATGCTTCTACATGTTTTGCAATGGATGAAAAAGAACAACATAAATAATGAAGGAATAAGTAAAATCTAAAAAAACTCACAACATGTATAGTTGGTTTCTAAATCATGTCACAGACCTGTGGAGCTTAATAAAAATTCTGACAATGCAGTTTAAGTATGCACCAAACTAACAAAACAATAATAGCAGATGTGTAAGCCATAGACAAACATTTTCTGGGTAAAACCACATTTTTGGAGGCACTATTTACTGGTACAGGAATCCACTTTGTGTTTGTTACATCACATCCTGAGGGTGGCACATCCTTTGCGCGCAGATGAATAGCGCAGGGAACTGAGCTCTGATGGTGCTCTGCGCGCCACATCAGACTCAAAGGGTAATAAGAGATCAGGGATTCATAGGTCAGATTTACTGGATATCTTGTGTAAATCTGACCTATGAATCCCTGATCTCTTTTTACCCTTTGAGTCTGATGTGGCACTATCCTGACATGATCACACAGCACCAGGCTGGAGCGCAGAGCGTCAGAGCGCAGTTCTCTGCGCTCTGATGGCGGTGCGCTACTCAGCTGCGCACAAAGCACGGGGTGCCCATCATGAGAGCTGGTTGATTGTTTGTAGTTATCAGTGGCTGGAGGGGAAGGTTAAGAGGGAACAGGCAGAAGTCCTGAGCCTTTGTTTGACAGTAGGATAACATTGAAATAGACACCACATCCCTTCTCCTTCACTGTTTCAGAAGTAGACAACTTGCAGCATTCAATGGAACCACAGTTTCCCAGAAATTGAAATTAAAATTCCTCAAACACAATTTCCACCAATATGGATCCCTCCATGATCCTGCAGAGTCATGAAAATGTATTTATTTTCTCATTAGAATGTAGCTAGATTCATTTTGTCCTGATTAATTATGTTCTTAGTTAAACCGTTTTCAAACATATGTAGTCCTTTCTTTAATAAAGGCAATTGTTCTTTTACACATGGGCCCACTTGAGCAAAAAAAAACAAAAAACATTCCAGTACGTACTACTGAAGACTCAAGAAGAAATATTACAGGTAAATTAACATGTCAAATCACAAAAGAGATGTAATGTGGCACCAGAGAATTCCTGGTTGAGAAGTAAACAATATACTATGAAAAAGGTCATTCGATAATGCAGTCTCAGCACACAAATCTTCCAAGCAGTCAACTGATAAACACGTTATTTTCCTGGAAACAAAATTCATACTAAATATACTATATCAGAAGCAGGCCTCACATGGAAGAGGTCCAAATGTTTTAATTCATTAAAAAAATATGTTGGTCAGCAATGTACAAAATATATCTCAGTTATCATATAATGGAAAAGGACAAAGATAAATGAATGGGATTGAAAATATTTGTTATTTTAGATTATTGAGCTTTAAAGCTTGGTATTTTAAGCATTAGTTATCTATACAGGTTCTCCGTAAATCTCATAATCCAGAGCCATTAATTAATGATTATAGTGGGGGTTGAAAGGGACGAAAAACACAAAAGTAGTATATTTACTTAATGGTACAATTTGATGGCAGCGGATGATGAAAAGAAGTTATTATATTGCATGATTTAAAAGTAGACAAGCAATGCAGTAAAAGCAAGTGTGATGCTTGGATGTATTAGTAGATGAATTAGCAACAGACAAAGAGAGATACTTATGCTCCTAATTAGACCTAGATAAAAGCCAATTCTGGAGACTATCAGCCTTATTAAAAAAATATGCTCTGTGCTTATATAGAGCCCTATTCAATTGGCCACATCGCAATTTAATAAGGCTGTATATCTTTAAAAGGATATCAACTAAAATTATAATATGCATAGCTTAGAGCAGCAGTTATCAAACCTCCCCTCAAGGCAGGCCTTGACTGGTTTAACGCAGGAGGAGCAATTAGCATTCAACATACTCTAATTGCCTAATTTGTATTCAAACAGTGTTAAACCGAAATCATGGCCTGTCTGGTAGATCATGAGGAGGGGTTTGAAGGGAGATATGATAGACACCTGCACATGGATCACAGAAGTCAATCTCACAATAAACATGGATTTTCTGAATAAAACCAGAACATGAACAAAATCATGATTCTAGGGTTCTTCCACCTTTTCCAGCACTATAGTACATTACAACTTATATGATCAAGGAAAATTAAAATATATAACCTTTTCTGCCATTTCTTTCTGTTTTCTTTTTTCCTCTACTGCTGTCCTCTTCTGCTCCTCTTTTTGCTTTTGTTCTTCAAGTTTCTTTTGCTTTTCCTCCATTTGTTTCTCATACTGAAGTTTGGCTTTTTTTTCCTTTTCAAGAATTTGTGATTCTTTTGCAGCTGCAACAGAGAAATATGTTAAGAGCATTCAGTGGAAATTATTTGCGGTGTATAAAGCTTTTTTTTTTTTTCCTTCTTTTAAATGTGAAAGATCCAAATGTAATATAATTAATAAAAGGTGAAAGGAGAGAAAAAAAAACAACAATTTGTAAGCATTTTGAAAGAATACAACACACAAGTGAATGTCATAAGCCATGTATGGCATTACATTAGACTGTAATGGGAATCACAATACCTGTTTCTATGTATCTGTTTCTAGTGGTGGGACGTTGTTTTGAATTCAAAGAAGTATTTAAATTATAATTATATTAAATTGTGTCATTATCATGCAGTGCCCCTTCCCTGAAGGCAATGGAGAACCACAGTAAATAACTGCATATTTTATATGACAAATATTTTTAAATTATTTTAGTAACAAACTATACTGCTTCATCTGTCTTTGGGTGTGATGTGCTAGAAAAGAAATGTGAATCCGTGTATTTTTCAGATTACTCTATTATTTAGGACTCTGGGAGGTCTAACACACTGGCTTCTGCTTCTCCGGTTTGTACGATCTGGGCAGTATATATTATGGGGGTACACAATGGCGACGAGCTCTGTTTTTGTTATATACTGTAAAACGTGATATGACTTTAATAAGTGCAATACAGTGTCAAGTCACAGCTAATAAAACAATCACCCTGAAACTATTTGATGTTCTTTTTCTTGTATCAAAGGGAGTAAAAAATTGTGTAGTGTTTATTAATTTATATAAAATAAGATATCCGTTTACAACATTAGCCGATTGATTATATATATATATATATATATATATATATATATATATATATATATATATATATATATATATATATATATATATACACACACACACACACATATACATACACACAGTGGATATAAAAAGTCTACACACCAGTGTTAAAATGTCAGGTTTCTGTGCTGTAAAAAAATGAGACAAAGATAAATAATTTCAGAACTTTTTCCACCTTTAATGTGACCTATAAACTGTACAACTCAATTGAAAAACAAACTGAAAACTTTTAGGTGGAGGGAAGAAATAAATTTTTTTAAAAAAAAGTGGTTGCATAAGTCTGCACACCCTCTTATAACTGGGGTTTAGCTGTGTTCAGAATTAAGCAATCACATTCCAAATCGTGCTAAATAGGAGTCAGCATACACCTGCCATCATTTAAAGTGCCCCTGATTAGCCTCAAATAAAGTTCAGCTGCTCTAGTTGGTCTTTCCTGAAATGTTCTTAGTCGCATCCCACAGCAAAAGCCATGGTCCACAGAGAGCTTCCAAAGCATCAGAGGGATCTCATTGTTAAAAGGAGAAGGGTACCAAATAATTTCCAAGGCATTAGATATACCATGGAAAACAGTGAAGTCATCATCAAGTGGAGAAAATATGGCACAACAGTGACATTACCAAGAACTGGAGCTCCCTCCAAAATTGATGAAAAGACGAGAAGAATACTGGTCTGGGAGGCTACCAAGAGGCCTACAGCAACATTAAAGGATCTGCAGGAATATCTGGCAAGTACTGGCTGTGTGGTACATGTGACAACAATCTCCTGTATTCTTCATATGTCTGGGCTATGGGGTAGAGTGGCAAGACGAAAGCCTTTTCTTACAAAGAAAAACATCCAAGCCAGACTACATTTTGCAAAAACACATCTGAAGTCTTCCAAAAGCATGTGGGGAAAAAGCGTTATGGTCTGATGAAACCAAGGTTGAACTTTTTGGCCATAATTCCAAAAGATATATGTTTGGCGCAAAAACAACACTGCATATCACCAAAAGAACACCATACCCACAGTGAAGCATGGTGGTGGCAGCATCATGCTTTGGGGCTGTTTTTCTTCAGCTGGAACTGGGGCCTTAGTTAAGATAGAGGGAATTATGAACAGTTCCGAATACCAGTCAATATTGGCACAAAACCTTCAGGCTTCTGCTAGAAAGCTGAACATGAAGAGGAACTTCATCTTTCCGCATGACAACGACCCAAAGCATACATCCAAATCAACAAAGGAATGACTTCACCAGAAGAAGATTAAAGTTTTGGAATGGCCCAGCCGGAGCCCAGACCTGAATCCGATTGAAAATCTGTGGGGTGATCTGAAGAGGGCTGTGCACAGGAGATGCCCTCGCAATCTGACAGATTTGGAGTGTTTTTGCAAAGAAGAGTGGGCAAATCTTGCCAAGTCAAAATGTGCCATGCTGATGGACTCCTACCCAAAAAGACTGATTGCTGTAATAAAATCAAAAGATGCTTCAACAAAGTATTAGTTTAAGGGTGTGCATACTTATGCAACCATATTTTATTTTTATATTTTTCTTCCCTCTACCTAAAAGATTTCAGTTTGTTTTTCAATTGAGTTGTACAGTTTATAGGTCACATTAAAGGTGGAAAAAGTTCTGAAATTATTTATCTTTGTCTCATTTTTTTTACAGCACAGAAACCTGACATTTTAACAGGGGTGTGTAGACTTTTTATATCCACTGTGAGTGTGAGTATATATATATATATATATATATATATATATATATATATATATATATATATATATATATATATATATATATATATATATATATATATATATATATATATATATATATATATATATATATAAAATGTGTGATGCAAATGACATGGCTAAACTTACCATTTTGTCGCTCTCTTTCTTCTCTACGTTCCCTGGCTAATCTTTGCCTCTCGTCTGTTCTTAAAGAGGAGGCATCAATTACTAGAGAAAAAGCATTACATGCAAAGATTAATGTAGTACATTGAGTCAGACTATAAAATGCCAGTCTTAACGAAGAACAACATTTAAGGATTACCTGGCTTAGCTGTCTTTGTACTGACAGGGGATTGAACAGGAACTGGGCTTGTCCCACTTTGGCTTCTTCGTTCATCAGCTAGGGCTTGTGCTGCAGCGGCTGTGGAAAGAAAACAGAGAGAACACTGGTAATCCATGTGCAGCAGCACACAGTAAACACTGCAACCGGTAGTTTAAAAGCAGATCTCAATCCAAATCTGGACTTCTCTCTTCTCAACTACCTCTATCTCATTAAATTTGCTCTCCTGGAATTTCGGTAATTTTAAATAAACCTTCAGTCAAATGAGTGTCTCTTCTGTAGATCTGATCCTGAATTCACTTCACAAAAACATCTTGATTTGGATATGTTTTGTAAAAACAAATAACAGACGGCCATTACAATAGGTATTTTCCAAACGGTATTAAGGGATATTAAAACTTATGTTTGACCAGTTAAGTGTCTGCTGAGAGCTGCAAGCATGTGGCTCAGCTATCTGAAAGCTGTTGCTATTCTTCATAAGTAACCAATTTAAAATACATAAATAGGTCAATCAGACTTGGGTACCTACTTAATGCTAGCACAAAGAAGATAAGTGTACCCTAAGAACTTTATATGCAGCTATAGAAGAAAAAAAATGTCATTCAATTGTGTCCAACTCTTCATGACCTCATAAACTATAACACAGCAGGCGCATCTTTGTCCTCAATAGTTATGTTGATCCACTGGCAATCCCCTCCAGAAACACTGAGGTGGATTGCCAGTTCCTCCTCCAGTGGGCCACAACATACAGCTCCTGGTATTCCAAGGTGGTCTCCCATCCAAGTACTGACCAGACCCAAGCCTGCTTGGCTTCAGGGTGGTGTGATCTCTTGGTTCACCGAGTGGAATTGAACCCAGGTTAGAGTGGTGAAGGTGCCGAATCCTAACCATTGGACCATTAGTGAACCCTATAGGACATTAGGATCTGTTTAAAGAAAGACAACATTTCTTTTTTTATATTATTACGTGCTCAATATCCTAACATAGACATCAATACTAATATCAAAGATCCAGCAGCTAATAAATACATAAAAAAAGCTGGTAGAACATATTATTTGCATGAATTATGAGACACAATGCTACCCCAGTAGATTATGGATATTGGATACAAAATTGGGTGGTGCATCAATGGCAGTTATTGCAGTCTGATATTTTTAGTATTTTGGGGCAGTCCCCCCAATTTATAGTCTGATTAATGGTAATAACTCCAGTAATTATTGCCTGACACGATATTGATACTTTGTGTCATTTAGATAATAGTAATGTAACAAGCACTACATAGCTACAGTTACTTCTCTTCAAATGTGGTCTGTATTATATCAAGTAGCGTTAACTCCTTTCTGGATTACCCACAATAGTGAGTGAGTGAGTGAGTGAGTGTGTGAGTGAGTGTATTATAGTTTATATATAATGCGCAGACATATTCCGTAGCGCTGTACACATATATATATATTTATTTATTTTTTTATTTTTATTTATATATTCCTGGTAGTAATTTATATATAATTGTACTATAATATCATAAGTACACAGTATTGAGGTGGGAATGGTATTTAAGGTGGGAGCAGTTTTTGAGAAACAGCTACTTTCATCTGTTAAAGTGTTGAATGCAATAATTAATAAAAAAATGTTTGGCACTAAATAGCTAACAAAGAGCTATGTAAACCGCACATTGATATAACTCTCTATATCAGGGGTGAGCAATTAATTTCCCAAAGGGGCCACATGAGAAACTCTGAATGTTGTGGAGGGCCGAACCATAGGCTGAATTCAGCTCAATATTAATTTTATAGCTTTATTTTATTTTCTCAGTGCCAGGAGCAGTATCTACAGATTGCTATCCATCCCTGTTAGTCACAACACTGCTGCTCACAAATTCCCCCTTTTTAACAATTAGCAGTGTTTTTTTGTCCAGGACACAAATTTGTATCCACTGTACTGGCCCGCACTGGGACAGCCAAAGGGCCGGATGTGGCCCGCACAATGCCCAGGTCTGCTCTATAGCATCAAGTCGTTTTTTTGATTGTCCAGCAAGTGGTTGATTGGACATCTAGATAAGTATATAATTATACCACAAAGAAGGTGAGAGTGTCAGTGGAATTCACCTATATTACTGGTAATCTTCCTATAGATTATTTTTTATGTTAAAGAGGCTAATCAATATCAAAACCATAAGTTGTTTTTTGGATTGAAAGTAGAAGAAAAGAAAAAAAAAAATATTGTACAAATATAACATGATCTCATAGGCCACCTAATAAAACTAGTGTTCCCACTAATTGTTTTTTTAAGGATAAGGACCCGTTAAGTTTTTATACACTGATCTCCAAGTCATAATAAAGATATTCATAAAAGTTATATTTTAATTGGATTGAAAAATGTTTCTGATTAATTAAACTTTGTTCCATTCAATTGTAAAAAAACACTTTGAGGGCAAATATTTCCTACACACCCCAAGTCTGTTGCTAGATATTTCTATTCATCACAGTCTGCAGTAGTATAAATGTATTTAGGCTGTACATTAAGTAGTTTCCAAACACTGGGCACAACTGGGGATAATATTATTTGAAAGTTAGGAGCCATGGAAGAAATGTAATACAGAGATATTCTACAGTGACATTTTAGCAGCCATGACACTCTTGCTCACAATATTTGAACAGCTCTAAATGTTAAAACCATTCTTCTATATTGGTAATTAAGCAAAGCACAAGTGTTTTTCCTGAAACTAATGTCCTCAGCTATTAAAAGAATTGGTGGGAACCACTGCCCACTCCACTGATCATCTCTGTAAACATCATACTTTCTCAGAGGTCATAAGCTACTATCATTTGATCAATGAAGTCAGCAGTTGGGGATGTTGGACATTAAATGCTTTTGACATTTCAAAACACTGAGTGAATAGAGGAGTCACTCCCAACTTGCCTGATAATACACTTAAAAATCCGGTTCTAGATAGCTTTTTGTTTCAATTTATTTTTTAAAAGTTTGTGCAGTTTATCTGCTGACTACAAGTACTCTCTATTAACTTGAAAGACGGGTGGAACTTGGGGTGGTAGGAGATCAGAATGGGGATCTCCTACCCCACCACCCACAGGTGCCCCATTCAGATCTCCTACCCCCCACCACCCCTGCCTACAGGTTCCCCATCTATATAACACGCTTTCTATCTATCTATCTATCTATCTATCTATCTATCTATCTATCTATCTATCTATATATATATATATATATATATATATATATATATATATATATATATACTGCTAACTGTAGTAATCAACCTTAACACAACATAGACTGGGATAGCTTTCCTCACTCCTGACAGTGTGCAAGGATAATAAGCAAGGTCTAACATAGCAGCAATGATATAAACATATACAGCCTTATTAAATTGTGATTCGGTTAATTTACAAGGGCTCTAATTAAGCACACAGCATATTTTTTTTTACAGAAGTTTTTAGTTAGTGAACTTCTATCCAAAAGCAAGGTTTTCACTAACTAAAAACTTCTGTAAAAAAAATATGCTATGTGCTTAATTAGAGCCCATTTAAATTTACTGAATCACAATTTAAATAAGGCTGATAGTCATTTACCTACAGTATGTAAGATGGCTTAACTAAATTGAAATGATTCATGTATTTAAACCTTTTAACAAGTGACTCAATGTCATTAGGGAATTAATAAAGCTCAAAGTATCTTTCCTTTACATAAATAAACTGTGATCGTGAAAACAAATCTGTGACTAACTTTATATTTAAAAGGATCACTGTAATGTATGTATAAGTAAAGTTTGCATGTTTGTTTGCTGGGTAAAGGCTATTACAACGGTATATAGTCTAAAACAAAGTTAAGTTGCCTGTTTTCTCCTCCTACCTGTGTCTATTAGGGGCGTAACCAGGTCTGCTGGGGTGCTGTACTATTATGGAGCTTGGAAGCAGGCTGGGCTGATGTTGCTGGCCCGCCCCATGATGTTAGCTCTACCCCACTCTATACACAGAGGTAACAGCTCTATTGTAACATGCTTGAAACCATCCAACAGGCCCCACTGGGCAACATTGCATAAGCAAAGGTAGCCCCAGCCTCTCTTACTGAGCATGCTCAGTCTGAAGCAGAACCTAAACTGGTCAAAATATAGTTAGACAAGCAAACAGGAAAAGCTGGTCAGGCCCCTAATACACAGATAGCGGGAGGTGCACAGCTTTGCTTGAGGAGAGAACAGACAGCTTGAAATCCATGAAAAATGTTAACATTTATTTTAAAATTGCCTACTGTTTTTAATAGTGTATGCACAGCAAAGAAACATATGAACTTTACATGTAAATGAAGGGCCACTGTTGCTGCAAGTTCATTCATTCCAAACAGTTATGTTTCATAAATGTTCAAAATCTTATTTAGAAAAATATAAAGATGTCTATATTCAAATATCATGAAGTATAAAAGTATTCACATGATCACACTGAACTTCTTATGCTAAAATAAATTACGATTTATTAATCACCTGGTCAAATCAAGTTTAATATTTAATCATGGGGTACAATATTTTTTTAAAAATTGGTAATTTTAATCTAGGCAAGCCATCTGACTGCCACTTTTATAAAGAAAGGGACAAAGTTTTTTTGACTGCTCATTTCGATTCATGATTTTTGCTATCTGAGCATTTTCTACCTTCCGCGTTTTATATTAATTACCACCAAATATGGTACTCAATTGGTACAAAATGCCATTGTATCTAAATTATGGTTTTAGAAATGTAAACCTTCAAATCAACACTATACTGTAGATTTTGTACATGTTTAATCTCTAAGCAGTCACAAATCATTGATAGTGAATACAAATATATATAAAGAAGTTAATACTAAGAGTGATTATCCAATGTTTTCCATTTCAAATTGTATTTTCCTTCAAAAGAAACATAAACATACAAAGAATATGGCTACTTCAAACTAACATTTTTTTCATTGGATATGCCCAGCCAAATAATGAAATGACTGCACAATGCTGTTTACATGGTAGTTGTACTACATGGTAATGACAGAATACACAGAAGTATTTATTCCAAGTTTAAGAAAGAACCGCACAAACAAAAAGGCCATTTTATATCAGGAATACAACTACAAGGAAACCGAATATTCACAAAGGGCCCATTTATGACTAAATCTGCATCTGGAGCTAGCGAGACAAGATCACAATATTAAATATTCACAGCAATGTCTCTTTTAAAAGATCCTGATAGCCTATGCTTACAGTGAGCTCATTTAGAAATCACAATAAATAATGGGCAAAAAAAAATAAAAAAATATGTAGTGCTGGATATCCTCAGTCCCTGCAAGAAGTGCAAGTTAATTAGTCTTGTAAAAAAGCCTTGGAAGGGAAATCTAAATGGTCAGCTATATAGAATTGCTCAGTGGATATGAAACTTTTTGACTTTGGGAGCTGCTGGATATCTTCCATTGCTCATGGAGGTCATATGTTGGATCCAGAACAATTTTAAATTAACAGTATGATTCTCCATGTTGCACACTAAATATTTAACACCTTTTTAACCAGTTTGAATAGAGTTCATTTTAACAGCATGCTAAACTATCTATAACTTATGACCAATAGTACTGATATGTTTAAAGTGTTATACTCTCCTCATCCCTATGTTCCTAAGGATCAGTAGATATTGTCTCAAGGACTAGCAGTAGTCCAAGGACCGGCTGTCGAGAGCCACTACTTGTGATAACATTAAGACTAGCGATAAACCACTCCACTATGTCGTCATAATCATTTCCCAAGGTTCCCTCCCACTTCAGACGATCAAACTGTGGATTGAGGTCAGTAATGGCGTTACACAACAACCACATATAATAATGTATTGTTTTATTTCCTGGCCATTATTGATTCTAGCTCTACAAACATCTGACTTCAGTAGGATACCTCCACAGCTACACACCTCATTGCCCTTCTTATAAAATGTATTTTTAATTGTTTTTGTACACTCCCAGGAATCAGTTAAAGGGACATGGAATGTACCCTGTGTATTTGAACATATTTTTATTAACAAGTGCATAAATGCTCAGTTTTTTGTCACAGAAGCCTTTCGTCTCTGCAAAGGTGTCTTTATAGTACTAGATGTACTAGCCAATTACAGGCGGTGTCTCAGCAGCAATTTGGCTACATGCTGCAGAGCCACAGTGTCACTGGCCAGTGCATCTAGTTTTTATTTTAATATTAAAAAAACAGGGAGCCTTCCCTGTCACTTTAAAGCATCTAAGAGAGGGAACAATATACTTAAAAAAACAAAAACACCTGTAAAAAGCTCCTTTTCCACGTGAATATCACATTATCAATCCACTAAGTTATTTTTAAATGTTTAGGCAAAAAAAACATTTTGTATAAAAAGCTTTAACTAGGTATAAACTCTATACCCACTTGTAAGAGTTCTTCAAAGTAAGTTTCTCAGCCTCTGAGACATTCCCCTTTCTCTGTCTATTTTCTCCTGGGAGGCTGTCATCTCACACACTTGTAACTTGCAGTACTACATTTTGTAAGCGAAGGACACTCAACATAGGGGACACTCAAAGAGTTCTGTGTATCACATGTGTGCCAGCTGGCAGCCTGCAGGAGAATATACTGAAAGAAAGAGGTAGGATGCAGAAAAAAATAAAAATAAATTGTGGGTCTCTTAAAGTTAGAAAATGTAGATTTTATATGAAAATTATCTTCAGGCAAATGTATTCATTAAATATTGTTAAAATAAAAAAGACAGCTTGTTGGATAACATCTCATGCATTTTCTTATAGTATTCATATTTCCATAATTGTAGACGTTTTGTAAAGCTTGTAAACAGCAGAGTCGCTTTTAGATCACATATATACAAAAACTGTATTTAGAGCGTAATCAAATCTCGATTTACAACTGCTTGCACAACTAATTGTTTGCTGTTTAAACAGGACAGATGTTAGAAAATGGAATGAAACCATCAGAGACACCAGATGAAAACCAATGACTGGCTCCAATACACACAAAAGGACTGCCATGATATTGAAGAGAAGGAGTTTTCCAGCACAATTTTAAACACACAGCATTCCTATTTTTTATTCCCAAAGTCGTCTGAAAAGCATTTTGAACTTATATAAGATTTAGATTATTTTCTAACAATTGTTTAACTTTTTTTTTTTGCTATAATTATACGTGTAGAAGAATTTCAAATCAGAACGGTCTCATAGATGTGGCAACAGATGTGTAGAATCTGGCTACCACACTACATGCTGGTCCTCCTGGGTATTTATGAATGTTTCAATATTTGTTTGGACCGTAACACACCAAGCACATCATTATGTCCATGGTCAGGCTGATCCACTTGGTTTTTCATGGCAGAGATACTTGAGTGGGTCGCCAGTTACTTCTCCAGTGAGCCACAGCATATAGCTACTGGTATTACAAGAACTGACCAGGCCCAACCCTACATGGCTTCAGGGTGGTGTGACCTCTTTGTTCCCTGACTGGAAACAAATTCAGGCAGCAGCGGTGAAAGCACCAAATCCTAACCACTATACCATCAGGGGACCCTATTTTGATAAAATAGTCACCTGGGAAACCTATTTTGATAACATGGACACTGGAAAATAAGCATTTGAAAGCTCTTGCCATATCAATGTCTTGAGCTCTATGCAAAGTGAAACATGACAGCCTCAATCCATTTGTATATATTTTGAGATTCTTGACAACTCCCTGTAACATCTGAGCTCAAATAAGCAAAATATGAAAAACAAATTAGATCAGATACTTTACAGGTTACCAGACAAAAGTATTACTGGGAATCCATTCATAACACCACATTTAAATATTGCAATCTTCTACCCTATAGGGATTTTTATATTTCTCAAGCGACCACGGTCTATCTGTTGAAATAAAAGTAACAAAGCAAGCAGAACATTTCTCCATGGAAACTAGCATTACAAGAAATATAACCCTCCCCCAAACTGAAAACACAATTCACAAAAGGAAGATTTATGGACAATCATAACTTTTTTTTCATACAAATCCATCAGTTATTTCTTTTACCACAATTTCCATACATAACTGAAAGTTAAACAACTTTAAATTGTTAAAAGCAATTGGAACTAGCTGTGATTTGATGCCCACATTTAGAGACCACTGTACAATGAAAACAAATATATATATATATATATATATATATATATATATATGGTTGTCTAATGGCATAATTAGGCAATGAGAAGTCATAAAGCTAGTTTTTAGTCCCTGGAGACATACACAATAGGTTGGCAAAGATTGTGTGTGTGCGTGTGAGGCGTTTACATTGCTGAAGAGTGTGAATTGCATTTACGGATGCAAACCACCTGCTGCTGGACTTGTGCAGGGGGAAAGAGAGCAGGAGTTAAAAAAAAATCTATGATATTCAATATGCAACAAATCCTCCTCACCTCTCCCCTATCTTCCCCCAACACTCCCAGAGTCATAAAAAAATTCAGATTTTCTCTAAAAATTTGTTTGTTTTGCATACTTCACAAGTGCAGTTTTTCCTGAGCTACAGGCATCCTTTGAACATGCAACAATAACACCAGACAGAAGACTAATATGTTGGTTTATTGAAGATATTAGTCTGAGATCTCAAATAAACTCACATTGCTGAATGCAGACCTGCTTGTAAGAATTTCCCTGCTGAGAATTACCAGGACATTCAGAGCCACTCACATGCCCATATGTACAATCTGCATTTATCACTTCAGGACTGATGTTTACTAAACTTAGATTCCAGGCCACAGGCTGTCAATTAAACATTGGGAAGAGTCCTTGCACACAATTTGGTGAACCTCCTGTCTGCTGTTTACAAACTGCAATGTTATACATATGAAACATACTGATTAGGTATCTGCATTATCCTCAGTGTAGTCCTTTTGTTTACATTTGTATTACAACTGAATGAAGCTCATAGGACATATTTTGGAAATTGCTTTTCTTTGTACTGTAAAAAAAAAACAAAAAAAAAAACTCAACTACTTAAAATGTACAAAGCAACTCTTTCTGGCCATTAAAAATCCACTGAAAGAATGTTGTATATGTTTACCTTTCTCTAATCTAACACATCCTGTCTATATCTGAAACACACATTACATTGATTCATTCTATATACAGATTTATTTTATTTAACAATAAAACTTGTTTTCCACACCCCCAGAGTTGCCTAGATAGGCACAGTGTACCTACCAATAGAAACACTGCATTTGGGATATGTTTTTTAACCATTTACCAACTTTCAAGCCAACAGCAGCACAGTGCAGAAATTTAGAGCAATGTCTGAGCTGCTTCCTTGTGCCAGGGCAAAAACAAAACTACACAACCCATGATGCCTTGCTGCACAATCTGGCTTCAAACGAATACAATGTATTAGCTCCCTGCAATTGGCCAAAATGAATTATGAATGTTATGCTAATTTAAGCAGGGATTTTCAGGGGTGTTAACTCTCAAAATCTACTGCTAGCAAACACAAGATATTTAGCAAACTTTGGGCTAAGTATAATCATGTTTATTTTTGTATTTGTTCATGTTTTCATATACTACAGATTCTCCTCTAACAGATGCATTCATAATCCATGAAACTTATTAGTATAGATGTGACAGAAAACTGCATAAAAACACTTTCCAAAAACAAAATAGATTGCAATAATTTAAAAAAATGACATGTGTAATGGAACACTATTCCCACGTTGTGCAAACTTCTTTTAAAATGGACGATTAATGCTATCAAAGGTACAGCAAATGTGTTTGCTGCCGTCAGATTCAATTATAAATAAAAAGATATCTTCTCTTCTGTTTGTACATTTCAGCCCCCTTACTGTGGGTGATGAGACATCCCTCCCACATGCTATTCTGAAAATCTATATGGTAAATCTAGGTTCCTATAGGACCAAGCCAAGCAGTTTTCTTTGTACCATGAGGAAATGGGTATTTCATAATACTTCACGGGGTACCCCATTTTGATAAATACTGGCTGGGAGTGTACGTTTGGGCACTTGGTTCTGTCAGACAATATTCAAAAATGACAGCTGTAGGTAGCAATCATACAATGAGATCTAGAGATATACGTACCCCCTGTACACACAGGCATGTTACTTTCCTACTATATTCAAGAAAGTTTAAAAAGTTGTAATTATCTACTAGTGCAAAAGGCAAATTTTGTTATATTTAAAACATGTTCTTTTAATAAAAATATTTTGTATGCCATTTCCCTTTAGGTTTACACTGCACAAGTTTTTCTACATTGGATGTCTCAGAAGAGAATCCGTGAAAAATCTGCCATTACCCATTATTGGGATTGCTCGATTTAATCACAAACACAGAAAAGGAAAATGAAGAATATTACGGATAATGATTTCCTGTTTAGCGAAACATTGGTGGCACTTCCTATGTAGCCCCACACTTTGTTCTGGAGTGTGAGCATGCTCATGTTATATACACACACACACGTCATGGACAACAAAAATATTTCTCCTCAACATCTATTAAAACACGGAAATGGTTGCGATTAGAAAAAAAAAAAATCAGTAATTTGTATTTTTTTTAACCAATCCACATACAAAATAAAAACCCTATTTTTAACTTCATAAAAGCTCAGTGAGGGTCCAGAGTGTACCAGTTGTTGCCAAATGACTGATGAGATCTGGGCTATGTAATCATCAGAATAATTTGGTACAATTGTTATGCTCCCCCAGTGCTCATATTAAGCTGGAGGTAACTGATAAGAGGAGGGAGTATCACTGGGTTTTATTAAAGTAAAAACACAGAGGTTCTAAATACAGCATCATTTAAAAACAATAGCTAAAAAGGTACTTTATCGATTGAATGTTATAAGGAAAAAAAAAAAAGTAAACCTTGAAGTTTGCAATTCTTAGATTTTAAGTATTTCCAAACCACCCACAAACAAGACATTCCTAATTGGAGATCATCATCAATAATGTAGGTTTGTGTTCACTGTCTTCAGTGTAAATGATCTGGGGAATAAAATTTTGGGCATGCTCAAATCCATGGAAATTGCAAACTTACTTGTTCTCTCTCGTTTAAAATAATGCAATAACTAGAACCTTGTGTGTGTCCCTAATCCTGGCCTTGAGACCAGGTTCAGAAATCACTGACCTAAACCATGGCTCAAACAATGAAATATATTCATTTACCCACATCTATTATGCATTGCACACATTTCACAATCGATAGTACAGATCCCTATCAATTTAAATGTTGAGCTGCAACGCACTAGTAAAGGGAAAAGGGATTGAAAATGCATGTGGTAAACAGAATATGTCTCCCCTGAGCTTTCTCTCTTGTTTGCTGTTCTCTTCTGTGTTCCCTGGTGATCCAGCGGTTAGGATTCAGTGCTTTCATTGATGCAACCTGGGTTCGATTCCAGTCAGGGAACCAAGAGGTCACACCACGCTGAAGCCAAGCAGGGTTGGGCCTGATCAATACTTGGATGGGAGATCACTTAGGAATACAAGGCGTATATGCTGTAGGCCACTGGCAACCCACTACAGTATGTCTGCCAAGAATACCAAGTGGTTCAGAATGACCATGGACAGAAAAATGGGCATGGTGTGTTACAGTCCACGAGATTAAAAAAACATTTATCATCTGTTAAGAACACATAGCAAAAAAAAAAAAAAAATGTAAAGATGACATTGTATAAAACATTTAAAGATAATAGCAAGTACCTAAATGGCCACTGTAGTTCACACCATCTACTAGTAAGAGTTTCATGTATTTAAGATATGCAATAAAATATTTTTTTAGAAAATCATTCAATGTAGCTTTTAAATCTTAAACGTCCGTTTTAAAGATCTCATTCTCTCCACCTCCATTAGGTGTCCAGAAATTGAGAGCTTGTCCAAGTTGCTGTCCTGATAGGAGTTTTTATCTAGATACTTTCCTGAAGTGTCAACTACAGGCAAAGCTAAATAGTTCTGGGGAGGTTTTTGTGATTTTATTGCTAAAGTTACTAAAATACATAATAAACCTTATAATAAAGCAATAAATTGAACTTTATTGACCAGTAAGATTTCTTTAAGTAGACCAACAGAGATTCAAATAACATTTTCTCAATAGAGAATTCAAATAACTTGGCATAAAAAAATATTCCTAAGAGATAGAAAACACGTGAGAACTGAAATACAGACGAGCAACACAGGAAATAAACATTGTCAGTAATTGGCTAACTTCAACAACTATATTACAACACAATTCTTCATTTAAAGGTGTCAGGCTTCCTACAGAAATCATAAAAAAATGTGTTGAGTTAATAAACAAGCAAAATAGAGTAAAGGATAAAATATTTACATCTTAACTTCATTTAAATTGGAGACAACAGTGAGATTAAAAACATTGATAAAAAGGGGAATTATTTAAAAACAACTGAGATGTATCCCCTTATTTCACTTCACTGGGAATTATTTATCAGGATGAGACATAGGTAAGAAAAAAAAAAAAAAAACAATGTCCTAATTTTGTCCTTTCCCCATATATGTGAGTCTTGTGAAGTATTGTTCTCCAGAGAAAATAAATAGCTTTACCGTGCTTTTGTAAAGATTAGTACGATTTAGAGTACGTGGGACGCCACGCTTAGACCGGTAGCTCGCTTTGGAGCTCCATAAGTAGCATTTGGTCCTACTTCGATTTTTAAGCTTCATATATGTAGATTATTTGTACATTCACTTTTGCCATAATAATAATAATAATAATAATAATATTATTATAACAGTCCCAATCCAATACTCTCAATTTATGCAACTATTACACCCATCATCTGCCCAATTTGTCCCACAATTGCTCTACCTAGAGCGTATAGGACATAAACTGATTTTTAGCAATCTATATTGGTTTAAAAATTCCCCTAACTATATGTATATAATTGCAATAATAGCCAGCTGTCAATCCTTCATATCAATTTGAGCACATAGTGCAAAATATATATGTATATAAATATGGAAATGATCCCCATCTATCAGTATAGTAACTATCTCCAAGCCCAGAACACAATATTCTGCAAGATAAAATCAGCTAAAAGAAAGTGCTACTAAAGAAACATCACCGAGCACTTAGTGCCCAATATATTGGTTACAGTGATAAAGATTATCTGTGAACCTTACCAACACCGAAGAAATCATCTCAAATCCAAACTATAATATTCAAAAATAAAAAATCTGTTAAAATAAAAGTGCAAATAAATATTATAAAATACTAATATTATTATTATTATTATTATTATTATTATTATTAAAAGTACTGGTAGCAGAGACAAGAATCACTTGAGAATCTCACTGGAGAATTAATATTTAGCGAAATAAATTGAGTCTAAGCACATGGTTCATAACATACTGGTGGCAATAAAAATAACGTATTTAAGCTGCACTAGAAAAGTTATATTGAATGAAATACTTTTTAACATTTACTAAATTTAACTCGGGGCATGTCATATGGAGTTAAATCAGACTTATTTTCAGTCAAGCTCATTATGCAATATTGAGTGAAGAAAATGTAAAATCAACTAGATCTATTTAAGCACATAGTATTGCACTGTGTAAAAAACAAGTCTGTGCTTAATTCAGGCACCGTGATCTAAAAGATATTGAACTCAGTTAAGCACGTAGTGCAATAAACAGAACACAGATTATAACACAGAGTGAAAAAACACCAAGTAAAATTGATTTATTCCAACTAAAATGTATTAAATATATTGAGTCAAATAAACAGAGTTTGATCATTATATTCAGCACATAGTGCAATATTGGGCTGAGATTGAAATGAACAAAACACAGAATATTTTTAACAAAATATTTTGAGATTTTGAGTACTACGGCGCAAATAGTGCATCACTGTATATGAGAGATTGAGTTGAACCTAATATGTCAACCTATAAGGAATAAAATAGATTGAGATTCAGCACATTATTTCAATCAATATTGCACTCCCATGAAATATATTTTTGGGCTGGATAGACTAAATTGAAGTTAGTACGTCCTATTACACAGAGTCAAAAACTAGCAACATAAAAGTGTAACATAAGGAGCAAAATAGATTGAGACCTAGCACATAGTGCAATACTGAAAACTAAGCACATTGTGCGATATCGGAAAAACTAAACACAGAGTATAGTATTGGGCTGAATTAGGTTAAGGCAAAGAGAACATATTATACCATACTGAGTCTGACTAGCGGAACACTAGTAAGCATATGTCCTATTTTCTTCCTCTAAGCACGGTGGGCATTATTAGGAATAAATATATATACTTTTTTCTTTGAAAGTCATGTTGACCAACATTATGGGAACATGACCAATAAAATGGTACTTTAAAAGCGTACTAATCTTTACCGAAGCACGGTCAAGCTATTTATTCTCTCTGGAGAACAATACTTCACAAGACTCACATATATAGGAAAAAGACAAAATTAATACATGGGTAAGAAAAAAAACAATGTCCCATCCTGAAAAATTATTCCCAGTGAAATGAAATAAAGGGGATTCATCTCAGTTGTTTTAATTCCCCTTTTTATCAATGTTTTTAATCTCGCTGTTGTCTCCAATTTAAATAAAGTTAAGATGTAAATATTTGCTCATGTACTCTACTTTGCCTATGTGTCAAGCACAGAGGAAATATTCATTTCCCAACACTATATATGAGTTAATAAACAATACATACATTTCTTGTTCTTGACTTAAAACAATTCCTATTATATAAGAATTGTTAGACATTGATCTTCTGTTAATTTCAGGCAGGAACATGCTGATTTGAGAGCAAGACCATCCTTCAGGCTGAGAAGTCTCATAAGGACTTTGCAGTACTATCAATTCAACAGTTTGATATTACATTGAATTTGGTGAACCCCATATATACAGTCAGCATACCGCAAGAAAAAAATATGAAAAAAGTACAGCATAAAAAGGGGTATCAGACTACAGAAAAAATACAAATAAAGAGATATATATGTCAAGATGAGAAATCTCCACAAATCATATTGAAAGAAATGAATATTTAAAAATATGTGCAACTATAGAGCTGTGAAGCACAAAAACCCACCGATTACAATGAGGTCACTTGCAAAATATACAAAATTCCCAACGTCAAAGTGAATAAAAAAACAGCTTCATCATGAAGACTGTTAGATCGACATCTCACATTACCCTTAATAACAATGTTTAGCCACTTTCCTGACACACAAAACAACACGCTTTAGTTTAACACCATCGCATCATAATTAGAGGACTACTGCAGTGCATTTACAAGTAAAGCTGATATGTTTGTTTGCTGTGCATATTTGTATTTACATCACATATATTATTTGCTATTTTTATTGCATATTAAAGATGCATGTTTTATAGGAACAAGTAAAGACAGGGAAACCACCAGTGCAACCACCAGTGCAGAAGTTAGTGATGGTCTGAAGCAAAATACCAGAAAGTGGACAGCTATTGTTCAACACGGCAATGGGGGCTTTGGTCGTGTTGTTGATGATGACAGAGGGGAGAACATGGATGGGGGAGATACTTGCAGGTACATGGAGGGGGAACCGGGTGAGGTAGGAATATAAGGAGGTAATGTGGAATACAGAAAAGGGAGTACTACCGTGAAAGTAGCAAGCTCAGCAGAGGACAAGGGCAGCGCAGAACACGGGAGAGCCTCCATCACAGCACCCTGAGGACATTGTGATCAGATGGCTGACAGTGTGTATGAGAGTCACCAGCCAGCCCCACAAACACATACGGACATACTGAACATGATGCTCTTTAGTTATCATTGACCTGATATGTACGTCACATTTTCCAAGTCATTATACACACTCTGAAGTCACTCTGGGTTATATCCTTTATGGTGTGTCCCCAGGTACAATTTAATTGTTCCTCACAAGCTTACAGCGTAGAGGGGGAGAGACAGGTGTGTGGTGGGAAGAAAAGACTACAGATTCCATGATGCTTTGCTGCAGACTGAATCCCAATCTTTGCTACAATGTTGTAACGGTCTCCGATTGGCCACAACAAATTATGGGTTTTATGCTAATTTAGGTGGATTTTCAGGGGTGTTCATTCTCAAGATTAATGGCCTGAAAACATTTTGAAAACCTTAGGGTAAATGTATTAACTTTTATTTTGGGATTTTTTCATACAAAAACACGTTTTTATACATGACTGATTCTCCACTATCAGATGCACTCATAATCCATGAAACTTCTATATACCTTTAAAGCCTTTCACCAGTGAGGTTCAAATTGTCTCCCTAAGCACACTTAGTAAGACGGACACAACTGGTTAGTTATGGAGGTATGGTACAAATGAACAACAACAGCTATGCAAGCCAAGGGTATAAAAGCATTGTGTCAATGGGGTGGTTGGGGGTATCCTACTGAAGCTTAATCTTCAATTTACTTTTGTCAAGTGGCTATTTACAGTGGCAGCCTTTCAACACAACTGAATAGAAAGTAATATGAACTCACAGTTTCTTCCATGTTTCTAAACCTACTAGGAACAAAGACAAATGATCTGCCGTCAGTGACCCAAAAGACAATTGTTAAAAATGAAAAGGCTGTATTAATTTTCAAATGTATAAAAATATTTTGAACCATACACAATTTCTTGAAAAGCATACTATTACACTTGAGCAGCCTATTTGCATAACAAAACAAAACAAAAAAAGGAGATTAAGAGAAATACATCTGAGTATGGAATCCCTTTATTCCACTAACTTTATAAAGAGAGTATCAAAAGTAATGGGAATGTTTTAACACTAACAATTGATTTGAAAAAAAAAAAGTTTCCATTCCCCTTTTTTTTTTTTTATGTTAGAAAATTTACATTGAAAAATCTCTCCTTTTTCCATTCTCTTTTTGGGTGGTAGAATGTGACACTTGCTATTTAGCTAGAAACGTCATTTTAGGTGGAACTTGCCCTTTAAGAGACGCAAGCAGTTCATGATTTCAGGTCTCTTTACCTGACCACAGGTGGTTCAATCTTATATTTTCTCACTTATTTTTTCATTGTTAAATTACACAGTCGGCCTTTTGTATTTGTTCTGCGCCAGCTGAAACGGAAAAGGTCTTTAAGGTGGTCCTTTTTTTTGTCTGTTCTGCTTTGAGCATTTTGGACATGGGCTCAGCACAGTGAGTGCAGAGGGAGTAGGGGTTGGAAGATATGCATGCAGAAAGTTATTTCAAAAAGATTAGTTGGTGGGACATATGCCAGAAATTACACACTGGCAACAGAAATAGCTTGTGGAAAGTGTAATGAAGGTGTGAAGTAAACATGTAGACATACTAAAGAAGGAGAAGTGAGGATGAAGCATAAAGGAGACAAGGAGCTCCTTCCGCTAAAATTCATAAGAGCACTGGAGAAGCAGCAGCGATGCTTTGCGACAGGATTGTTGCTGGCCCATCTGTCAGTGGAAGGGTTAAAGGCAATGTTTACTGTTTGGTACAAGGCCTAGAAGAAAGAGACTGTCACTGGGGCTCTAAATGCAACCATGCATGCATCTCTAAAGATTACATTTGGCATATTCATAACATTTATAATTAGTGGATTTGTCTATGGGCAATATGCAAAAGGGTATCCTTAATGGGTGCAAATACATAGGACAGGCTCATGTGATAGTGCAATAATTACATAGGAAATTCACAACTTTTTTCAGTTCCCTTCGTTAAAAGGCCATTGTAATGCCCTACACTAGTTATTTTAAACATTGATCATCAATAGAATTCCTATTTAATAATTTAACAGAAATATTCAACACTGAAATTGCATACATTAGCGTTCCTACCTCCAACTGAGTGTTTGTCTCCACCCTGAAATGATCATTAGGGGAGTGTGATGATGTATTATGAGAATAAACAATCATTGATAGGCTGTCCCAACACCTAAAGCTTGCCGCAAAGAAAGCACGAACTCAACATGTCTACAGTCAATGGTGAGTTAGGGTGGTGGTGGTACACATTGTATCTGAAAATTTAGCAGCTACCTGGTAGAGAAAGCCACCACCCCCATTAACTGTACCATAGGTGGATAAAAGCAACAGGGAAGCTTGAACTTTAACAGTAAGTTTAATATTGAATATTGCTTATTTCTTTAAATCTCTGAATATGAATAATATTATTGAATGTTGCCTATAACATCTTGCTCATGGTGTTAGGAGGCTAAAGTGTTCTTTAATATCTTTATATAAAGATTTTAAAAATGTCTTCGTGACAAGTGATTACACTGAACGACTTCCCTCGCATTCATAAGACAGAGCTCAATGTTCACTCATTTCTTATTCGTGAAAAGCAAAAATATCAATCCGTTATGCAAATGTTTAAGTCCTAATTGGAGAGCCAGCAGCCAAGTGGAATATAACTCCTAAATTGTAAGCGGAGATAAAGAAACCACTCTTACAGCACTATTAAAATTCCCCCCAAACTGTAGCCAGTAAGACTTATGGCTATTAAATTGGCCCCCATAAAGCAAGACAATGTCGATCTGCGGGTTTGATCTGACAAGCCCGTAACCGCTACATTTCCAATCATGCTATTAAATTGCAACGATTTCACTGGCCTTCGACCCTGTAACTCGCAAATGGAGCCAAGAAGCCAAAGAGTGCTAGAAAGGACTCGCAAGGGGGGGGGGGGGGGGTGAAGTCCAATCCGTAGCACTTTAAATGCACATATACACACACTACTGTACTTTTATTGAAAGTGATGTTAGGTCTTAGTATAAATAGCACAACGTTCTCAAGCTCGCAAAATCGGGCTAATAACATACATTATTTCGTGTTTGATTTCCGTTTTATATCGATCCCAGCAATCAATGTGTTAATACATATAATGGAACTCACATGTAATAAAGTATCATATTTACGGCTTTGTTAATATTGCATTATGACTGGAATGTGGGTCCGATCGTAACTCGTAATTGAACCCCGTAAGGCTTTGAAATCCAACCTCCATTTTTCTGTGATGCAATGATGACGATCTGTTTCCATTAGCTCAACTTAATCCCATAACTACGGGTTTGACTAATTGATCACGTTGAAGGCCGCGCATCCAACGGTCGACAAATGGTTTACGGGTTTGTGTCAAGCTCGTAACTCGCAGCCTGTTCTAATTTAATAGCTATGTAACTCTGCCAAATTTCAAGCCCGCAGCCGTTGCAGGTCTCAAGTTGCACTTACTGGCTTCTAATTTAAGAGGGCTGTTTGTGCTGCCAGAATCCCCTATGTATAATAGTACCGACCCATTCTAATTAGCCAGAATTCCAAGTTTGTGTTTTCAAAATAGGACGTCAAAATGTGTCATTATTATTTGTTTAAAGCAGAATACGAGTAGAAAAAACAAACTTGAAAAAGGGTGTGTATATATCCTAAACAAAGTGAGGCAAAACCTTTCATCAGGTGGTTATTTTCAACTGTAAATTATTAGATGAAAAGGTTGTGCTGTTGGAACCGTTTGACAAAATACACAAAACAAAAAATATTGATTCATTTTTAATAGTTTTAAAGAGATGCAAGCCCTTAGACTTCTGCATATTTCCTGAATTTAACCGTTTGTTATTGCTTCAGGCACGTTATAATGCAGAAAGATCAGGTATTTATATAACGTGCTACAATTTTACAGTATGCATTTTTCAAAAATGTTAAGTTCAAACAAAAAAAGTGCAACCATGAACTATGAAGTGAATAGAGGGGCTATGAAGGTCAATTAAATAAATATTATTGCAAGTCAAATGTTGTGTTTTCTGCTGGAATTCCTATAAAAGGACTATTGGCACGAGGAGTAAGGAAAATAGAAAAAAAAAATTAAACAGATTTTAAACAAAATCTACCGAACAGGTAAATTAGTTATTTTGAATACAGAGAGCAACAAACACTTTTTTTAATGTTACTCAATGTTCATTACAGCAAGAAACGTTTATTTTGTAAAAGTAAAAGGTAAATAGGGCAATGTGTCTGGAAGTATTTCAAAAGCACCAAACAAGAGAAAGGCACCAACTCGTAAGGGTGTGAAAGCTCACGCAAAACTATTTTTCAATATTTAAAAATATGATGACATATAGGATCTATGAAATCTTAAATATACTTATTATATAAGGCTATCATTTACATGTGCTAATTACAAGCTGACACTGAAACAGCCACTGAGGGCCAACAAATGTGAGATGTTTAGGCCAGTGTTATCAACTCCAGACCTCTAGGACTACTACCAAGTCCAATTTACAGGACATACCTGCTTGAGCCTAAATTGGTTAATCTGTGGTTCAAAGTCATTAAATGGTCTGTGTAATACTCCAAAACTCTACTGCAGACGCCCAACAGGACAGGAATTTAGGATACACATCTAAGCACATGTCAATCAGAATCACTGATCTACTAATTATTTTACCTGAACATAGGGATATGGCGGGTTGGTGCTCCCTGAGGACAGGTTTGGGAAGAACTACTCTACAGTATGGGTTGGTAAGAATCAACTGCTGTGAGACAGTATGATTTAGGCCATGATCGACATAAAGGGATATGTAAGTGAGCTGGGTTTCAAATGTTTCCTAATAAACAGCTACTGATTAGTAGAAAAATATGTATTCTATTGAAAAGTTGATTGTACTTACATATTTATATGCTGGATACTACTATCTGGATGTGCACACCCCTAGGAAGCTTACACAGAGTGTACCCTGCAGGATACAGTGTGTGCGACCTCTAAAGGAAATGATGGTTGGTGGGGTCACAGCTTAAATTGCCCATAAGGAAACAGGCAGAAAGAGAGAGAAAGAAGAAAAAAAGAAAAAAAAAGAGCGCAACTGCCAGATTGTGATACAAATGTTTCAGTTTTTACTTCCTCCTGATTGGCCAAATTGTTTTTTTCAAATTGTATACCAGTTTAGCCTGGGTTTGGAGGGTGTTAACCCTAAGTTTCAACTGACAAATTAAAAGATAATTTTGCTAACTTCAAGGTAAGTGTTTAAATGCTTATTTTGGTATATTTTCATGCAAATAAAATATTTTTGTACACTACTAATTCTCCTCTATCAGATGCACTCATAATCCAGCACACTTACATATTAATTTAATATTTCATTAGTATAGAGCAGTGGTCCTCAAACCCCTCCTCAAGACACACCAGACAGGCCATCATTTAGGTCAAACACTGTGTGAATACACAGGTGAAGCAATTTGCGGCTCCACAGCCTACTGAATGCTAGTAGCCTCACCTCTGTTCACACCGTGTTTGACCTAAATCATGGCCTGTCTGGTGGGTCTTGGAGGTATTTGGGAACCAATGGTATAGAGTTAACACAGTCTCCTTCTGGTGTGGCAGTTAGAAGACGAAGCAGTCTAACTTATGCATTGCAAGCTTATAATAAATATAATTTAAAAAACATAAAACTAGTTTACAGGAAAATAAAAAATACCAAATGTTTTAACAATAGGTTACAACATTACTGTTGGGAGTGTTCCTTTACTTTAGGCCTGTCAGATTGTGAGTTTAGTTACTTCTGTTTTTTTTCTGTGCAGTAGCAAATGAAAGGAAGTAAAAGCCTAACAGCCCCAGAGACCTCCAGCCGTGAGGAACTTCCGGTTTGAGAGGAAATCAAAGCTGATGAAAGTCACTGCTCTGCAGAATAATGAGGAACATTTAATGAATAGGAGTTAAATAACATGAGTTGCTTTGTGAAATAATTACTCCAAACTCTGTATTAGCAATTGCAGATGAACATAAACAAAACTGCCACACGTGCAAACAGAAAGATACTAGCAAATATATAATTCAACAATTTGTATTTTTCTTTAAAAAGTAAGCCAAATATAAACTAGTAAACAGACAATGAGGAACATGATGATTACTTTCATTTGATAAGTATCCAGACTGTAAGCTCTCATACGCAGGGCTCTGCCTACTTCTACATTTGTATTATTATTATTGTTTGTCATGTACCAATATCTTCAGTAGCGCTATACAGGAGTATACTGTACATAATAAATAATCTAAAACCATATCAGATGATTTGAGGGGTGTGAATTTGGGCTTACAATCTAAAGTACTTTGCTTCCATTGCCAAGCCCCTTCAATTTAACATAACTTTACATGTTCAGTCCAAATCTGACACCAGTTATGCTTATGTCATAATAAGCAAGTTTACTGAAAGAGGGTATCAGAATCAATGTGTCTCTTATCTTGGTACCACAACTTTAAAATAATCACTAGCAGTACTATTATTGTGACTTACCATTTATTTAAATCTTTTTTTTTTTGTGTAGTTATAATGTAAAAACACTCCTATCCATGTCACATCACAAGCACCTTCAAGTCTTTAGTCTAATGGCCAAGATCTTTCAATGAAGTCCACTTGGAAGTGGGGATGTGTATGCACATCTTATTTACAAAATCATATAGAAACTGGCACTTGTCCTACTGAACCAAAAAAGTCCTTAAAAACTACAAGAAAAAAAGTGCTATATTAATATCAGATTCCAGTAGGTTACTTGTTAATTAGAATTAGCCAACCTTGATAAATTTTAAAGTAGTAAATATCAGTACAAAAAAAATAATTACATTTATTATGATCTTTTGTGAGAAAAAGACACTGAAATTAGCTGATTTTCCCACTATCTTTGGGCTTGAACTCCTCCAATCTTTTGTCATACTGTAACACAGCTTACAAGCAACGTCAATGCAGCGTCTAGTGACATGAGCTGTACTTCCTGCTACAGCTAGAAAAATATAGAAGAACAACAGCCTGAAAATGGTTGGAAAAATTAGGTTTTCAAATAAATGATCGCAATAAACTGAAAAAAAGTGGTTTAAATGTAAAATGTACTGTTTAACGTCAACAAAGCTAGAGTGGCCTCTTTAAGTTTCTTAATAGTCACAATACATACATCATATTGCAATTCTAATCTCACAGAAACACTGAAGAGAATTATTGCCACATTTCTGAAAATAAATTATGAATCACATCACTATTTCATTTCAGCAACTTTGCATCTATTAAACAGCTCTTTACGCCACTATGTGAGCACAACTCACCTAATTATATACTATAATGAGATTGGACAAGGAAATTGCTGCACACAAGTTAAAATACTGAACAAACTCACATTTAAAAAAAACAGGTAAACAGACAGATGTTTACACAAGTCATTTTTGGTATTTTCAGATGTATGGAATTAAGAAATTAAAAAATAAAACATGCATAAAGACACACAGAAGAAACATTCACTTTCTTGTAGGTTATAAGTCCTATTTTTGTATAGTTTACTTTGTCTTGTGTATTTAGTTACCATGTTGTTTAATATGTCACCGCATTATAAAATATAGAAATATAACATTAACAGGTCTGGCGTCTACCAGTGTTGCTGTACATAAAAAGTAATCACTATGGAAGACCGAAAATAAAGGTTATACAAAATAGTCTTATTAAAATAAAATGCACATTACCGTTGTACACCTAGATCAAAGCCTAGTCATGTTATGGCTGATGACAACACATTTTAGGTTTATATATTGTGGTACGGTAGATATGAAGGCATTACAAGGAGGTGATTATGCTTTGCAGCTCATGACAGTGGTGAAATTAACCGTTTAATTCACATTTGGATTTATGGAACAAGTCAGTACTGAAGGGAAGTGTATAGTGACAGGAGGTTTCAAAACCTGTCAAAAGCAGTTGATGGCACCAAAATAATTTTTTTCTTTATCAATTTTAGCTAAGGAAGCTGTTATAAGTGGAAGAAAATACTAACAGAAAGTAAAATGTTCCCAACAACTCTTGGGAACATCAACATCATCTTGAAAATGATGATGCAATCTGGGAGATTAAATCAGTTTGGTGATAGAGAGCGATACCCTAAGGGTGACAGCTTTAGAGTGCTGCTCTTAAAGGACACACCCACAAAGGAGATGTATTTTAGAGAGACATATCACAGTATAGCATGCATGATGGAGGCTACTCTCACATCCCATACAAAGACATATTTTGGGACATATCCTGCAGAGTGATATCTTAGGGTAACATCACTTAGGGTGACATTTTAGAGTGGCATGTCAGGACAATTTATGGATTCTCTTCCCCCGTTTAAAGGTCCCTCCTTTTGAGGGGGCATTTATTAGAATCCCACCCCTTCTGAGCGGGCATTTGTCAGAGTCCCACCCCTTCTTGGGGGCATTTATCAGAGTCCCATCACTTCTGAATGACATTTGTCAGAGTCCCATTCCTTCTAGGGGGCATTTATCAGAGTCCCATCACTTCTGAATGACATTTGTCAGAGTCCCATTCCTTCTAGGGGGCATTTATCAGAGTCCCATCACTTCTGAATGACATTTGTCAGAGTCCCATTCCTTCTAGGGGGCATTTATCAGAGTCCCATCACTTCTATGGGGGCATTTTGTCAGAGACCCATTCCTTCTCTGGGGGCATTGGTCACCTTCTTGGGGGCATTTTGTCAGAGTCCCACCCCTTCTTGGGGGCATTTGTCAGAGTCCCATCCCTTCTGTGGGGGCATTTATCAGAGACCCACCCTTCTGAGTGACATAATTCATGATCCATTTCTCAGTCTGACACCCTTCATCCTTTTCTCGACCCTGTCCCCACTCCTCTGTGACAGTTGTATGGGTCCAACTCACAATAATATATACTATGGCCCTGAATGTACCATGTTTAGGATGCCCTACATCCCCTGACACACTGTCACCCCCAGGCCCCTCTTGGTGCTATATCTGGGGTCTCTCACTTGAGTCTCTATAGTCCCGCCAATCATGGTGACATATATTGTGGCGGTTTTATCCAGAGCTCCTTCCTTCAGTCTGACATAGTATAACCGTCCTGATGACACGCTGTCACCCAGCCCTTCTGTGGCCGACTCTGTCAGATCTCTCTCTTCTCCATGACAGGCCACGTCCTCCTGTCCCTGCACCCGTTGTCCTTCCCGCTCTGTGCCCATCCCCGGCCCTTCTTCCCCTCTCCCTGGTTTTTCTTACCCATCTGCTCCCGCAGCCCCCTCAGTTTGCCGCTGTTGTCCGCCATGTTTCCCTGGGGTTGCCGCTCTGACCCGCCCCTCACTGCGCATGCGCTCCGGCTCTCACACTGTCACGCGCGCTGCTGCTGTTGCTGCTGCTGTTGCCAGGGAGAAGAGCGGCTGGGAATTAACCCTATCAGTGCCTCCAGCAGCGTTGTGACTTCCTGCACTCGGCACTGCGGGATGTTGGAAAAGGGGTGGGCAGTGACACAGTGTAGAGGAAACACTATCTATCTATCTATCTCTACCTAATTTTATCTATTTATCTATCTATCTAACTTTATCTATCTATCTATCTACATCTACCTAACTTTATCTATCTCTCTATCTATCTATCTACATCTACCTAACTTTATCTATCTCTCTATCTATCTATCTATCTATCTATCTATCTATCTACATCTACCTAACTTTATCTATCTATCTTTATCAATCTCTCTATCTACCTAACTTTATCTATCTATCTACATCTACCTAACTTTATCTCTCTATCTATCTATCTATCTATCTATCTATCTATCTATCTATCTACATCTACCTAACTTTATCTATCTCTCTATATATCTATCTATCTATCTATCTACATCTACCTAACTTTATCTATCTATCTTTATCAATCTCTCTATCTACCTAACTTTATCTATCTATCTACATCTACCTAACTTTATCTAACTATCTACCTACATCTACCTAACTTTATCTATCTATCTTTATCTATCTAACTTTATCTATCTATCTATCTATCTATCTATCTACATCTACCTAACTTTATCTATCTATCTATCTATCTATCTATCTCTACCTAACTTTATCTATCTCTCTTATCTACCTAACTTTATCTATCTATCTAGTTATCTATCTATCTACATCTACCTAACTCTATCTATCTATCTATCTATCTATCTATCTATCTATCTCTAACTATCTCTCTAACTATATCTGTCTATCTACAACTATGTAACTATATCTATCTACATCTACCTAACTTTATCTAACTATCTACCTACATCTACCTAACTTTATCTATCTATCTTTATCTATCTAACTTTATCTATCTATCTATCTATCTATCTAACTTTATCTATCTATCTATCTATCTATCTACATCTACCTAACTTTATCTATCTATCTATCTATCTCTACCTAACTTTATCTATCTCTCTTATCTACCTAACTTTATCTATCTATCTAGTTATCTATCTATCTACATCTACCTAACTCTATCTATCTATCTATCTCTAACTATCTCTCTAACTATATCTGTCTATCTACAACTATGTAACTATATCTATCTACACCTACCTAACTATATCTATCTATATCTACCTAACTCTATCTATCTATCTATCTATCTATCTATCTACATCTACCTAACTATCTACCTGAGAAGTGGGCAGTAAATAGTTTTCTTTTTTACCTTATTGCAAAATTTGAGTTTTGTTGATTTGACAAACGTATTTTTTACATGTAAGTGGTGTACTATATTGATAACATTTGCATTGAAAGTATGTTTGAAGAAGAACATTATTTTCATTTGGGGGGGCAGGGTCTCACTTTCTGCTTCTGCAGCAAAAGGAAAAATATTCACAGACCTTTCCTGTTGTATGCTAGCACACATGCACGCGCATGCGTGCACGGCCCTGGAAGCCTCCTGTTGCCGGGTGCGCTCGCGTCCTAACCCTAAACCTAACCCCCTAATCCTAACCCTAACCCCCTACACCCCTTGCCACCCCTAACCGCCTACACCCCTTGCCGCCCCTGTAGTGTATGTCAGTGTGTGCGCCCTGTAGTGTATGTCAGTGTGCGCTCTCTGTAGTGTATGTCAGTGTGTGCTCCCTGCAGTGTATGTCAGTGTGTGCTCCCTGCAGTGTATGTCAGTGTGTGCTCTCTGCAGTGTATGTCAGTGTGTGCTCCCTGCAGTGTATGTCAGTGTGTGCTCTCTGCAGTGTATGTCAGTGTGTGCTCCCTGCAGTGTGTGTCAGTGTGCGCTCCCTGTAGTATATTTTGTATATCAGTGTGTGCTCCCTGCAGAGTATGTCAGTGTGTGCTCTCTGCAGTGTATGTCAGTGTGTGCTCCCTGTAGTGTATGTCAGTGTGCGCTCTCTGCAGTGTATGTCAGTGTGCGCTCTCTGCAGTGTATGTCAGTGTGTGCTCCCTGCAGTGTATGTCAGTGTGTGCTCTCTGTAGTGTATGTCAGTGTGTGCTCCCTGCAGTGTATGTCAGTGTGTGCTCCCTGCAGTGTATGTCAGTGTGTGCTCCCTGCAGCGTATGTCAGTGTGTGCTCCCTGCAGTGTATGTCAGTGCGTGCTCCCTGTAGTGTATGTCAGTGTGCGCTCTCTGCAGTGTATGTCAGTGTGCGCTCTCTGCAGTGTATGTCAGTGTGTGCTCCCTGCAGCGTATGTCAGTGTGTGCTCCCTGCAGCGTATGTCAGTGTGTGCTCCCTGCAGCGTATGTCAGTGTGTGCTCCCTGCAGTGTATGTCAGTGTGTGCTCTCTGTAGTGTATGTCAGTGTGTGCTCCCTGCAGTGTATGTCAGTGTGTGCTATCTGCAGTGTATGTCAGTGTGTGCTCCCTGCAGTGTATGTCAGTGTGTGCTCCCTGCAGCGTATGTCAGTGTGTGCTCCCTGCAGCGTATGTCAGTGTGTGCTCCCTGCAGTGTATGTCAGTGTGTGCTCCCTGCAGTGTATGTCAGTGTGTGCTCCCGGCAGTGTATATCAGTGTGTGCTCCTCGCAGTGTATGTCAGTGTGTGCTCCCTGCATTGTATGTCAGTGTGTGCTCCCTGCAGTGTATGTCAGTGTGTGCTCCCTGCAGTGTATGTCACTGTGTGCTACCTGCAGTGTATGTCAGTGTGTGCTCCCTGCAGTGTATGTCAGTGTGTGCTCCCTGTAGCGTATGTCATTGTGTGCTCCCTGCAGTGTATTTTGTATGTCAGTGTGTGCTCCCTGCAGTGTATTTTGTATGTCATTGTGTGCTCCCTGCAGTGTATTTTGTATGTCATTGTGTGCTCCCTGCAGTGTATTTTGTATGTCAGTGTGTGCTCCCTGCAGTGTATTTTGTATGTCAGTGTGTGCTCCCTGCAATGTATGTCAGTGTGTGCTCCTCGCAGTGTATGTCAGTGTGTGCTCCCTGCACTGTATGCTCCCTGCAGTGTATGTCAGTGTGTGCTCCCTGCAGTGTATGTCAGTGTGTGCTCCCTGCAATGTATGTCAGTGTTTGCTCCCGGCAGTGTATTTTGTATGTCAGTGTGTGCTCCCTGTAGTGTATTTTGTATGTCAGTGTGTGCTCCCTGCAGTGTATGTCAGTGTGTGCTCCCTGCTGTGTATGTCAGTGTGTGCTCCCTGCAGTGTATGTCAGTGTGTGCTCCCTGCAGTGTATGTCAGTGTGAGTTCCCTGCAGTGTATGTCAGTGTGTGCTCCCTGCAGTGTATGTCAGTGTGTGCTCCCGGCAGTGTATGTCAGTGTGTGCTCCCTGCATTGTATGTCAGTGTGTGCTCCCTGCAGTGTATTTTGTATGTCATTGTGTGCTCCCTGCAGTGTATGTCAGTGTGTGCTCCCTGCAGTGCATGTCAGTGTGTGCTCTCTGCAGTGTATGTCAGTGTGTGCTCCCTGTAGTGTATTTTGTATGTCAGTGTGTGCTCCCTGTAGTGTATGTCAGTGTGTGCTCCCGGCAGTGTATGTCAGTGTGTGCTCCCTGCAGTGTATGTCAGTGTGTGCTCCCTGCAGTGTATTTTGTATGTCAGTGTGTGCTCCCGGCAGTGTATTTTGTATGTCAGCGTGTGCTCCCTGTTGTGTATGTCAGTGTGTGATCCCTGCAGTGTATGTCAGTGTGTGCTCCCGGCAGTGTATTTTGTATGTCAGTGTGTGCTCCCTGCAGTGTATGTCAGTGTGTGCTCCCTGCAGTGTATGTCAGTGTGTGCTCCCTGCAGTGTATTTTGTATGTCAGTGTGTGATCCCTGCAGTGTATGTCAGTGTGTGCTCCCTGCAGTGTATTTTGTATGTCAGTGCGTGCTCTCTGCAGTGTATGTCAGTGCGTGCTCTCTGTAGTGTATGTCAGTGTGTGCTCCCTGCAGTGTATGTCAGTGTGTGCTATCTGCAGTGTATGTCAGTGTGTGCTCCCTGCAGTGTATGTCAGTGTGTGCTCCCGACAGTGTATTTTGTATGTCAGTGTGTGCTCCCTGCAGTGTATGTCAGTGTGTGCTCCCTGCAGCGTATGTCAGTGTGTGCTCTCTGCAGTGTCTGTCAGTGTGTGCTCCCTGCAGTGTATGTCAGTGTGTGCTCCCTGCAGTGTATGTCAGTGTGTGCTCCCTGCAGTGTCTGTCAGTGTGTGCTCCCTGCAGTGTATGTCAGTGTGTGCTCCCTGCAGTGTATGTCAGTGTGTGCTCCCTGCAGTGTATGTCAGTGTGTGCTCCCTGTTGTGTATGTCAGTGTGAGCTCCCTGCAGTGTATGTCAGCGTGTGCTCCCTGTTGTGTATGTCAGTGTGTGCTCCCGGCAGTGTATTTTGTATGTCAGCGTGTGCTCCCTGATGTGTATGTCAGTGTGTGCTCCCTGCAGTGTATGTCAGTGTGTGCTCCCTGTTGTGTATGTCAGTGTGAGCTCCCTGCAGTGTATGTCAGTGTGTGCTCCCGGCAGTGTATTTTGTATGTCAGTGTGTGCTCCCTGCAGTGTATGTCAGTGTGTGCTCCCTGCAGTGTATTTTGTATGTCAGTGTGTGCTCTCTGCAGTGTATGTCAGTGTGTGCTCCCTGCAGTGTATGTCAGTGTGTGCTCCCGGCAGTGTATGTCAGTGTGTGCTCCCGGCAGTGTATGTCAGTGTGTGCTCCCGGCAGTGTATGTCAGTGTGTGCTCCTTGCAGTGTATGTCAGCGTGTGCTCCCTGTTGTGTATGTCAGTGTGTGCTCCCGGCAGTGTATTTTGTATGTCAGCGTGTGCTCCCTGATGTGTATGTCAGTGTGTGCTCCCTGCAGTGTATGTCAGTGTGTGCTCCCTGTTGTGTATGTCAGTGTGTGCTCCCTGCAGTGTATGTCAGTGTGTGCTCCCTGCAGTGTTTGTCAGTGTGTGCTCCCTGCAGTGTTTGTCAGTGTGTGCTCCTCGCAGTGTATGTCAGTGTGTGCTCCCTGCAGTGTATTTTGTATGTCAGTGTGTGCTACCTGCAGTGTATGTCAGTGTGTGCTCCCTGCAGTGTATGTCAGTGTGTGCTCCCTGCACTGTATGCTCCCTGCAGTGTTTGTCAGTGTGTGCTCCTCGCAGTGTATGTCAGTGTGTGCTCCCTGCAGTGTATTTTGTATGTCAGTGTGTGCTCCCTGCAGTGTATGTCAGCGTGTGCTCCCTGATGTGTATGTCAGTGTGAGCTCCCTGCAGTGTATGTCAGTGTGTGCTCCCTGCAGTGTATTTTGTATGTCAGTGTGAGCTCCCTGCAGTGTATGTCAGTGTGTGCTCCCTGCAGTGTATGTCAGTGTGTGCTCCTGGCAGTGTATGTCAGTGTGTGCTCCCTGCAGTGTATTTTGTATGTCAGTGTGTGCTCTCTGCAGTGTATGTCAGTGTGTGCTCCCGGCAGTGTATGTCAGTGTGTGCTCCCGGCAGTGTATGTCAGTGTGTGCTCCCGGCAGTGTATGTCAGTGTGTGCTCCCGGCAGTGTATGTCAGTGTGTGCTCCCGGCAGTGTATTTTGTATGTCATTGTGTTCTCCCGGCAGTTTATTTTATATGTCAGTGTGTGCTCCCTGCAGTGTATTTTGTATGTCAGTGTGTGCTCCCTGCAGTGCATGTCAGTGTGTGCTCTCTGCAGTGTATGTCAGTGTGTGCTCTCTGCAGTGTATGTCAGTGTGTGCTCCCTGCAGTGTATGTCAGTGTGCGCTCTCTGTAGTGTATGTCAGTGTGTGCTCCCTGCAGTGTATGTCAGTGTGTGCTCCCTGTAGTGTATTTTGTATGTCAGTGTGTGCTCCCTGCAGTGTATGTCAGTGTGTGCTCTCTGCAGTGTATGTCAGTGTGTGATCCCTGCAGTGTATGTCACTGTGTGCTACCTGCAGTGTATGTCAGTGTGTGCTCTCTGCAGTGTATGTCAGTGTGTGCTCCCTGCAGTGTATGTCACTGTGTGCTACCTGCAGTGTATGTCAGTGTGTGCTCTCTGCAGTGTATGTCAGTGTGTGCTCCCTGCAGTGTATGTCAGTGTGTGCTCCCTGTAGTGTATTTTGTATGTCAGTGTGTGCTCCCTGCAGTGTATGTCAGTGTGTGCTCCTCGCAGGGTATGTCAGTGTGTGCTCCCGGCAGTGTATTTTGTATGTCAGTGTGTGCTCCCTGTAGTGTATTTTGTATGTCAGTGTGTGCTCCCTGTAGCGTATTTTGTATGTCATTGTGTGCTCCCTGCAGTGTATTTTGTATGTCATTGTGTGCTCCCTGCAGTGTATTTTGTATGTCATTGTGTGCTCCCTGCAGTGTATTTTGTATGTCAGTGTGTGCTTCCTGCAGTGTATGTCAGTGTGTGCTCCTCGCAGTGTATGTCAGTGTGTTCTCCCGGCAGTGTATTTTGTATGTCAGTGTGTGCTCCTTGCAGTGTATGTCAGCGTGTGCTCCCGGTTGTGTATGTCAGTGTGTGCTCCCGGCAGTGTATGTCAGTGTGTGCTCCTTGCAGTGTATTTTGTATGTCAGTGTGTGCTCCTTGCAGTGTATGTCAGCGTGTGCTCCCGGCAGTGTATGTCAGTGTGTGCTCCTTGCAGTGTATGTCAGTGTGTGCTCCCTGCAGTGTATGTCAGTGTGTGCTCCCTGCAGTGTATGTCAGTTTGTGCTCCCTGTTGTGTATGTCAGTGTGTGCTCCCTGCATTGTATGTCAGTGTGTGCTCCCGGCAGTGTATTTTGTATGTCAGTGTGTGCTCCCTGCAGTGTATGTCAGTGTGCGCTCCCTGCAGTGCATGTCAGTGTGTGCTCCCTGCAGTGTATTTTGTATGTCAGTGTGTGCTCCCTGCAGTGTATGCCAGTGTGTGCTCCCTGCAGTGTATGTCAGTGTGTGCTCCCTGCAGTGTATTTTGTATGTCAGTGTGTGATCCCTGCAGTGTATGTCAGTGTGTGCTCCCTGCAGTGTATTTTGTATGTCAGTGCGTGCTCTCTGCAGTGTATGTCAGTGCGTGCTCTCTGTAGTGTATGTCAGTGTGTGCTCCCTGCAGTGTATGTCAGTGTGTGCTATCTGCAGTGTATGTCAGTGTGTGCTCCCTGCAGTGTATGTCAGTGTGTGCTCCCGACAGTGTATTTTGTATGTCAGTGTGTGCTCCCTGCAGTGTATGTCAGTGTGTGCTCCCTGCAGCGTATGTCAGTGTGTGCTCCCTGCAGCGTATGTCAGTGTGTGCTCTCTGCAGTGTATGTCAGTGTGTGCTCCCTGCAGTGTCTGTCAGTGTTTCCTCCCTGCAGTGTATGTCAGTGTGTGCTCCCTGCAGTGTATGTCAGTGTGTGCTCCCTGCAGTGTATGTCAGTGTGTGCTCCCTGCAGTGTATGTCAGTGTGTGCTCCCTGTTGTGTATGTCAGTGTGAGCTCCCTGCAGTGTATGTCAGCGTGTGCTCCCTGTTGTGTATGTCAGTGTGTGCTCCCGGCAGTGTATTTTGTATGTCAGCGTGTGCTCCCTGATGTGTATGTCAGTGTGTGCTCCCTGCAGTGTATGTCAGTGTGTGCTCCCTGTTGTGTATGTCAGTGTGAGCTCCCTGCAGTGTATGTCAGTGTGTGCTCCCGGCAGTGTATTTTGTATGTCAGTGTGTGCTCCCTGCAGTGTATGTCAGTGTGTGCTCCTGGCAGTGTATGTCAGTGTGTGCTCCCTGCAGTGTATTTTGTATGTCAGTGTGTGCTCTCTGCAGTGTATGTCAGTGTGTGCTCCCTGCAGTGTATGTCAGTGTGTGCTCCCTGTAGTGTATTTTGTATGTCAGTGTGTGCTCCCTGCAGTGTATTTTGTATGTCAGTGTGTGCTCTCTGCAGTGTATGTCAGTGTGTGCTCCCTGCAGTGTATGTCAGTGTGTGCTCCCGGCAGTGTATTTTGTATGTCAGTGTGTGCTTCCTGCAGTGTATGTCAGTGTGTGCTCCCTGCAGTGTATGTCAGTGTGTGCTCCCTGTAGTGTATTTTGTATGTCAGTGTGTGCTCTCTGCAGTGTATGTCAGTGTGTGCTCCCTGCAGTGTATGTCAGTGTGTGCTCCCGGCAGTGTATGTCAGTGTGTGCTCCCGGCAGTGTATGTCAGTGTGTGCTCCTTGCAGTGTATGTCAGCGTGTGCTCCCTGTTGTGTATGTCAGTGTGTGCTCCCGGCAGTGTATTTTGTATGTCAGCGTGTGCTCCCTGATGTGTATGTCAGTGTGTGCTCCCTGCAGTGTATGTCAGTGTGTGCTCCCTGTTGTGTATGTCAGTGTGTGCTCCCTGCAGTGTATGTCAGTGTGTGCTCCCTGCAGTGTTTGTCAGCGTGTGCTCCCTGTTGTGTATGTCAGTGTGTGCTCCCGGCAGTGTATTTTGTATGTCAGCGTGTGCTCCCTGATGTGTATGTCAGTGTGTGCTCCCTGCAGTGTATGTCAGTGTGTGCTCCCTGTTGTGTATGTCAGTGTGTGCTCCCTGCAGTGTATGTCAGTGTGTGCTCCCTGCAGTGTTTGTCAGTGTGTGCTCCCTGCAGTGTTTGTCAGTGTGTGCTCCTCGCAGTGTATGTCAGTGTGTGCTCCCTGCAGTGTATTTTGTATGTCAGTGTGTGCTACCTGCAGTGTATGTCAGTGTGTGCTCCCTGCAGTGTATGTCAGTGTGTGCTCCCTGCAGTGTTTGTCAGTGTGTGCTCCTCGCAGTGTATGTCAGTGTGTGCTCCCTGCAGTGTATTTTGTATGTCAGTGTGTGCTCCCTGCAGTGTATGTCAGCGTGTGCTCCCTGATGTGTATGTCAGTGTGAGCTCCCTGCAGTGTATGTCAGTGTGTGCTCCCTGCAGTGTATTTTGTATGTCAGTGTGAGCTCCCTGCAGTGTATGTCAGTGTGTGCTCCCTGCAGTGTATGTCAGTGTGTGCTCCTGGCAGTGTATGTCAGTGTGTGCTCCCTGCAGTGTATTTTGTATGTCAGTGTGTGCTCTCTGCAGTGTATGTCAGTGTGTGCTCCCGGCAGTGTATGTCAGTGTGTGCTCCCGGCAGTGTATGTCAGTGTGTGCTCCCGGCAGTTTATTTTATATGTCAGTGTGTGCTCCCTGCAGTGTAATTTGTATGTCAGTGTGTGCTCTCTGCATTGTATGTCAGTGTGTGCTGCCTGCAGTGTATGTCAGTGTGTGCTCTCTGCAGTGTATGTCAGTGTGTGCTCTCTGCAGTGTATGTCAGTGTGTGCTCCCTGCAGTGTATGTCAGTGTGCGCTCTCTGTAGTGTATGTCAGTGTGTGCTCCCTGCAGTGTATGTCAGTGTGTGCTCCCTGTAGTGTATTTTGTATGTCAGTGTGTGCTCCCTGCAGTGTATGTCAGTGTGTGCTCTCTGCAGTGTATGTCAGTGTGTGATCCCTGCAGTGTATGTCAGTGTGTGCTCCCTGTAGTGTATTTTGTATGTCAGTGTGTGCTCCCTGCAGTGTATGTCAGTGTGTGCTCCTCGCAGGGTATGTCAGTGTGTGCTCCCGGCAGTGTATTTTGTATGTCAGTGTGTGCTCCCTGTAGTGTATTTTGTATGTCAGTGTGTGCTCCCTGTAGCGTATTTTGTATGTCATTGTGTGCTCCCTGCAGTGTATTTTGTATGTCATTGTGTGCTCCCTGCAGTGTATTTTGTATGTCATTGTGTGCTCCCTGCAGTGTATTTTGTATGTCAGTGTGTGCTTCCTGCAGTGTATGTCAGTGTGTGCTCCTCGCAGTGTATGTCAGTGTGTTCTCCCGGCAGTGTATTTTGTATGTCAGTGTGTGCTCCTTGCAGTGTATGTCAGCGTGTGCTCCCGGTTGTGTATGTCAGTGTGTGCTCCCTGCAGTGTATGTCAGTGTGTGCTCCCGGTTGTGTATGTCAGTGTGTGCTCCCTGCAGTGTATGTCAGTGTGTGCTCCTTGCAGTGTATTTTGTATGTCAGTGTGTGCTCCTTGCAGTGTATGTCAGCGTGTGCTCCCGGCAGTGTATGTCAGTGTGTGCTCCTTGCAGTGTATGTCAGTGTGTGCTCCCTGCAGTGTATGTCAGTGTGTGCTCCCTGCAGTGTATGTCAGTGTGTGCTCCCTGTTGTGTATGTCAGTGTGTGCTCCCTGCATTGTATGTCAGTGTGTGCTCCCGGCAGTGTATTTTGTATGTCAGTGTGTGCTCCCTGCAGTGTATGTCAGTGTGCGCTCCCTGCAGTGCATGTCAGTGTGTGCTCCCTGCAGTGTATTTTGTATGTCAGCGTGTGCTCCCTGATGTGTATGTCAGTGTGTGCTCCCTGCAGTGTATGTCAGTGTGTGCTCCCTGCAGTGTATGTCAGTGTGTGCTCCTAGCAGTGTATGTCAGTGTGTGATCCCTGCAGTGTATGTCAGTGTGTGATCCCTGCAGTGTATGTCAGTGTGTGCTCCCTGTAGTGTATTTTGTATGTCAGTGTGTGCTCCCTGTAGTGTATTTTGTATGTCAGTGTGTGCTCCCTGCAGTGTATGTCAGTGTGTGCTCCCTGCAGTGTATGTCAGCGTGTGCTCCCTGTTGTGTATGTCAGTGTGTGCTCCCTGCAGTGTATGTCAGTGTGTGCTCCCTGCAGTGTATGTCAGTGTGTGCTCCCTGCAGTGTATGTCAGTGTGTGCTCCCTGCAGTGTATGTCAGTGTGTGCTCCCTGCAGTGTATGTCAGTGTGTGCTCCCTGCAGTGTATGTCAGTGTGTGCTCCCTGCAGTGTATGTCAGTGTGTGCTCCCTGCAGTGTATGTCAGTGTGTGCTCCTCGCAGTGTATGTCAGTGTGTGCTCCCTGCAGTGTATGTCAGTGTGTGCTCCCTGCAGTGTATTTTGTATGTCAGTGTGTGCTCCCTGTAGTGTATTTTGTATGTCAGTGTGTGCTCCCTGCAGTGTATGTCAGTGTGTGCTCCCTGCAGTGTATGTCAGCGTGTGCTCCCTGTTGTGTATGTCAGTGTGTGCTCCCTGCATTGTATGTCAGTGTGTGCTCCCTGCAGTGTATGTCAGTGTGTGCTCCACGCCTGTGTATTTTTTATCAGTGTGTGCTCCCGGCAGTGTATTTTGTATGTCAGTGTGTGCTCCCTGTAGTGTATTTTGTATGTCAGTGTGTGCTCCCTGCAGTGTATGTCAGTGTGTGCTCCCTGTTGTGTATGTCAGTGTGTGATCCCTGCAGTGTATGTCAGTGTGTGATCCCTGCAGTGTATGTCAGTGTGTGCCCCCTGCAGTGTATGTCAGCGTGTGCTCCCTGTTGTGTATGTCAGTGTGTGCTCCCTGTAGTGTATTTTGTATGTCAGTGTGTGCTCCCTGCAGTGTATGTCAGTGTGTGCTCCTCGCAGGGTATGTCAGTGTGTGCTCCCTGATGTGTATGTCAGTGTGTGCTCCCTGCAGTGTATGTCAGTGTGTGCTCCCTGTTGTGTATGTCAGTGTGTGCTCCCTGCAGTGTATGTCAGTGTGTGCTCCCTGCAGTGTTTGTCAGTGTGTGCTCCCTGCAGTGTTTGTCAGTGTGTGCTCCTCGCAGTGTATGTCAGTGTGTGCTCCCTGCAGTGTATTTTGTATGTCAGTGTGTGCTACCTGCAGTGTATGTCAGTGTGTGCTCCCTGCAGTGTATGTCAGTGTGTGCTCCCTGCAGTGTTTGTCAGTGTGTGCTCCTCGCAGTGTATGTCAGTGTGTGCTCCCTGCAGTGTATTTTGTATGTCAGTGTGTGCTCCCTGCAGTGTATGTCAGCGTGTGCTCCCTGATGTGTATGTCAGTGTGAGCTCCCTGCAGTGTATGTCAGTGTGTGCTCCCTGCAGTGTATTTTGTATGTCAGTGTGAGCTCCCTGCAGTGTATGTCAGTGTGTGCTCCCTGCAGTGTATGTCAGTGTGTGCTCCTGGCAGTGTATGTCAGTGTGTGCTCCCTGCAGTGTATTTTGTATGTCAGTGTGTGCTCTCTGCAGTGTATGTCAGTGTGTGCTCCCGGCAGTGTATGTCAGTGTGTGCTCCCGGCAGTGTATGTCAGTGTGTGCTCCCGGCAGTTTATTTTATATGTCAGTGTGTGCTCCCTGCAGTGTATTTTGTATGTCAGTGTGTGCTCTCTGCATTGTATGTCAGTGTGTGCTGCCTGCAGTGTATGTCAGTGTGTGCTCTCTGCAGTGTATGTCAGTGTGTGCTCTCTGCAGTGTATGTCAGTGTGTGCTCCCTGCAGTGTATGTCAGTGTGCGCTCTCTGTAGTGTATGTCAGTGTGTGCTCCCTGCAGTGTATGTCAGTGTGTGCTCCCTGTAGTGTATTTTGTATGTCAGTGTGTGCTCCCTGCAGTGTATGTCAGTGTGTGCTCTCTGCAGTGTATGTCAGTGTGTGATCCCTGCAGTGTATGTCAGTGTGTGCTCCCTGTAGTGTATTTTGTATGTCAGTGTGTGCTCCCTGCAGTGTATGTCAGTGTGTGCTCCTCGCAGGGTATGTCAGTGTGTGCTCCCGGCAGTGTATTTTGTATGTCAGTGTGTGCTCCCTGTAGTGTATTTTGTATGTCAGTGTGTGCTCCCTGTAGCGTATTTTGTATGTCATTGTGTGCTCCCTGCAGTGTATTTTGTATGTCATTGTGTGCTCCCTGCAGTGTATTTTGTATGTCATTGTGTGCTCCCTGCAGTGTATTTTGTATGTCAGTGTGTGCTTCCTGCAGTGTATGTCAGTGTGTGCTCCTCGCAGTGTATGTCAGTGTGTTCTCCCGGCAGTGTATTTTGTATGTCAGTGTGTGCTCCTTGCAGTGTATGTCAGCGTGTGCTCCCGGTTGTGTATGTCAGTGTGTGCTCCCTGCAGTGTATGTCAGTGTGTGCTCCCGGTTGTGTATGTCAGTGTGTGCTCCCTGCAGTGTATGTCAGTGTGTGCTCCTTGCAGTGTATTTTGTATGTCAGTGTGTGCTCCTTGCAGTGTATGTCAGCGTGTGCTCCCGGCAGTGTATGTCAGTGTGTGCTCCTTGCAGTGTATGTCAGTGTGTGCTCCCTGCAGTGTATGTCAGTGTGTGCTCCCTGCAGTGTATGTCAGTGTGTGCTCCCTGTTGTGTATGTCAGTGTGTGCTCCCTGCATTGTATGTCAGTGTGTGCTCCCGGCAGTGTATTTTGTATGTCAGTGTGTGCTCCCTGCAGTGTATGTCAGTGTGCGCTCCCTGCAGTGCATGTCAGTGTGTGCTCCCTGCAGTGTATTTTGTATGTCAGCGTGTGCTCCCTGATGTGTATGTCAGTGTGTGCTCCCTGCAGTGTATGTCAGTGTGTGCTCCCTGCAGTGTATGTCAGTGTGTGCTCCTAGCAGTGTATGTCAGTGTGTGATCCCTGCAGTGTATGTCAGTGTGTGATCCCTGCAGTGTATGTCAGTGTGTGCTCCCTGTAGTGTATTTTGTATGTCAGTGTGTGCTCCCTGTAGTGTATTTTGTATGTCAGTGTGTGCTCCCTGCAGTGTATGTCAGTGTGTGCTCCCTGCAGTGTATGTCAGCGTGTGCTCCCTGTTGTGTATGTCAGTGTGTGCTCCCTGCAGTGTATGTCAGTGTGTGCTCCCTGCAGTGTATGTCAGTGTGTGCTCCCTGCAGTGTATGTCAGTGTGTGCTCCCTGCAGTGTATGTCAGTGTGTGCTCCCTGCAGTGTATGTCAGTGTGTGCTCCCTGCAGTGTATGTCAGTGTGTGCTCCCTGCAGTGTATGTCAGTGTGTGCTCCCTGCAGTGTATGTCAGTGTGTGCTCCTCGCAGTGTATGTCAGTGTGTGCTCCCTGCAGTGTATGTCAGTGTGTGCTCCCTGCAGTGTATTTTGTATGTCAGTGTGTGCTCCCTGTAGTGTATTTTGTATGTCAGTGTGTGCTCCCTGCAGTGTATGTCAGTGTGTGCTCCCTGCAGTGTATGTCAGCGTGTGCTCCCTGTTGTGTATGTCAGTGTGTGCTCCCTGCATTGTATGTCAGTGTGTGCTCCCTGCAGTGTATGTCAGTGTGTGCTCCACGCCTGTGTATTTTTTATCAGTGTGTGCTCCCGGCAGTGTATTTTGTATGTCAGTGTGTGCTCCCTGTAGTGTATTTTGTATGTCAGTGTGTGCTCCCTGCAGTGTATGTCAGTGTGTGCTCCCTGTTGTGTATGTCAGTGTGTGATCCCTGCAGTGTATGTCAGTGTGTGATCCCTGCAGTGTATGTCAGTGTGTGCCCCCTGCAGTGTATGTCAGCGTGTGCTCCCTGTTGTGTATGTCAGTGTGTGCTCCCTGTAGTGTATTTTGTATGTCAGTGTGTGCTCCCTGCAGTGTATGTCAGTGTGTGCTCCTCGCAGGGTATGTCAGTGTGTGCTCCCGACAGTGTATTTTGTATGTCAGTGTGTGCTCCCGGCAGTGTATTTTGTATGTCATTGTGTGCTCCCTGCAGTGTATTTTGTATGTCATTGTGTGCTCCCTGCAGTGTATTTTGTATGTCATTGTGTGCTCCCTGCAGTGTATTTTGTATGTCATTGTGTGCTCCCTGCAGTGTATTTTGTATGTCAGTGTGTGCTCCCTGCAGTGTATGTCAGTGTGTGCTCCCTGCAGTGTTTGTCAGTGTGTGCTCCTCGCAGTGTATGTCAGTGTGTGCTCCCTGCAGTGTATTTTGTATGTCAGTGTGTGCTCCCTGCAGTGTATGTCAGTGTGTGCTCCCTGTTGTGTATGTCAGTGTGAGCTCCCTGCAGTGTATGTCAGTGTGTTCTCCCGGCAGTGTATTTTGTATGTCAGTGTGTGCTCCTTGCAGTGTATGTCAGCGTGTGCTCCCGGTTGTGTATGTCAGTGTGTGCTCCCTGCAGTGTATGTCAGTGTGTGCTCCCGGCAGTGTATGTCAGTGTGTGCTCCTTGCAGTGTATTTTGTATGTCAGTGTGTGCTCCTTGCAGTGTATGTCAGCGTGTGCTCCCGGCAGTGTATGTCAGTGTGTGCTCCTTGCAGTGTATGTCAGTGTGTGCTCCCTGCAGTGTATGTCAGTGTGTGTTCCCTGCAGTGTATGTCAGTGTGTGCTCCCTGTTGTGTATGTCAGTGTGTGCTCCCTGCATTGTATGTCAGTGTGTGCTCCCGGCAGTGTATTTTGTATGTCAGTGTGTGCTCCCTGCAGTGTATGTCAGTGTGCGCTCCCTGCAGTGCATGTCAGTGTGTGCTCCCTGCAGTGTATTTTGTATGTCAGTGTGTGCTCCCTGCAGTGTATGTCAGTGTGTGCTCCCTGCAGTGTATGTCAGTGTGTGCTCCTAGCAGTGTATGTCAGTGTGTGATCCCTGCAGTGTATGTCAGTGTGTGCTCCCTGTAGTGTATTTTGTATGTCAGTGTGTGCTCCCTGCAGTGTATGTCAGCGTGTGCTCCCTGTTGTGTATGTCAGTGTGTGCTCCCTGCAGTGTATGTCAGTGTGTGCTCCCTGCAGTGTATGTCAGTGTGTGCTGCCTGCAGTGTATGTCAGTGTGTGCTCCCTGCAGTGTATGTCAGTGTGTGCTCCCTGCAGTGTATGTCAGTGTGTGCTCCTCGCAGTGTATGTCAGTGTGTGCTCCCTGCAGTGTATGTCAGTGTGTGCTCCCTGTAGTGTATTTTGTATGTCAGTGTGTGCTCCCTGTAGTGTATTTTGTATGTCAGTGTGTGCTCCCTGTAGTGTATTTTGTATGTCAGTGTGTGCTCCCTGCAGTGTATGTCAGTGTGTGCTCCCTGCAGTGTATGTCAGCGTGTGCTCCCTGTTGTGTATGTCAGTGTGTGCTCCCTGCAGTGTATGTCAGTGTGTGCTGCCTGCAGTGTATGTCAGTGTGTGCTCCCTGCAGTGTATGTCAGTGTGTGCTCCCTGCAGTGTATGTCAGTGTGTGCTCCCTGCAATGTATGTCAGTGTGTGCTCCACGCCTGTGTATTTTTTATCAGTGTGTGCTCCCGGCAGTGTATTTTGTATGTCAGTGTGTGCTCCCTGTAGTGTATTTTGTATGTCAGTGTGTGCTCCCTGCAGTGTATGTCAGTGTGTGCTCCCTGTTGTGTATGTCAGTGTGTGATCCCTGCAGTGTATGTCAGTGTGTGATCCCTGCAGTGTATGTCAGTGTGTGCCCCCTGCAGTGTATGTCAGCGTGTGCTCCCTGTTGTGTATGTCAGCGTGTGATCCCTGCAGTGTATGTCAGTGTGTGCTCCCTGCATTGTATGTCAGTGTGTGCTGCCTGCAGTGTATGTCAGTGTGTGCTCCCTGCAGTGTATGTCAGTGTGTGCTCTCTGCAGTGTATGTCAGTGTGTGCTCCCTGCTGTGTATGTCAGTGTGCGCTCCCTGCAGTGCATGTCAGTGTGTGCTCCCTGCAGTGTATTTTGTATGTCAGTGTGTGCTCCTAGCAGTGTATGTCAGTGTGTGCTCCCTGCAGTGTATGTCAGTGTGTGCACCTAGCAGTGTATGTCAGTGTGTGCTCCCTGCAGTGTATGTCAGTGTGTGCTCCTAGCAGTGTATGTCAGTGTGTGATCCCTGCAGTGTATTTTGTATGTCAGTGTGTGCTCCCTGTTGTGTATGTCAGTGTGTGATCCCTGCAGTGTATTTTGTATGTCAGTGTGTGCTCCCTGTTGTGTATGTCAGTGTGTGATCCCTGCAGTGTATGTCAGTGTGTGCTCCCTGCAGTGTATGTCAGCGTGTGCTCCCTGTTGTGTATGTCAGTGTGTGCTCTCTGCAGTGTATGTCAGTGTGTGCTCCTCGCAGTGTATGTCAGTGTGTGTTCCCTGCATTGTATGTCAGTGTGTGCTCCTCGCAGTGTATGTCAGTGTGTGCTCCCTGCAGTGTATGTCAGTGTGTGCTCCTAGCAGTGTATGTCAGTGTGTGCTCCCTGCACTGTATGCTCCCTGCAGTGTATGTCAGTGTGTGCTCCTCGCAGTGTATGTCAGTGTGTGCTCCCTGCACTGTATGCTCCCTGCAGTGTATGTCAGTGTGTGCTCCTCGCAGTGTATGTCAGTGTGTGCTCCCTGCAGTGTATTTTGTATGTCAGTGTGTGCTCCTAGCAGTGTATGTCAGTGTGTGCTCCCTGCAGTGTATTTTGTATGTCAGTGTGTGCTCCTAGCAGTGTATGTCAGTGTGTGCTCCCTGCACTGTATGCTCCCTGCAGTGTATGTCAGTGTGTGCTCCTCGCAGTGTATGTCAGTGTGTGCTCCCTGCACTGTATGCTCCCTGCAGTGTATGTCAGTGTGTGCTCCCTGCAATGTATTTTGTATGGCAGTGTGTGCTCCATGCCTGTGTATTTTTTATCAGTGTGTGCTCCCTGCAGTGTATGTCAGTGTGTTCTCCCTGCAATGTATTTTGTATGTCAGTGTGTGCTCCTCGCAGTGTATGTCAGTGTGTGCTCCCTGCAATGTATTTTGTATGGCAGTGTGTGCTCCATGCCTGTGTATTTTTTATCAGTGTGTGCTCCCTGCAGTGTATGTCAGTGTGTGCTCCTCGCAGTGTATGTCAGTGTGTGCTCCTCGCAGTGTATGTCAGTGTGTGCTCCCTGCAATGTATTTTGTATGGCAGTGTGTGCTCCATGCCTGTGTATTTTTTATCAGTGTGTGCTCCCTGCAGTGTATGTCAGTGTGTGCTCCCGGCAGTGTATTTTGTATGTCAGTGTGTGCTCCCTGCTCGTGTATTTCAGTCAGTGTGTTCCATATTAGTGTTTCCTGTCTTTGAATTTGATGTCAGGACACTGCCAGTCAGTATGTCTCTCCCTCTACAATTCCCACTGTGAAGCTCCCATCAGAGGAAACAACCACCGAGGGGCTTCCTGTTACCCCTGACTTTCTCTGCATTATTATAAGGGTAGATTTTGCACAATATTCGCAGCCATTTCTTCCTCCAGCAGGTAAACTGCTTTTGAATCTGACACTTTGGCTACATCTGGATTTGATTTGAAGGTAAATTATTAACAGACCGCATCTCCAGCCCCCCATATATGGATTAAAGCAGGGGTGGGGAACGTCAGGCCCAAGGGCCGTATAAGGCCCCCAGAGTCATTTAATGTGGCCCTTCTCCTTATTCCATAGCCAATGAGAAAGTGCTAATGACACAGATAACGAGATAGGAAGAGCTGATGAGAAAGAAGCAGATGATAGCCGTTCTAGCCATCACGTTAGGGGTGAGTTAATTAAATGTTTGACCAAATAGAGCAGACACATTTCTAAGTTGATAATTTTGTACGGCCCTAGAATCATTTTATAAATATTCAAATGGCCCTTGGCAGTAAAAATGTTTCTCACCCCTGGATTAGAGGATAACCAAAGGACTTCTGTAACTTTGGATTGCTCAAGAGTTTGTTTTTAATATCATCTTAGAAACATGAAGACCGATCCAAGAAACAGTGACTTATAATACATGATTGTAATGTTTGAATACTATGGGAGTGAAAAGATTGCAGTTAATTTGTCCCTCTTTTCTATCTAGCTCCATGTAACTTATCCAATTGTAATCTCATAAAAAAAAACAGAGAGTGCCACGCAGAATGGGTGTGACCCAGTAAATGAAAGATATTTAATTGGTTTTAATCTTATTTTCTCCTTCTGGATCACTACCTTATCGTGGCAAAGGGGTTTGTATACTTCAATGAAGCTATACCATGTAGGGTCACCCAAGGTGGGCAAGTCACAGCAGAGAGGTCAGACTGGAGAAGGAACTGGCAACCCACTCCAGTACTTTGCCATGGAAACCTTATGGATGAGCACAACCAGACACAAGATGTGCCTAGCATGCTGCAGTCCCTAGGGTCGGGAGAGTTAGACTAAACAACAAATCTTATTTTAATTCAATGACATATTAAATCGGCTTGAAAAAAACATCATAAATCCAGTAGTAAATGTTGTTGTAAAAGGTAAAATAATCCCTTTAATTCAGTTTGCAGAGATTGCAGCTATAGTCTGATTACACGTTTCCATGTAAGCAGCGGAAAATATTTCTGATATTGATAATTGATCTTGTCTGAAAGCTTCCAAGACACTAGTAGACTTATAAATATCAGCCTTTCTATATTGAAATATTCTATATTGGATTGAAAAATGCTGCTATAATTCCACTTGTGGAACAGATGGTGCATCTCTTTAATTATAATGTTTAACATTTAAAATATATTATCATCTTTCCATTAAACCCAGTTTTTTACTATCTGGTTTATGATCTAACAAACCGATTTTATTAAAGCATATATATGCATATTTACACTAGTTTGCGTCTCCTTTTATTGCCCGTATATTCTGCGAACGCTCGTGTTATTGTCTAGGAGCTTTTCTTAATTCCATGTAGATGTGATTAGTGTTAAATCCTCTGGTGGCTGCAGTTTAACCGTTGCTTGGCTGCAGTGTTTTTCAAGCTGGTGTCTATATACCAACCACCTTCTAATAATGAGCTGCAGAGAATCATTGGGAACAAATATATTAGATCAACAAACCAAGAACAAGAATAATACTTACTGTACATTTTTTTTGCTTGCTCATGTAAGCACATCGCTTCCTGTTGTTGCATTTTAATATCTTGACTGTTTTTCCATCTTTATAATTAACCCCTTTGGTGCTTGGTTGGATTTTTTGGGTAACAGGGACATTGAAGACCCACGTTTACAGATTAGTCTTTTGAAGAACTGGACTTGGATCTATCCTGTTATGGTGTCTGGACAGGGCCTCCAACCGCTAGATAGCGCTGCCGATATTTTGCAGCGCTGCCAATATGTGAGAGAAGTTCTAAGCTTATAATGTTGAACTAACCCTAACCCTCACCTAAACCCCAACCCTAACAGTTTACCTAAGCCTGGACTCTATGATATGGCACCGGAATATTGGCAGCGCCATCTAGCAGATGCTCACTGCCACTGCTGTCTTGTGCTGAGCTACCATAAGAGGATAGGACCCTGGACCTTATTATGGGCTTTTAGATTAAAAAACAAAAAGCACACTTAAAGGGACACAGAATGCATTTAAAAGAGCCTTTTTAAAACTTTAGGAAGTGTCTTTTATACAAAAAATATTGAGCAAAACATGGGACCTTTCCTGTTTCATGCCCGCCAGCAGTGGAGTGCAGTGGCCACTGTGGCGCGACGAGCCTTTGTTCAATTTGTTGTTAGGGTTAGGTTTAGGGTTTGATTTAGGATTAAGGGTTAAGGTTCAGGCTCATGGTAGTGGTACATAATAAGCTTTACATAGTAAAATAGATGTGTGAGCCACTATTTTACTATGTAAAGCCTATCATTTGTCCAGTGGCACATTTAGTGAATGGAGGGCCCTGGTGCAAAAAAAAACATTTTGGGCCCTGCCCCTGGCCAAATATTTTTTGTGTTGGGCCCCCCTCAATATATATAATGTTCTATATATATATATATATATATAAAAGATGTTACAGCTCCCCAGCCCAGTCTCGCTCCCCGGTGCCGCCATACCTTGATGGAGCTGTGGGACCAGGGGCTGTAGGGCCTCAGCCAATCAGAGGCCCCAAAACAGCCAGTGGGAGCGGTAGCAGGTGCAACACAGCCTGTTATTGGTACAGAGAGAGCGTTAGTCAGATGGCAGCGCCGGGCCTTCCTATTAGCGTGGACCTGGTGCAACGCACCACTGGCACCAATGCTATCTCTGCTCCTGCTTCTGTCTCTACTCTTACCATGAACCCTAAACATTAAGTCTAGCCTCAATCTAAGAACAAATTGAACAAAGTCTTGTCATGACACCATCGCACAACCTAGTGGCTGCAGCACGGCACTGCTGGTGGGGACAAAACAAGAAAGATCCAAAACTTGTTTAAACTTATTGCAAACTATAGCAAGAAACCCCACAGGAAATGCCTTTGTGCAAGCAGAGTCTGCACAACTCTAGATCTCATTGGCAGACACTTATGTCCTATACAGATGTATTGTTGCACATTGGCTGACAGGGACAAGCCCCATATATAGATATACATATACATTAGTTTCATTTTCGAAACAGGAAAACACAATGTTCAACATTATTAAATGCCATCTTTTATATGTGATAAAGAAAGAAATGCCTTCAAAGGCCCTTTAATAGAGTCACTTCTCAGAACTTCATTGAAGCTCCACAGTAACCCCCACATTTTTTAGAATGCATTAAAAAAAACATGTTTTATCCATTAAAACATTTTTTTTTACATGATAAATAAATTATATAAAATTATGAAAACAACCACTAAGGTAAACAAGATAGGATGAGCAAGTGTGCTCATTTACATATCCTTAGAATATGGTTAGGATTTGGTGCTTTTCACCACTGCGAGCTGGGTTCAATTCCAAGTCAGAGAACCAAGAGGTCACAACACCCTGAAGCACCCAAGTACTTGGATGGGAGACCGCCTTGGAATACCAGGAGCTGTATGCTGTGGCCCACTGGAGAAGGGACTGGCAACCAACTCCAGTATCTCTGCCATGAATACCAAGTGGATCAGCATGACCAGGGACAAAAACAACTAAATTCTCACACTTCAGTGGAAATGTATTTAGTATAATTTTGAATTGGAAACTGGTTTACAGACCTATTTTAAACATGCATTAGACACAAATTGTATTATTGGAGTATAAATACATAAGGGTTATGAGCAGTATATTAGATCTGCCTTAACCTAGTTAGTGAATTAAGACAATTTGGAATATATGCTATATATATATATAATGTCCCAGGAAATATATCTTTATAAAACACTGGAAAAACAAGAATGTGCAGATTCCCAAGGCTCGGATCTTTCATTTTATGAGTACTCCAGCAGTAGCAGCAGTTGCAGCAAGGAGCTGCTAGATGGCGCTGCCAAAATTATACACAGCTTGTAAGCGCTGCTGAGATCGTACACAATTTCCAAGCTTAAAATATTACCCTAACCCTATGACATTGGCAGCAAAATCTTGGCAGTGACATCTAGAGGATGCTCACCGCCACTGCTGGTGTACTGGCATACTCATAGCAGGAAAGAACCCAAGGCTCTTTGCCACACTGTACTCACTTTAGTGCAATTTTATATCCTCAAGGCCTCTACTATTTCTTTTTATAAAAAAAAAAATACTACAGTGCCCCTTTGGTCTGAGCTTTATTGGCTCAAGAGACCATGAGCCTATCAGCTATAATAATACTGGTAAGTGTGTAATGCTCCATGGGAAAAAACACAGAGGGGAGAAGGGGGAGGAAGACACGGGGTAGAGGGGGTGGAAGACACAGGGTAGAGGGGGTGGAAGACAAAGGGGAGGGGAGAGGGGGTAAAAGACACAGGGGAGGGGTGAGGGGGAAGAGAAATGGCGGAGACACAGGGGAGGGGAGAGGGGGAGAGACACAGAGAGGGGTGAGGGGGAAGAGACACGGGGGAGAAACAGGGGAGGGAAGGGGGGAGAGACACAGGGGAGTGGAGAGGGAGGAAAAGAAACAAGGGAGGGGTGAGGGGGAAGAGGCACAGGGGGAGACACAGGGGAGGGGCGAGGGGGAAAGACACAGGGAAGGGGTGAGGGGGAAGAGACACAGGGGAGGGGAGAGGGGGAGAGACACAGAGAGGGGGAAGAGACACGGGGGAGAAACAGGGGAGGGAAGGGGGGAGAGACACAGGGGAGTGGAGAGGGAGGAAAAGAAAGAAGGGAGGGGTGAGGGGGAAGAGGCACAGGGGGAGACACAGGGGAGGGGCGAGGGGGAAAGACACAGGGAAGGGGTGAGGGGGAAGAGACACAGGGGAGGGAAGGGGGGAAGAGACACAAGGGAGGAGAGAGGTGGGGGAAGAGAAAAAGGGGAGGGTGGGAGAGACACGGGGAAGAGACACAGGGGAGGGGGAAGAGACACTGGAGAGGGGGGAAGAGACACAGGGGGAAGAGACGGAGCGGGGAAGAGACACAGGTGAGGGGAATATACACACAGGGAGGGTGGGGAAGAGACACAGGGGAGGGTGGAAGAGACACGGGGGAAGAGACACAGGGGAGAGAACGGGGGAGGAGACACAGGGGAGGGGAGAGGGAGAAAGAGACACAGGGGCGGGGAGAGGGAGAAAGAGACACAGGGGAGGGGAGCGGGGGAGAGACACAGGGGAGGGAAAGGGGGGAGAGACACAAGGGAGGGGAGAAAAAAGTTAAAAATGATACCGTCATTTTACTAGTCAGACTATAGTTGCGATTCCAATTTCTGGTGGTTTGATTGGTCTCATCTGTGTCCTTCTACAGTTCACATCACTTGCATTCTATGATATACAGACTGTTTTTAACAGTACAATTAGCATTTTATAGTTCTTCTAACAGGATTCTAGAACTTCTATAGGTGTATTCATTCATGTGAACCACATATACTAAAAGTGACACAGAAAAGGTCCTACAGAAATGAGAAGTATCCATATAGACAAATATAACTGTAGTTGGTTAGATAATTGAGCTTGCCATTTAGATGTTTTAAGCATACATCACATGAAAAGATCTCCTCTCTCTGCTGATGGCTTTAAGTTATTAATTATATTAATTCAATTATTCATGTATGTATGTTGTGAGTGTGTGTGTCACAGTTGCTGTTATCACACTTTCACACTATATATATATATATATATATATATATATATATATATATATATATATATATATTTGCTTTAGCATGTATACGTATCTATGAATCTGATTTAACCAATTGGGCATGCTCTTCCTGCTAATCAGCCTTGCTGTAAGAAATAATCAACATAAGAAATACTTATTAGCAGAGAGTGGATATACCTACCTAACTTTAAAGCTCAATTTAATTTCATTTTTTTTTTGTAAAATAAACTATGTGGGGTGTGTGCAAAAAAAAAAACTAAATATGCCCATGGATCACTTCTATTTCTGTGTTGTCACTTTAAGCAGAATGTATATTCTTTAATATTATGCTATAAACTTGCGGAATTGGCTTTTATGCTGTTGATAGATACATAGTTCCTGGATCACGTTGAGCACGTGTTCACTATAGTGTCCGTACTTATTCTGCCAGGTGTTGGATGCGGCGCATTGGCATCATGTGTTACTGCCATCTACTGGCTGTATCCTGGAACTCTCCAGCTCTTTGCACAGTCCCTTTACTGCAGGGTTCATTTAAAGGACCACTCAATGGTCATATTTATAATATAGACATTTGAAAACTCGTTTTTCTCCCTTTTAATTCACTTTTTGTTTGATTAATCCTTAACAGCCTGATTAAATTGTGATTCGGCCAATTGAATAGGGCTCTATATAAGCACAGAGCATATGTTTTTTTTAAAAAGCAAGGTCTTCTCTAACTAAAAACTTCTGCAAAAAAAATATCCTATGTGCTTATATAGAGCCCTATTCAATTGGCCGAATCGCAATTTAATAAGGCTGTTCGTTTGTAAGCTTGGCAGCTCTCAGTCTTGCAAAGCACTTTGTATAAAAGTGTCATGTGCATGATAATTAACTCTAGGGCAAACTAATGAGCATTCCATTAGGGCAAATGTAATGCACTGGCAGTTGTAGATGTCATATTCTTATTGTTCACATAGAAACTTTTTGTGTAATCAGAGTTAACTAAGAAAACAGGGAGCAAAAAAAAAAAATTTGTATGTTCCACAGCAGCATAATTGCATATAAAAGATAATATATTAGAGGCTGAATAAATATATTTTTCCATTCTAAATATATTGGGCATATTTTCACTGTAGTTTTTTAGAATATTACATACTATATGAGAACAGTGGTCCTTTTTTAATTAGTTTATTTTGTGGGACAGTGTCAAATGCTTTAGTATAATATAGTACCGATACATTGATGGCTTCATCTCATGATATAAATGACACATATGGCTTGCAGGTACTAACGCTCACATACCACAGTCACGCTTCTCTCCAAAAGCTTGCCCTCAAACTATACATTCCTATTGCATTTTAGGAATGTAAAACACATGGCTGAAAGCAGAAAAAAAATCTTCCTATATATAGTACAATTTAATAATTACATTCCCATGTTGTGTTTTTTTATTTAATTTTTTTAGAACGGTGGATATGTGGAAAATTTCCATGCATTGGTGGTAGAAGATATCAGGATTATTTTTTTTAGGTTTAAACAAGAGAAAATAATTGGCAATCTGTTAAAAAAATTAAACCGAACTGATGACAAGTTAGAACCAATAGACTCATCTAGAATGTCAATTTTATCTACCTAATATATTTGGTTTAATAATCCACAGGGCAGTGGACAGGAAGTCTGTTCTACTAATCCCCGCTTTTTCAAAAAATAGTAATGTACAAAATTGGTGGTGGGTGCACAGGACCATTTTGGCATCTATGGGTTCCCACAATACTTTTGGTGACCAAATAAGCTTCTATAGTTTGGTAGCACTAGGCTTGATATAGTTCAGGAAAAAAGTGTCTTTCAGAAAAAAAGGATAATACAAGAACAGGAGGTCATGATTTAAAGTAGGATATAGTTTTCCTGAACTATATCAAGCCTAGTGCTACCAAACTATACTTTTAGCCTCCTACTTTAAATCATGACCTCCTGTTCTTGTATTATCCTTTTTTTCTGAAAGACACTTTTTTCCTGAACTATATCAAGCCTAGTGCTACCAAACTATAGAAGCTTATTTGGTCACCAAATGTATTGTGGGAACCCATAGATGCCAAAATGGTCCTGTGCACCCACCACCAATTTTTCCCCTGTAGTCCAAAACATGTCCACCATGTCTGAAAGCTCCCCCTGTAGGCTTAAACAGACCAAAATATCACAAATTCCCAATCAGGAACCTCACAACCCTTTCCATGACCCTTTCAAGATTATCACCATTTAGTTATCATTTTGATAAACCGTGCTTTGCGCTCATTCTGAGACCCACGGGACGGATGCAAAATTATGGACCGTACTATTTAGTACCCGAAGCACTTAGATGGACTGCGGGGCTCGAAGCAAGAAAAAAAAATGTCGGCTGCAAAAAAAATTACAACACGAAAACAAGGCCAAAGGACGTAAAATGCAGCCGCGGGACGTAAAAAGTGGACGAAGGCCGTAAATACGGGACCTAAGCACTAAGACTTAACGCAAAACAGTAAAACTTAATACAAAGTAGTAAGATTTCACTCAAGCCACTAACACTTAACCCAAGGCAGTATGGCCCTAAACTACACAGGTCTGTAAAGTACACAGGGGGAGAGACATGCGATGAGCGTCGAAGGCGCTCAGCGCGGGGCTTGCAATGATCGCTGAAGTTGCTCAGAGGGCCCTTAGTCAGCAGCAGTGCAGCCCCTCGCCCCGCAGGCTTCAGCAGCTTCTCTTACAGAGGAGGGTCCGGAGGCAGCAGAGCCAGCACTGCAGCCTTCAGCCTGGGCTCCAGCTATGGGGGCTCCAAATTTGGCAGCAGATACAGGTCAGGCTATGGAGCTGGCATGGGAGCAGGATCCGGGATCACTGCCGTGAGTGTGAACAAGAGCCTGCTGGCCCCCCTCAACCTGGAGATAGACCCCAACATCCAGCAACTGAGGACCCAGGAGAAGGAGCAGATCAAGACCCTGAACAACAAGTTTGCTTCATTCATAGACAAGGTGAGTACTGTGGGTACAAATAGGGGCACTGCCCACTATCTTGGCAGATTACTATAGACTTTACTGTGGGTACAAATGGGGGTTCTTTCCTATTATAGGCTGCACTCCCTCCTGCTTGTTTGAGCGGCGGAGTGACTATAACAGGAAATAACCCAGCCTCCATATATACATACAGTACAAACTTCTCCCAGACACTCTTGAAGACACCATTGAAGCCATCCCAAAAGAAGCATCTGATTTATCCTCTAAACTAGATAATAAATATTATTAAACAAACTACCTCGAGCAGTGATGGAGATAGTGAATGAAGGTCCACAGTGCCAAATAATTTGTAATAATTTGTATCCACCCTGTAGTGGTCAATAAAAAAGCCAAAATATAAGCCGATGCTTAGATCACCACTATGTGATCAGATCACCTTTCTATAAAGTAATTATCTGCCATCCTCATCTAATAAATTAAGATCCCTCATGTTTTCCCAGTAGCAAGGGGCCCGTACCCTGTTGTGGGCCCCGGTGCATTGCACCTGCTGTAGCAGCACTAGCTCCTTTACTGACCTGGAGAGATATAAACTTATAATTTTTCAAATGAGATGCAAATACAATATTTCAGTGCTATCATCCATTTATGTAGTTAAAGATAAGTGTTGAAGTCTATGAAGATAAAATGCAAAGCAGACCGCACTATGTCCCAGCGCCACTAGTCACTCAGCCCTGCAGGGCAGGTGCCAAAGCTTCATGAACCCACGGCAGAGCAAAGTGGAAGGGGAGTGGGTGGTGACCAGAGAAGGAAGCAAAGGATAGGAGTGGTTGCTGATTGGTAGAGAGGGGAGAGAGGAGGGGTTTCAGCAGAAGTTTCTCAAAGAGATGTGTGTGGCAGTGAGCACACATTGAGCCTAAGCAAAGAGCTGTAGGTTAGTTTGAGCCTAAGCAAAGAGCTGTAGGTTAGTTGTGTAACAGTCTATTATTCTGTCATCTGCAGACATGGAGTCTCTGCTAGGTCAGATTAGGGAGGCTGCAGCTGAAAAAGGCCAGGATTGGCTGTCAGCGTTAGTGGCCTCCATCCCCAGAGTCACCCCTGCTAGGGATAGTTCTCCCTCTATGGTTCCACCTACCCCTCCTCCTATTTATAGTAGGGAACCATCCCCTGATATCCCCAATTCCCCCCATTTCCCTCCTCCTGGATCCCCCCTCCTTCACCTATCTCCCTCTCCCCCATCCACCTTGGCCATCCTACCTCAAGAGGCCTGGCATCGTCCGTCCAGAAGAACCAGGCCTCTGGCAAGACTGAGCCTTGGTCCATCAGCCCCTTCAGTGAGCCAGCCGGTCCCTCCTGCTGGTCTGAACGATGCTGGGCCTGGAGTGAAGTCGCGGGCGAAGAGGCACGCCGGTGAAACATCTAGCGGGCGGAAGGTACCCCGGTTGGGAGTTGCTGAGAAGGCACAACATGTGGTCCGGCAGCAGGAGCTGGCACATGGCTCCAGGAAGCTCGGCGGGATGAAAATGGCGCGACCGGAAGTGACGTCAGCCTCACTTCCGGCGGCTCGGCGGAGGACGGCGGAGGCCAGCAGGGACGGCGCTGACATCAGGAAGGGTGAGTTACGGGTCCTGCGGGATCTGAGGTCTGTGATCATCACAGGCACTGGGTCAGCCGCAGCAGTGAGGTCTGATGCTGGGTCTGAGAGGCAGCAAGCCCAGGAAGAGGCAGTGCCACCTGGGGGTGTGGACCAGCCACAACCCAGGGTGGTGGGTATGCTCACTAGGAGCAGGGGGGTCATAGGCCTGGGAAGGGAGCTACCTGGGGGGGAGCCAGGGCACTAGAACAGAGAATTAGGAGCCAGCAGCAGGCACCCCCCCAGGCAGATGGATTATTCAGCACCCAGAGGAGCCCAGGGGACAGACAACCTGATGGGGAGTGGCGGGTTAACCCTGTCACGACAAGGCCAGGCGGTAAGGGGTTACAGGCTAGAACCCAAGCTGGGAATGGGCGCAAAAGGGCCCCACTGGTGGAGGGGCCTGGTAGCCGGGTAAGCCAGGCAAGGAGAGAAGTTTCTATAGAGCCCAGGGCTGGAGTGGCAGCTGCAGGGTATTTGGAGGACGCAGAGAGCGACGAGCAGGGTGAGAGGTATGACACTTCATCCCCAGACGAGAGGTCGGAGAGTGGGGTAGTAGATGGAGGAAGGCAAGGCAGAAGCTACTCCCCTGGTAGAACTAGGGTTAGGATCAGGAGTGGAAGGCGGCAAGAGGAGACCTCACAGAAATTACACTGCAGGAGAAGTGGCAGGGATGAGCCCCACAGGCTGGAAAGGGCCTTGGGGGGGAGGCAAGGAATGTCTCATGTGTACCAATCACACAGGTCCTCAGCCTTTTATACAGGTTCACAGATGTCATCAGCACGAGCGGCAGCAACACGCCGGCAGAGTGGCGACAACAACCCATCAAGTTCACTTGCCGCACGGTGGGATGCTATCCCGGCGGAGTTGTGCAGGAAAGCCGCAACACCTAACTCTGGAGGTGAGTGCCTTGCACACGGCTCATGCACACACACAGCACAATCAATACAAGGAACACAATCAGACACTATAGTGGAGCTCCTGAGGACTGTGTTGTCTAAGTTAGAAGGTGGGAAGTCAGCGGCGCAGGCATGGGTCCCAGCAACGCTGGTAGATGCAGGAAGGGGGCAGGCAGAGAGGGCGGGGGAGAGCCAGAAAACGGGTAAGAGTGACTCGGCATCTATCGTGGTAGCGGATACGGCGCTAGCAGCCCCCACCCTCTGCAGCATAGGCCCTCTGGGAGTTCACGTAGCGCAGGAGCTAAAAGATAGAATATGGAAGCGGGAGTTTATAGAAATATTTTCCTTACTGCCGCTGGATCAGTATTTTGAGGTTAAGGAGGACTCATCCCGGGATGAGGGCAAAAAAGAAGAGGATGAGAGGAAGCGTAGGTTTAGGAGAATCCCAAAAACCTTCGCGAATTGGTCGCAAGCGTTCGCAATCTTGGCAAGCATAGTCTGGGAAAGGAAGCCAGAATATTGCTGTGCTCTATTCTGCTACCAGGACGAAATAGACAGCATCCATAGGACATACGGGGGGATGGCCTGGTGGGCGTACGACGAACAGTTCAGGCAGAGGATGGCTGTTAGGGAGGAAATGAGATGGGATGATAGGGAGGTAGGCATATGGATGAAGATAGTCACCCCACTCAGAGCGGCTCAGTCCTTTCGTGGGTCCGGTAATAGGCAGCAGCAGGTCACCAGCTCGGTTAGGAAGGGATGTTGTTTCCTATACAACGAAAGTTCATGCAAATGGGGATCTGCCTGCAGATTCAGGCACGAGTGTTCGGAATGCGGGCATCCACACCCTTTGTTCCGGTGTTTCAAGAAATTGCGCGAAACTGCAGGGCAGTCTGAGCCCGTTTCCAAAGGCGAGAACGCTGATCAGGCTAGAAAGGATGCTTCCTTGGTTAAAAATGTACGGTAGGCATAGAGGGTATGCTAAAAAGGCGGAGTTAATCCGTGATGGTTTTGACGGCGGTTTTTCTATTCCTTTTAAGACTTTTCCTGAGCTATTGTTCGTTCCCCCTAATTTAAAATCGGCAGGTCAGTTTCCCGGCATCGTTAAGGAAAAGATTACAAAAGAACTAGCTTTGGGACGGATGGCTGGCCCCTTTCGGGAGCCACCCGTCCCAAACTTGAGGTTATCGCCATTAGGCGTGGTTCCCAAAAAGGAGCCTGGCAAGTACAGGCTGATTCATCACCTTTCTTACCCCAAAGGGGGATCGGTGAATGATGAGATCGATAAGGACTTGTCAGCGGTTAGGTACACCCCATTTGATCAGGCCGTAAAGCTCGTTCGGTTAGCAGGCAGGGGCGCCCTATTGGCAAAGGTAGACATTGAGTCTGCTTTCAGATTGCTTCCGGTAAACGCGGAGAGTCAGCATCTACTAGGTTGCCACTTTCAAGGCAACTATTATGTCGATTTGTGTTTGCCTATGGGATGCTCTATATCATGCGCGTATTTTGAAGCTTTCAGTTCCTTTGTTCAATGGGTGGTTCAGGTCAAGTCAGGATCCAAGTCCCTAGTCCATTATTTAGATGATTTCCTTTTTGTTGGACAAGGGGGTTCTCAGGTATGTGGGGATCTGATGGACGTGTTCATGTCCGTAGCGAAAGACTTTGGGATCCCTATTGCGAGAGAAAAGACAGAGGGTCCATGTACAGTGCTTAGCTTCCTGGGGATTACAATTGATTCGGGGAGGTTAGAGTGTCGTCTGCCGGACGATAAAATAACCGATCTCAGGGCCAGAGTGGAGGAAACACGGGGAGCCCGGAAAGTGACCCTTAAGGCCCTTCAGTCTCTGATAGGAAAGTTAAACTTTGCCTGTCGGATAATTCCTATGGGAAGGATTTTTTCTAGGCGCTTGTCGTTGGCGACTGCTGGGGTTAAACAGCCTCATCACTTTATTAGGGTCACCAGGGATATCAAGGAGGATTTAGAAGTGTGGTTAAGGTTCTTGGATTCTTTTAACGGGAGATGTTTTATCCCGGCAGTTCCCGTCAACAACTCGGAGATAGACCTTTTTACGGATGCAGCCGGTAGCGTCGGATTCGGGGCCTATTTAAAGGGGCAATGGTGCGCTGAGCAGTGGCCGCCGGAGTGGGTTTCAATAGGGCTAACTAAAAATTTGGCATTCCTAGAACTCTTTCCTATAGTGATCGCAATGTTTATTTGGGGGGATCAGCTTAGAGACCAGCAGCTGATATTTCATTGTGACAACATGGGGGTGGTTCAGGCGGTCAATTCACTGTCGGCTTCCTCTCTGCCGGTGATAAGATTGATCAGACAGTTGGTTCTTAGGTGCATGCAGTGTAACATTAACTTTAGGGCTAAGCATGTACCTGGGGTTCAAAATGTGATAGCAGATGCGTTGTCCCGGTCACAGTGGGATCGTTTCCGGCAGGTGGCTCCAGCGGCGTCCGAGACAGGAATCCCGTTACCACGCCACTTATGGAACATGGGAACGTGGAGCTAGGGGAGTTGATAAAGAATTCGCTGGCACCAACCACATGGAGGGGTTATAAGAAAGTGTGGCTGGAGTGGGAAGCTTTTGGGGAAGAATTAGCCAGAAAAAGTGGCGGTGAGGTAAATGATCTGAGTACCCTCATCGCGTTCATGCTGCAGTGCCAGGAGCGGGGAATATCCCCGTCCGTGGTAGGTAGGAAGATAACAGCCCTGGCCTTCATGTTGAAGCTGCAGGGGAGGCCAGACGTCACAAAAAATTTCTGTGTGAGGCAGGCTTTAAAGGGAATGAGACGGGGGACCAAGCGAAAGGATGTGAGGAGGCCTATATCACTTGCAGTTTTACAATCCTTATATGGCGAGCTAGGTGGAATTTGCAAATCTGAGTACGAGGCGCTATTGTTTCGGACGGCCTTTTCGCTCGCTTTCTTTGGGGCGTTTCCAATTAGCGAACTGGTAAGCCGGAACAAGACAGTTATGAGAGGTCTTCAGGATCAGGATGTAGAAGATTTGGGTCATTCACTGGGTATATGGGTTAGGCGGCCGAAGACCGACATTTATGGTAAGGGGTCTGCCATTTATTTGCATCCTATTTCCTTCGCAGTCTGCCCTTCAGGTTCCACCTGGCAGGTGTGGCTCACGGGTCACTCGTATATTTACTGGACCAGGAAGGAGGCTGGGATCAAGGATGGAGGTTTGCAGCTGGGATTCCCTTCAGATCGAGTGTCACTCCGGTGGTTGGGGGTTAGAGGGCTTAAGTGGCACAAGCTGGTGGAGCATATAGCGGGGTATGCCAGAATGTTTTAAGGGCCCGAGGTGCTGTTTGTTCACGCTGGGGGAAATGACTTAGGCAACATGCCAATCAAGGAGTTGATCAGGAATGAAGCGTGATGTGGAGCGCTTGTTGGCTCTCTTCCCGGGTTTGGTGATAGTATGGTCAGAAATGATACAGCGTAAGAAGTGGAGGGCTCCCATGGATGGGGCAACGATGGACAGGTGTAGGAAGCGAGTCAACAAGCAATGTCGAGTTTCATTAGGAGGCATGGAGGGATCTCCATAAGGCACGTTGACTTTGAGATAGTTGACGTTGAGGGATATTTTATGAAAGATGGGGTGCACTTAAATCCAATTGGGATAAATTTGTTTATTTATGCAATTAAGGACAGCATTGCAAGGGCCATAGCTTCGGTGGCGGAACGCACGTGACGTGCGTTTGTGGCGGTAGTGCTTGCCCTCCTACGTTGGTGAAGGAGGAGGAGCCTCTAGGGGCACGGGGTCCCCTGAGGGGTATTAGGCTAAGTAGGGCGGGCAAGCACTAGTTGGTATATTGGTTAATTAAAATTTGGTTTTGGTTTACCTGTTAAGTCTAATAAAGAAGCTATGGCCAGTTTTTATACCCAGATTGGTGTCATGTCGTTATTTCAGGTTTGTTGGGCTTTGGGGATATCCCAGGTATGACGGTAACTGGTCAATGAACCCACGGCAGAGCAAAGTGGAAGGGGAGTGGGTGGTGACCAGAGAAGGAAGCAAAGGATAGGAGTGGTTGCTGATTGGTAGAGAGGGGAGAGACGAGGGGTTTCTGCAGAAGTTTCTTAAAGAGATGTGTGTGGCAGTGAGCACACATTGAGCCTAAGCAAAGAGCAGTAGGTTAGTTCCCACCCTCCCTCCCTCTTGTTTCGCTATCTTGGAATGTTATTAAAAAAAAAAAAAACATGCATAAAAGTTTTGTAAGATATATGGTACGTGTTTTATATGTCACAGCAGGGGGCGGTAGTGCTTGCCCTCCTACGTTGGTGAAGGAGGAGGAGCCTCTAGGGGCACGGGGTCCCCTGAGGGGTATTAGGCTAAGTAGGGCGGGCAAGCACTAGTTAGTATATTGGTTAATTAAAATTTGGTTTTGGTTTACCTGTTAAGTCTAATAAAGAAGCTGTGGCCAGTTTTTATACCCAGATTGGTGTCATGTCGTTATTTCAGGTTTGTTGGGCTTTGGGGATATCCCAGGTATGACGGTAACTGGTCATGTGGGTGCAGGTGCCAATGCCTTGGCCAGTGAAGTCTCAATATATTAACAGGAGCTTCATGGGTGAATACAAGCTCTCTTACACCCTAATACAAATGCTTCTAATTCCATCATCAGCATTATAGAAAAGGAAAACACTTTTCCTACCCTCTAGCTGATGGTGCAAAGTCACTTCAGTGCCCTTTAGTTATTTAATATTCTCTCACAATAAGCTGCTGCTGTGATACTCTAATGTATTCCTAAAACCTGGTTGAGAATCACTGGCTTAGAGCGTTCACCATGCAGCAGGAAATGGCTTAGAATAAATAGACAGACAGCCACAAATAGCCAGGAAATGAGTCAGTAGAGGAACAGGATACTGTCACTTTGTTAGACCACACCAGCACTGAAGGGGTTACTAGGGGAAAATGGGGACATTGTCTGAATAGTTAATCTATAGACTGCTAACGTGAATTTCAGTTAAAATGTATAATTATTTATATATTTGGAAATAATAACGTTTTGGAATTAAACATTTTTACACATTTTCCATGCAATTTTGCCATTGTGGGTTTGGGAAATATTAGGTAATGTGACATTTATACTAGCACTGCTGGTCTTAAGAAATGAGATTGAAACATTGACCCAATAATACATGTACTGTCATCAATCAACCAGCACTGGATCCATGCTGCAACATCCAACAGCCAGCAGTGAATACATGCTGCACCATTCACCTGGCAGCTCTCAGTACCTGCTGCACAATCCACTAGCCAGCAAAGGATACATGCTGCACTATGTACCATCAGCACTGAATGAATGCAGCACACACCAGCATGTGAACCTGCAAGCACTGAATACATGCCACACATCCACCTGTCAGCATTGAATACACGCTGCAAAACCACCTGCCAGCATTGAATACATGCTGCACGTCCACCTCCCAGCATTGACTACACGATGCACGTCCACCTGCCAGCATTGAATACATGCTGCACGTCCACCTGCCAGCATTGAATACATGCTGGACGTCCACCTGCCAGCATTGAATACATGCTGCACGTCCACTTGCCAGCATTGAATACATTCTGCACGGCCACCTGCCATGATTGACTACATGCTGCACGTCCACCTGCTGGCCTTGAATAATACACAATGCACGTCTACCTGCCATCATTGACTACATGTTGCACGTCCACCTGCCGGCCTCGAATAATACACAATGAACGTCCACCTGCCAGCATTGAATACATGCTACACATCCACCTGCCATAATTGACTACATGCTGCATGTCCACCTGCCAGCATTGAATGCACGATAAACGTCCACCTGCCAGCATTGAATACATGCTGCACGCCCACCTACCATCATTGACTACATGCTGCACGTCCACCTGCTGGCCTTGAATAATACACAATGCATGTCCATCTTCCATCATTTAATACATGCTGCACATCCACCTGTCAGCATTGAATACACGCTGCAAAACCACCTGCCAGCATTGAATACATGCTGCACATCCACCTGCCAGCATTGAATACATGCTGCACGTCCACCTGCCACCATTGAATACATGCTGCACGTCCACCTCCCAGCATTGACTACATGCTGCACGTCCACCTGCCAGCATTGAATACACAATGTACGTCCAACTGCCAGCATTGAATACATGCTGCACGTCCACCTGCCAGCATTGAATACGTGCTGCACGTCCACCTGCCAGCATTGAATACACAATGCACGTCCACCTGCCAGCATTGAATACGTGCTGCACGTCCACCTGCCAGCATTGAATACGTGCTGCACGTCCACCTGCCAGCATTGACTACGCGATGCACGTCCACCTGCCAGCATTGAATACACAATGCACGTCCACCTGCCAGCATTGAATACGTGCTGCACGTCCACCTGCCAGCATTGACTACACGATGCACGTCCACCTGCCAGCATTAAATACATGCTGCATGTTCACCTGCCAGCATTGACTACATGCTGCACATCCACCTGCCAGCATTGAATACATGCTGCACGTCCACCTGCCATCATTGACTACATGCTGCACGTCCACCTGCCGGCCTTGAATAATACACAATGCACGTCCACCTGCCATCATTGACTACATGTTGCACGTCCACCTGCCGGCCTTGAATAATACACAATGAAAGTCCACCTGCCAGCATTGAATACATGCAACACATCCACCTGCCATAATTGACTACATGCTGCACGTCCACCTGCCAGCATTGAATGCACAATAAACGTCCACCTGCCAGCATTGAATACATGCTGCACGCCCACCTGCCATCATTGACTACATGCTGCATGTCCACCTGCTGGCCTTGAATAATACACAATGCATGTCCATCTGCCAGCATTGAATACATGCTGCACGTCCACCTGCCATCATTGACTACATGCTGCACGTCCACCTGCCGGCCTTGAATAATACACAATGCACGTCCACCTGCCAGCATTGAATACATGCTGCACATCCACCTGCCATCATTGACTACATGCTGCACGTCCACCTGCCAGCATTGAATAGATGCTGCATGTCCACTTGCCATCATTGACTCCATGCTGCACGTCCACCTGCCAGCATTGACTACATGCTGCACGTCCACCTGCCTGCATTGAATACACAATGTACGTCCACCTGCCAGCATTGAATACATGCTGCACGTCCACCTGCCAGCATTGACTAGACGATGCACGTCCATCTGCCAGCATTGACTACATGCTGCACGTCCACCTGCCAGCATTGACTACATGCTGCACGTCCACCTGCCTGCATTGAATACACAATGTACGTCCACCTGCCAGCATTGAATACATGCTGCACGTCCACCTGCCAGCATTGACTAGACGATGCACGTCCATCTGCCAGCATTGACTACATGCTGCACGTCTGCCTGCCTGCATTGAATACACAGTGTACGTCCACCTGCCAGCATTGACTACACGATGCACGTCCACCTGCCAGCATTGAATACATGCTGCACGTCCACCTGCCAGCATTGAATACATGTTGCACGTCCAGCTGCCAGCATTGAATACATGCTGCACATCCACCTGCCAGCATTGAATACATTCTGCACGGCCACCTGTCATCATTGACTACATGCTGCACGTCCACCTGCCGGCCTTGAATAATACACAATGCACGTCCACCTGCCATCATTGACTACATGTTGCACGTCCACCTGCCGGCCTTGAATAATACACAATGAACGTCCACCTGCCAGCATTGAATACATGCTGCACGTCCACCTGCCATAATTGACTACATGCTGCATGTCCACCTGCCAGCATTGAATGCACGATAAACGTCCACCTGCCAGCATTGAATACATGCTGCACGTCCACCTGCTGGCCTTGAATAATACACAATGCATGTCCATCTGCCAGCATTGAATACATGCTGCACGTCCACCTGCCATCATTGAATACATGCTGCACGCCCACCTGCCATCATTGACTACATGCTGCACATCCACCTGCCGGCCTTGAATAATACACAATGCCGGTCCACCTGCCAGCATTGAATGCACAATAAACGTCCACCTGCCAGCATTGAATACATGCTGCACGCCCACCTGCCATCATTGACTACATGCTGCACGTCCACCTGCCAGCATTGAATGCACAATAAACGTCCACCTGCCAGCATTGAATACATGCTGCACGTCCACCTGCTGGCCTTGAATAATACACAATGCATGTCCATCTGCCAGCATTGAATACATGCTGCACATCCACCTGCCATCATTGACTACATGCTACACGTCCACCTGCCAGCATTGAATAGATGCTACACGTCCACCTGCCAGCATTGAATAGATGCTGCACGTCCACCTGCCAGCATTGACTACATTCTTCACATCCACCAACCAGCTGATCCGTGGGTCAGCCACTGAGCCGTAATATAGATGAAAGTGTCATACTTGTCAGCCAATGAAATCTGCAGACGTGTGTGAGCTCTGTGCATTTCCTGTTTGTCTAATTGCAGATGAAACATATTTTACTATATTTTTACTTTTTACTTTTTTCATGCAAAACACAACTTTGGTAGTTTTTAAAACGTACTTTTAAATGTATGAAAAATGAACTGTGTACCATGTCCCTTTAATTACCCTATCCTTGGAAAAACAGGACAGGCAGCAGTTAAGTGCCACTTACACCATTACTTACTTATGTAGAAAGCCCACTCCTTGTCACTCCAGCTGTACCCAAAATAAAACTCATTTTTAATCATTCTGCAGGAGAATTTGACAGAAATGTAATTATTCAGTAAACAGAATTAATTTCCTTTTCCACTGCTTTGTTCCACCTTTGCTTATTCTCGGGTCCGGATACATTTGCACTTAAGATAAGAATCCCATCTTAACGCCATTACACTGTCAATGTTAGACTACTGAACAATTAGATGATCTGGTGTTACTATGGAAACAAAGATTTTACACTTACATTTTGCAATTTTCAGTGAAAATGTCAAAAAGGATTGGTACACAAACAGTTAAACTCTGAGACAATATCAAAATAATTTGCAATATATATATTTTTTTTTTTTCTCTTTATTTATAAGAAAGAGGAATATTTAATTGTTTGCCTTTTCAGATCTTTTACCAAAAGATCTTGGAGAGAGGAATATGAAAGGGTAGAAGGGGTAAAGAGGGAACAAGGGTCAGCAAGAGGAAGAAGAAGAGATGGCAAGTGAGAAAGAGGGAGAGGGGAAGATAGAGGGCAAGAAGGCGGGAGAGAGGGTCAAGGATGGAGAGATAGAGGAGGAGAAGTAGGATGAAGAAAGAGAGTGAGGGTAAGGAGAGAGAAAGAGAGGATGAAGAAGGAGAGAGATAGTGCAAGGAGAGAGACAGACAGGGCAAAGAGAAAGTGAAAGGGGTGGCAAGGAAGGAGATAGAGGGGGCAAGGAGGGGGAGAGAGAGAAGGGCCATGACAAAAAAAATGAAAAATCGGTATTAATAACAGGTTTTGCTTTAAAAACTAAAATCCAAACCATATTTTATTAAATACTTTTACCAAGGGTTCAAAAGTACCTACATCAGTGATTTCCAACCCTCTCCCCAAAGATCCCAAGGCAAAGAGGCAGAGAGGGGCAAGGATGGAGCGAGAGAAAGACAGGAGGAAAAGTAGGGATGGAGGACAAGAAAGAGGATAAAGAAGGAGAGAGAGAGCAATGAGGGAGAAAGAGCAGGAAGACAGAGCAAGAAAGTGCAAGGAGAGGGAAAGAGGCAAAGTGAACTGGGAAGAAGGAGAAAAACAAGGAGAAGGAAAGGGAGTGGAAGGAGGAAGCAAAAGAGGTGGCAAGAATGGGGAGAGAGATGGCAAGGATGGAGAAAGAGGAGCAAGTAAAGTGGGAGAAGGGCAATGAGGAGATAGAGAAAGGGCAAGAGGGGAAGACAGGTAGTAAGGAGGGAGAAGGGGCAAGGAGAAAGAGAGAGGGAGGAAGGAAGAGAGAGGGAGGAAGGAGGGTAAAATGGGCAAGGACGGAGAGAGAGGGAGGAAGGAGGGGGAGAGAGGGAGGATGAAGGGGGAAGAGTATTTATATATTTATAGAAGTTATGTGTTAATTAGCCAGGTCTACATTGTGTTGTTTCCTTGCCGTGTTTTTAATTCTTCCAACTCCCACATGACAATTAATTGCAGAGACATACGTAATGATGATGCTTTAACATGTATTCAGGATTTTTCATAAAAAAACATTTATTGTAGGTTAGAACAATTGATAATGCATTTATTTTGCCTGCAGGAAGTCCTTATTTTCTCTGTATCTATCAGCAAACACTTATAAAGTGGTAGTGAAATTAATTGAAAAACCAGCATCAATAATAGGGTTTGCAGTAAAAATCAAACCATGTTTTATTGAATCGTTTATCCAAAGTTTGTAAAGTGCCTACATTAGTGATCTCCAAACCTCTCCCCAACGACCCGCAGACAGGTTATGATTTAGGTTTGAACACAGATGAGGTAGTTAATATTCAACAGACCATGAAATCACTAAATGCCTTAGCTATGTTCACATACTGTTAAACCTAATTCATGGTCTGTCTGGGGGGTCCTTGAGGAGAGGGTTGGGAATCATTGGTCCAAATAGTGTTGTGCTTCTCCCACACCATGAGGTTAAACATAAACAATAGGGTAGCACTTGGCACAATCTACTAAGTCAAACAGCCAAAGTCAATCTTATTTGAATGCAATTAACTTGTTAGATTATGGCTAGGTCACATCTTGTTGCTTTTTTTACTCCCCATGGCTGCTTATCATACTTCTTATTTAGACTATCCTTACAGGGACACTATAGTGGTAAATCAAGCCCTGTAGCTTTAAAATGATAAATGCCATCCATCATAATGTCCAATAAAGTAGGTCATTGCACACCTCATTGTTTTATTATACAGGTGAGTAAAGACCCACTAATCTCTACCTGGCTGACTTTAAAAATTCCTGCTTGTAAAATTGTCATTTAAAGAGCCAAATGTATATGAAACAAACAACGCAAGGCGAGACTGTGCTTACTAACTAGTTTCTTGTGAGCTGGAGATGAGTTTCTGGGTCAGGAAACAAAGAATCTCTGTCTGGAGCAATGCAATAAATTCTTCTTATATTTGTGAAGTGTGTAACAAATTAAAAAACATCTGCAGCTATGTAACCCATAAACATAAAAGCATTTTTTTGTGAAATAAAAAAAATATGAATGTGATTCTGCTTGTGTCTGGAAGGTTCCATACTAGGACTTACTCTTCTATTTATTTATATTGTAACGTTATTATGTACGATGGCAATATTTAAATAAAACTGAGGAGGGATTTTATCTTTTTATCTGAATCTACAACTTCCCCCACTCACCCCATATGTCTAAACCTACAGAAGAAAATGTCTGCTGCAATTAAAGCAAAATTGCATATGACAGATAAAAAAAGTAAACTTCCTAAAACATTCTGCTCATTATCAAGTTAAGATCTTCATAATAGCATCACTAATATAGTTGTCGTATTGCGAGTTGTTGTCCTGTTGCGGGTCTTGCAAAGCGAGGGACACAGTTGCGGGGGTGGAGGCTTGCGGGACTAAGCTGCAATGAGCGCCAAAGGCTGCAGGTGCTCATCACGAGGACTGCGGGACTTAGCTGCAATGAGCGCCGAAGGGGTGCAGATGAGCGACGCAGGCGCTCATCGTGAGGCCCGCGGGACATAGCTGCAATGAGCGCTGAAAGTGCTTAGTGCAGGGACCAAGAGTCTGAGGGACAGTACGTAGCAGTTTGCCGCTGATCGCGAGACACATAATACTTTACGGCATGCAATACTTTACGACTTTAATGCCGAACCACTGAACTTGAAAGACCACCAAAAAACGCAATATACTTAAATAAAATACCTTACACACTCACACACAGCACAGAGAGAGAGCCAGGGAGCATGTGAGTGAGGTTGCAAGTTAATTTGAGGCATATTTGCAGTTTTCAGACATCGAGAATCTAAGCGAGAAAAAAAATGAATAGTACCTGTGGTGGATCCAGTGAAAGGAAAAGAAATATTTGTGATCGCCTCTTGCAACTGTCCTCATACTGTACATGTATTTCTATATATGTACAGGAACGAGTGACATTATTATGTATACAGTGGTACCTTGGTTCTAAACCTCCTCAGAACTCAACATTTTCGATACTCAACGCTTCTGGATGAGCAAAAAATCCTAGGCATTCATCACGCTACCTTGGTACTTATCTTGTTTGCTCCGACCTATTTACAGTACTTCTTATTGGAGTTTGGTACTCAACCTTTTTGGTACTCATCCTGCTGTCCAGAACGGTTGAGAACCAAGATACCACTGTATTTGTATAGTAGGTGCCTGTGGGGCCACATCACCTAACATACATGGGACTTGTGGCTATAAAAGGTAAGTGCTAAAAGTTTGCCCAGGTTTTTGAACTTCTTTCATGTTAGAGCAACTTGGATTTAGGTAAAACTTCCCCTTTAATAAAGAATGGGATGATCTCTCATTCTTTACACAACTGTAACAATGTAACACAACAGATAGGGTGTTATCTAACTGGCCTGCTTTCAACAAATGGCGTGATGTAAAATGTATGGGTGTTCTCATGCTATAATATACAGGACTCAAAGGCAGAGATAACCTGGAGTTGTAATCATTTGATTTATTAGTGTAATATGAAAAAGATAAGAGAATATAATGGATTGTCTCCGGCAAAGATATGTCTTCAGGATTAGTTAGTAAGGTAAAAATTTACTGTGTCAAAGAAACTTAAACAGTGGATATATACAGTAACTCTTTCATTGTGATTTTACAGAGTCAATTTTTAGTGTTTATACCTTCTGAATAAGTTCTATGAAATAACACAACATTGACATTCTACTTTTTAACACTGCTTTTGTCAAATTTTGTATTATTATGAACAGTCGGATATACGTTCAATCAGTGACATAAGCAAATACAAATGTAATAAAACATATATGTCCAGCAGGGCTAGTCAACAGGTCGACCTAGACCTCTAGTTCATACCTTCTGGACCTTCACTGTGTTATTCAACTTGATGTATATCCCTTCTGTAGCCTTCATATCTTATGGGTGATCTGACCAATTGCATATATTGTGGGCATTTTTGTTGGCTCCTGTAGGGTGTATAGAGATGTGCCAGAGGGCCCCCAAATTATTTTGCACTGTGGCCCTCCATTCTCTAGCTCCACCAATGGTAGCGAATTTAGGTGCCATGAATCCAAATTTGGAATATCATATAAATATAAAGCAGAACAGGTCATGCCTTATAACAAAGGTCAGATATACAAATATATAGCATAGGATATCACTCAATTAACCAATAAAACAAATATTAAGGTAACAATGTCCCCTGTATAAATTTATCAGCATGTTATGAACATTGCACTAACCAAAACTTCCTTTAATTGTAGCTGTGAGGATATCAGGACATTATTTATGTCAGTTTGACCCAATATACCTCTCATCTACAATACCCCCATCATAGTTCTTGTTTGGGAAAAATTATACCCACAAACCACAATCTACTCCAAAACTTAGTCATGATACCCAAAACCCAGAGGCCTCTGATTTTGTTTGGTTTATTTTATAAAACATGAATTAGCAAAAGAAGACCAGTTCCAATTGTCTTCTGCTAGTGGACCACTGGACACAAATATAAACAAAACATAGCTTTTTATAGTGAATTACATAACGAACATGGTACAATCCATCACCACTTCTATAAAAATGACACATTCCAGCAGCCAATAAGATATTATTTATATAAGGTGTTCCAAAAAAATATAAAAACATGTGCAGGTCATGCACTGGAAGCATGCTTGGTACGTCACACTTAATGCAATTTCTGTGCATAGGTCGGATATTGGCCTTGTATGCTTACTGAAATACATATTTGTTTAGACTAAAATAATTGTTACTACTGAAACTGCTAAATCATGGGACATGCAGATTTAACTCTTTTATACCTTATATCTTACAATGGAAAATGACTGGTTCACAGCTTACATCTCAGCCAAATATCACACTTGCTGCAAAAGTGATAAATGCTATATATATATATATATATATATATATATATATATATATATATATACACTAAAAATTTATGAATATTTGTATTTTCCACAACATTGTATAGGTGAAGTGGTATCTATCTGTGAACAGATTAATTAATACTGTTACAATACCCTATACCTTTCATTTGGAATTACTACAACTTTTTTCCAGATGCTATTATTGACATACTGTTATAAGGGATTTTGAACAACTTGAGATACTGCTCAAATATTTTAAATGTTCCTCTTGTTACAGTTTTAATGCCTTATAGACACTTCCTCAGAGGCTATGATGTATTGACAAAGCTTAGAGAATATCCAACAAACTTGCAAATCCTGCAAAAATAGATATATTGTGTTTGCCTGATAAAGTCAATTAAAAACATATACGGTAATATAATTCCTTAAAGGTATATGCAAGTGAGGTGGGTTATGAATGCAGCAATGGCACTGCGCATATCACGTACTTCATTAAAAAAATGTACCCGATATAAAAGCTGCTGATTGGCTAAAGGAAAGGAAAGTGTCTGAAATCATGTGACTTCCCACAGTAGGGAAAACTTCAAGTGCTAACTGAGCATGTCTGCTCAATCCTCAGGCCAAAACGATACAATGTATTACCTATGCTAATATTCCCTGGGAATTTCAGGGGGTGTCAACATTGAGAGAAAACAGTTTGCAAATACAATAAATTTAGCAAACTTCAGGCTGTTTGCTTTGGAATTTTTGCATGCAAACAATTTTTTTCAGACACTATAAATTCTCCTCTATCAGATACATTAATAAACCAGCTCACTTGCATATGCCTTTAAGTTTTAAAATTCACACTGCTCTGCTCTAGGAATTTCCCCTTTTCCACTAGAACCCCACCCACCTCTTTATGTGGCTGGCTTGGAGTGAAGGGGGTGGACAGCAAGTCCTGCTGATTGCATCTTTAGGTGAGCTCTAGCCAAAACACAATAGCAGCCACTTGTGCTGTAGTGCATCTGGTGCCATAGGCTGCAACATTGACTAAAATGCTTGTGCTAGGGCTGCAGTGCATCTGTCAAGATCTTCTCTTCATTGGTCTTGAAAAGGTCAGTAGGACCAATCCTACCCGTAGGTCTGAACTGGTTAGTTAAGCCCTTCACACAGGATGGCTAAAGAAGAACAGAATAGAAAGCGACAATACTTACTTTCCCTAAACAAAACATACCATCACTATGAGTTCCAAAGAGCACGATCTTCATTCCTCTTCTTTATACCCCAACACTGGTTTATCAGTGTCAACTGAGTAATACAAACAATGCCCAGACAAGGAGATACTCCCACAAGTGGGCGATACGTGATCGCTGACTCAGTGTGGTGGGGAAGGGTAATAGGTAGGGATGAGTAAATGGAGGTTGGAGTCTCTGTGAGTAGGAAAGATCCATCCATATCAAGTTAGACGATCTGTATAGCTACAGGTATATCCAGCTTAAAGCTTCCCCGTTTAGAGCTGATTCACAATAGAGCTGTTTTGACTGCCTGATCCCTTTTAACACTCTGATTTTCTAGAGCACTGCCCCACTATATAACGCTGTTTTCGCCTGCCGGACCCCTATGAACGATAGGATTTGCTTTAAGAAAACAGAATCCAGGATGAGTCAAAAGCTTCAACATCAGTAATTTAAAGTTTATATTTCTGCTAATGTTCAGTTTGTGTTAGTGTTAAGTTTACTGTTTTTTTAAATTTAATATAAAACTAAAAAAGTTTAATTTTTAATTGAAACTGGTGTATTTTCATGAGTTCCCCTATCCCTATCTTCCCCATGTTAAACTGCCTCGTTTAGAGGTGTTTCGCTTAACTCTCCTATTGCCTGGAACCTATCTATAGTGTTAAACCAGGTATAGCTGTATATGCAAGTGAGCTTGGTTATTAATGCATCTGATAGAGGAGAATTAGCAGTGTAGGAAAAAAAAATGTTTGCATAAAAAATACCATAAAAAACATTTAAACAGTTACCCTAAAGTTGCTGAATTTCTTGCATTTTCAAACTGTTTTCTATCAATGTTGACACCCCCTGAAAATCCCAGGGAAAATTAGCAGAAGTAATACATTGTATCTTTTTTGTCTGTGAATTGAGCTGCAGCTTTCCTTTAGATTTCTAATAACCAGAACAAGGTCTGTATCCATTCATTCACTGATTGTTTTATCTACATGCCAGGGGATACTTCCCCCAACCCCAGTTATTTGCCTGTGTAACCCCCCAGCCCCAGTGATTTACCCCATCACCTCCCCCAGCCCCAATGAATTGCACCATCACCTACCCCAGCCCCAGTGAATTGCCCCATTACCATCCCCAGTGAATTGCCCGAGTACTCTCCCAGACCCAATAAATTGCCCCGAGTACTCACCCAGCCCCAGTGAATTGCATGCACTCACTCACACAGAGACACATGCACACAGACCAGAAACACAAGCTCTCTTCCTTTACAGGTCATTGCAGGACCATACATCAAGCATAAATACTCATTCGCCCAAAAGACAAATTAGAATAGGAAGAAGAAGCTGAAATGTTTCATTTCAGTACAATTATAATTTGTCAGAATTTATCAAGGAAAGGGTATATGTCTAAAGAAAAAATGTGTAACCGCTCAATCATTTTTACTTGAATGTCGATGTATGGTCCTTAAAGGACTCAGTGTAGTAGTCATCTATGCTGGCTTCATACAGCATTGTTGACTGCTAAACTGAGCATTCTTTCATGGACAGGGTAAACTTTTACAAAATCGTACCCTGAGAAGCCTAGTTCAATCCTGGGGGTGTAAACATCACCTGCAACAGTTTTTGTTTTCAATGAAAAGCTAAAAAAACATATTGCATGCAAATAAACATAGTGCATGCTATTATACTTTATTATCTCCTGTTCCACCAAAATGAATAAAAACATTCTAACCACATGAAAAAGAAGTATCCCTCTTCCCAATATAATGTTTTTTTAATATGAAAGTAAGTATACAGTCTTTTTAGAGACTAATAATTGTACACAGTTTGTAAGCGCTGCTGAGATCGTACACAATTTCCAAGCTTAAACCATTACCCTTACCCTAACCCTAATGCTATGACATCAGCAGCAAAATCTTGACAGCGAAATCTAGCTGGCGGTGTGCAAACTAGGGCAGTGCCCTAACAACAAAAAATTAAGAAAATATTAAGGATACCAAAGACTATTTGTAAAGGCTTGTAAAGCCTTTGCTGGGTGCCCAAGCAGCATTTAAAGTGACAGTTAAATGTTTCTAAACAACTACCCTGGTCCCTAAAACTGTAACCCATGCAAGGGGGGCGGTCCTTAAAGGCACCTTAACCCCTTCCCTGGGGGTACTATAAGAACCCTGAGGCACCTAATGTTAACCCCTCCATGCTATGTGGTCCCCTGCAGCCCCTAAATATTTAACCCTTGCCACGAGGGTCCTGATTGGGATCCCCATGGCATTTAAATGTTAACCCCTCCTGCCTCCTGGGACTTATAGGGTCTTTATAGGGTTAATAATTGTCTCATAGGGATCTGTATAGACTGCTATGACACATAGGGAGTTAATGAGGGACCCGTGGGGGTCTGTATACACCACCATGGCTGATATGGATTTATGTGCCTATGTAAGTACCCCCGTGAATGGAGTTAAGTGTTTAGATGGTGTGGGTACTTTAACGACCGGCAGGTGAGGGTAAATGTTAGGTGCCAGGGAGTCTCAATCTGGACTCCCTGGCCACTGGGGGTTTAATGTTGGGTGCCAGGGTGTCCCGATCCGGTATAGACCCCCATGGTTTTGCAGCGGGAAGGGGGTGATCAGGCAGTGGGATAGCGGAAGCCTGGGTATTCCCTCCAGCAGGGATTAAAATGGAAGAAATCACCAGGTATGACATTAGCGCTTTCTATTGGCTCCTCATGCTGCTTCTCTTGCGTAAAGCTTAGTTTGGGTACCTCCCACATTGAAATTTCTTTGCGACCAAGGCAAGGATTTACGTATGTGGGCTGAGTGACCTAATGTGGGGGAGCTAAAGATATACATAGAAGTGTAGTTTAAGGAAAAGATCTGCAGCTGATTTATGGCAGTGCCCTGGTTTACAGCACTTGATTTACATAGAGTTCATGGTCTTTTATCACATCAATACAGTGGCCCTTTAAATGAGAAAGAGAATTTGCATGTAAAAGGCTGATGTGTTTTTTTCTGCTAGTTGAAGGAAAATAGATCAATCAGAGAAAAAATTCTCCATCACAATAAATTTCATATCATGTATCAATACTTAATTTTGCCATGGAGTGAGGTAGTTATAATCAGGTTTACAACATACACGAGACAGAAGGGCTATAATTAGGGACTGACAAAGGTTTCCGGATTATCCTGGATTACACAGAGGTGCAGTGTCTGTGTGTGGATCAAAAATTAAATCCTTTTAACCTATATCTAACAATATAAATGTTGCTTTACAGAACAGGTCATAGCTGGGTTACTATGCAGGAAATCCTGGTTGAGGCTGTGTTTTTTAAAGGGCTTAAAGGCCCAGGTCTAGGACAGGACATTTTCAGGGGGCAGCAGATTTTGTCAGATTTTGCGAAGGTGAAGAGGGAAAGGACCTGTAATCCAAACCTAGTTTTGCTCAAATCTGTTTGATACAGTGGGCATATGCTAAAGTGAAGCCATGTTTGATATGGGTATGGATTGCAAGAGTGAAGCTTTGTGGGCACATTTGCATGTCCCTGCCCCGGTTCCCAGAATGCAGTGTAATAACTGTATTTCTCAGAATTCTGGGCATGAAAAAAAGAGAGTGACACAGGGAGCGGTGGAGTAGAGACGAGGGGAGGGAAAGGGGGGAGAGAGACACAAGGGGGGGAGAGACATAGGGGGAGCAGTGGGAGGGAGCCAGGGAAATGAAAGGGTGGGAGACAGACACGGGGGGGGGGGGGAGACACAGGTGGGTGAGCAGTAGGAGAGGGTGGAAGAGAGACAGGGGAGGGAGAGAGCAACAGGGGGGAGCAGAGGGAGAGGGTGGTAGAGAGACAGGGGAGGGGAAGGGTGGGAGAGTGACACGGGGGCAAAGGGAGGGAAAGGGTGGGAAAGAGACAGGGGAGGCAAAGGGTGGGAGAAAGACACAGGGGGAGAGACACGGGGGAGCAGTGGGAGAGGGTGGGATAGAGACAGGGGAGGGGAAAAGTGGGAGAGAGACATAGGAGGGAGCAGTGGGAGAGGGTGGGAGTGAAACAGAGGAGTGAAAGGGTGGGAGACAGCAACAGGAGGGAAGAGACATGGAGGAGCAATGGGAGAGGGTGGGAGAGAGACAGGGGAGGAAAAGGGTGGGAGAGAGACACAGTAGGGGAGAGACATAGAGGGGAGCAGTGGGAGAGGGTGGGAGAGAGACGGGAGAATAAGTGTGGGAGAGAAACAGGGGGGAAGAGACACAGGGGAGCAGTGGGAGAGGGTGGGAGAGAGACAGGGAGGGAAAAGGTGAGACAAGAGACATTAGAGGGAAAGGGTGGGATAAATACACAGGGGGGAAAGACACAGGTGGGGGAGTGGGTGGGAGTGAAACAAGGGAGGGAAATGGTGGGTGAGAGGAACGGGGGGGAGAGACATGGGGGAAGCAGTGGGAGAGGGTGGGAGAGAGACGGAGAAGGGAAAAGGTGGGAGAGTGACACAGGGGGCAGTGGGATAGAAACAAGGGAGGGAAAGAGTAGGAGAACGACATGGGGGGAGAGACACGGGGGGAGAAGTGGGAGAGGGTGGGATAGAGACAAGGGAGGGAAAGGGTGGGAGAGAGACACAGGAGGGGAGAGACATAGGGGGAGCAGAGAGAGAGATGCGGGGAGAGAGACAGGGGAGGGAAAGTGTGGGAGAGAGCAGCAGGGGGGGAAGAGACACGGGGGAGCAGTGGAAGAGAGACAGGAGAGGGAAAAGGTGAGATGAGAGACAGAGCAGGGAAAGGGTGTGATAAAGACACAGGGGTGAAGAGACACAGGTGGGGGAGCAGTGTGATTGGGTTGGAGAGAGACAGGGCAGGGAAAGCGTGGGAGAGAGCAATGGGAAGAGTGACACAGGGGAGCGGTGGGAAATGGTGGGAGAGAGACAGGGAGGGAAAGGGTGCGAGAGAGCAATGGGAGGGAAAGAAACATGAGGGAGCAGTGGGAGAGGGTGGGAGAGACAGAGGGGAGGGAAAGGATGGGAGAGAGCAATTGGGGGGGGAGACACAGGGGAGCAGTGGGAGAGGGTGGGAGAGAGACAGGGGAGGGAAAGAGTGGGAGAGAGGCACAGGAGGGAAGATACATAGGGGGAGCAGTGGGAGACGGTGGGAGAGAGACAGGGGAGGGAAAATGTGGGAGAGAAACAGGGGAGGGAAAGGGTGGGATAAAGACACGGGGGAAGAGACACAGGTGGGGGAGCAGTGAAAGAAGGTGGGAGAGAGACAGGGGACAGAAATGGTGGGAGAGAGCAACAGGGGGAGGGAAGAGACACGGGGGAGCAGTGGGAGAGGGTGGGATAGAGATGGGAGGGAACGGGTGTGAGAGAGACAAAGGGCAGGAGAGACATAGGAGGAGCAGTGGGAGAGGGTGGGAGAGAGACAGGGGAGGGAAAAGGTGGCAGAGAGACACAGTGGGAGAGACATATGGGGGAACAGTGAGAGAGGGTGGTAGAAAGACTGGGGAGGGAAAGGGTGGGAAAGAGACACGGGAAGGGGAGGGACAGGGGGAGGGACAGGGGGTAGAGACACGGGTTAGAGAGACAAGGGAGGGGTGGGAGAGAAACATGGTGGGAGAGAAACGGGGGGGGGGAGACAGGGGAGAGAGTGGGGGAGAATCTTGGGGGGGGGAGAAAGATAGGAGAGAGACATTGGAGGGAGAGAGGCATGGGGGAGAGAGAAGGAGGAGGGGAGGGGGGAAGAGAGAAGAAGGAGGGGGAGAGAAAACAAGGAAGGGGAGACAGAAGGAGGGTTGGAAAGACAGAAGGAGGGAGGGAGAGAGAAGGAAGGAGGCAGATAGAAGGAGGGAGGGGGGAAGGAGGGAGGTAGAGAGAAAGAGGGAGAGAGATATAGGCACAGAGAGATGGTGCACAGAGAGAGAGGGAGAGGACGCAGAGAGAGAGAGGGAGAGGGAACACAGAGAGAGTGGGAGAGACAAAGAGAGGCACAGTGGGAGAGAGATAGGGGAGGGAAGGATGGGAGACTGACACATGGGGAGTAGTAGGATAGAGACAAGGGAGCAATAGGGTGGTAGAAAGACAGCGGAGAAGAGACACGGGGTGGGAGAGACATAGGAGTGAGCAGTGGGAGAGGATGAGAGAGAGGTGAAGGAAAGGGTGGGAGAGAGCAACAAGGGGGAAGAGACACAGGGGAGCAGTGGGAGAGGGTGGGAGAGAAACAGTGGAGGGAGAAGGTGGGAGAGTGACATGGGGCAGTTGAATAGAGGCAAGGGAGGGAAAGGGTAGGAGAGAAACAGGGAGGGAAAGAGTGGGAGAAAGACATGGGGGAGAGACACGGGGGGAGCAGTGGGAGAGAATGGGATAGAGACAGGGGAGGGAAAGGGTGGGAGAGAGCAACAGGGGACATTAGAGACACGGGAGAGCAGTGGGAGAAGGTGGGAGAGAGACAGGGGAGGGAAAATGTGGGAGAGAAAAAGGGGAGGTAAAGGGTGGGAGAGAGCAACAGGTTGGAAGAGACACGGGGGAGCAGTGGGAGAGAGACAGGGGAGGGAAATGGTGGGAGAGAGCAACAGGGTCGGAAGAGACACAGGGGGAGTGGGAGAGGGTGGATGAGAGACACAGGGGATGAAAAGGGTGGGAGAGTGACACAGGGGAGGCAGTGGGAAAGAGACACAGGAGGGGAGAGACATAGGGGTGGCAGTGGGAGAGGGTGGGATAGAGACAGGTGAGGGAAAGAGTGGGAGAGGGCAACAGGGCACATTAGAGACACAGGAGAGAAGTGGGAGAGGGTGAGAGAGAGACAGGGGAGGGAAAATGTGGGAGAGAAAAAGGGGAGGGAAATGGTGGGAGAGAGCAACAGGTTGGAAGAGACACGGGGGAGCAGTGGGAGAGAGATAGGGGAGGGAAATGGTGGGAGAGAGCAACAGGGTCGGAAGAGACACAGGGGGAGTGGGAGAGGGTGGATGAGAGACACAGGGGATGAAAAGGGTGGGAGAGTGACACAGGGGAGGCAGTGGGAAAGAGACACAGGAGGGGAGAGACATAGGGGTGGCAGTGGGAGAGGGTGGGATAGAGACAGGTGAGGGAAAGGGTGGGAGAGGGCAACAGGGTACATTAGAGACACGGGAGAGAAGTGGGAGAGGGTGAGAGAGAGACAGGGGAGGGAAAATGTGGGAGAGAAAAAGGGGAGGGAAATGGTGGGAGAGAGCAACAGGTTGGAAGAGACACCGGGTAGCAGTGGGAGAGAGACAGGGGAGGGAAATGGTGGGAGAGAGCAACAGGGGGGGAAGAGACACATGGGGAAGTGGGAGAGGGTAGATGAGAGACACAGGGGATGAAAAGGGTGGGAGACTGACACAGGGGAGGCAGTGGGATATAGACAGGGAGGGAAAGGGTGCGAGAGAGACGCAGGGGGGAGAGACATGGGGGGAGCAGTGGGAGAGGGTGGGAGAAAGACAGGGGAGGGAAAGGGTGTGAGAGAGACACAGGGAGAGAGACATGGGGAGAGCAGTAGGAGAGGGTGGGAGAGAGACAGGGGAGGGAATGGGTGGGAGAGAGGCACACGGCGGAGAGACATACGGGGGAACAGTGGGAGAGGGTGGGAGAAAGACAGGAGAGGGAAAGGGTGAGAGAGAGACACTGGGAGAGAGACACAGGGAGGGGAGGACAGAGGGGAAGAGAGACACGGGAGGGGTGGGAGAGAAACATGGGGGAGAGAGATAGGGCAGAGACATTAGAGGGAGAGAGACATGGGGGGAGAAAGAAGAAGGAGGGAGGGGGGAAGAGAGAACAAGGAGGGGGAGACAGAAGGAGGTGTGGAAAGACAGAAGGAGGGAGAGAGAAGGAGGGAGGGGAGAAGGAGGGAGAGAGAAAGAGGAAGAGAAAGATAGGGCACAGAGAGACGGCATACAGAGAGAGAGGGAGAGGGCGCAGAGAGAGAGAGAGGGCACAGAGAGAGAGAGAGAGAGAGAGAGGGAGAGAGAGACAGAGCATATCAAATATTATACCATAATTTATGATGGGCAAATGACTAGTATATATATAAACACAAATAAACGTATGATTTGAGATATAGAAAGAGGGAAGGACGAACTGCAAGTGGGGTGCACACAAATCTGAATGGTCTATGGTAGTATAAAACCAAAATATGCTCACGGTGAGGTAGGAGAGAAGAGGAAGAGTTAGAGGAAATGTGTAATATTGCTAGATCATATTGAATTTGGCATTCCTTTCTTGAACATGCTCAGAAACAGGCATCATGTAGCAATAAATACAAGTCAGAGACTGATCAAAATGAAAGTTTATGGCAACTTTGAGGGCTGGTCCTCTTGTAGTCCCTGGACAACTAAGAGGGGTGGAGAGAAGCAGCTCTATCAGTCCCTGAAACACTTACATTTAACTGCTAATTAGTTATTAAATTAACAAATTAATTTCTATAGTATTCGCACTACAGTTTTTATTAAAGGTGAATGCTCCCTGATATCTTATTTTCTATAGGGATGTCCCCCAAAAAAACAGGTACAGTTCATACAGATATTTATTAAAAGTAAGTACTTACAGTAAGCAGGTAAATGGCTTGACTCATTGTATTCAATACATGACAACCTGCATAGACATAAGCTATAAAATCTGGCCAACATGCCTTGGGAAGTTTCAAATAAAGAGGGCACTTAAAAAGTAGGTACCTGAGAGGAGTGGAGAAAACTGCATTCAGACAAGATCTCTATTCAGTTTAAAATTACAAATTACAAATGACACTTTGAATTTCCCCTTGACAAAAGTACCTAATAGCATAGAATAACCCCAGTAAAGTAACCCTACTTATAGGCAGATTTGGAAGTCTCAAGATTTATGCAAAAGTTAAAGATTTTCTATAAAATGCTTTCATGCTCCTGACTCATACAGCTGCTAATATTCATTCGCTGCATATTCTATGTGAAGTTTTGGAAATTGTCATATGAAGAATATTAAACAGTATTCTTTTTCATAATAGCAATTAAAGCTTTGCTAATGAAGATGACATACAAATAACCCTTTGATGCTGTTTCAACAGCTCATCCCATTTATTTTGAATGCAAAGAGCAAAGACATCTGTTCTGAGACGCTCTAAGTTATTTCAGTAAATTATCCAGATTTTTATTGTCACTTCATTAAAAAATCATCCACCACATTCATTATTGCTGTTTAGTGAAGATGCATCCAATCTGCCAATGTGCTGTTATGTGTGAGCGGGGGCTGCAAGACCCTCCAGTTCCAGAGATAATTTTGCAACAATTTAATATCTGACACATTGAAACTATGCAATTGTTAGATCTCTAATTATAAACAACAACTTTAATTAATAGTTGGCATACAGATCTTGTTTTTTATACATTATATGTACTTGTAAATTGCCCGTCAAAAAATGACGAGTATAAAATTGTAAGCCAGACAATGCTGTTTACCACACAATGTGAGGCTTTTGCTTCTCTTAGCCCCTTTGGTGCTCATCGCGAGCCCCGAGATGAGCGCCTTTGACGCTCATCGCGTGGCTTGCAATGAGCACCTTTGGCGCTCATTGCTAACCTTTCCTTCCGCCTACTGTACGAGCCGCTCATTGCAGGGTTCATTAACCTGCAAGTTTTGTGCTTGGGAATTCCATGTGTCTCTTTCTAGTATCCCCCCCCCCCCCCCCGTCCCTTCCCTGTGTGTTTCTCCTTTGTGTGTCTGCTGAATGTTTGCGTGTTGCGCGCTGTCTGCCGTTTGTATTTTTTTGTTACGCGTGCCTGGCATTGGTGGTGTAAGTGTTAGTGTCTTTGCCGTTGTGTATTTTCTAAGTCCCGCATGCCTGGCTTTGCTCAGCCTCGTTTTCATCCAGTTTCAGAAATGTTTCTCTCTTAGCCGATTTTCGAGTGATGAAACACGTCAAATAAGGCTCACTCCCAGGCTTCCTGGCTCTCCCCCTGTGCTGTGTCTGAGTGTGTTTTTTTATTTTATTTTTTTATTATTTGTCTTGTATTTTGTGTTTTTCATTTTTCGCGGGTCCGCTGTTAAATTCGTATTTTTCCGAGTTCATGCTTTTTCCCCGAGCTTGCATGTGTGAAGGGGCTGCTGGATGCAATGAACGCCTTCGCCGCTCATTGCAGCCTGCGCTGCTGTCTAATTGTTCATTTCAGCCGTAGTCTTGCGTCCTTCAATGCCTCAACTGCTTACCTCAACTGCCTCAACTGCTTACCTCCGGCGCTCATTACCTAAGTCCTGCAAGCTCGGAAGGCTTCAATGCCTCAACGGCTCGCAAGTGTGACAACAAATCGCAGTTTGACAATTATAGTATGTGATATGTATATATACATTTTTGCATAGCATCATTAATGTAGCCAGCTCTTTACAGACACAAGGTACAAAATAAGCATATGACAATATAATTGCATTATCATAAAGAGAACCAATGGGTTATGTAGTTACTGCCCTTAAGAGCTTACAATCGAGTTATGTGGAAACACTATGGTAAAAATGCATATGGACGGGAGGATGCCAGAAAGCATTGTTAAAGAATTGGTTTTTCAAGGGCCACTTAATTCAGCACAATTTGGACAACATCACAGAAAAGATCTCCTAAAAGGTGATTCAATCATACCATGCTCTCCACAGATGGATTTACTGGGGGTTGACTCGATTTTTACTTTTGCTCACTGCATGGAGCTGTAGCTGGGGGTCTGGCAGTGAGCAGTCAGACACATATAAACACAGACTCTACTTTATTGAATTCTCAATGAAAAATGCATGTAATTCAAAAATGTAAAAAGTATTTCAACATGCTTATGTTGAAATACTTTTTTTAATTTATGATGCTTGAATCCCCTAAACAGGTCAGTTGTGGGTTAACTTTTGAGTGCATTCCTGGAGTTCATGGAAAAACTGCCATCAATCAGTGTCTTCACTGCACTTTGTGGCTGTCTGTTATTAATCATGAAACTGCCAGTAGGTAGAACAGATTGTGTTTGTGAACACACTTTGATTTTTTAACTGTTGATGTAATAAAAAGGGATCATTTTAATATACAATCTTGTGCTCTTTCACACCATGAAGAGCACTGACAGCGGGGTAAATGTCGCTGACCCCAGCATGATCCATATTATGGCTAAAGATTAAATAATCAGAATGACACCATATTGGGAGTACAACGGGCCACAGCTTTATAAATTAAACATAATTTAACATAACCAAAATATAACTTAGGAGGAGGCGCCCCCGCCAAGGTCAGTGACCTCACTCCCTGGGCCCATGCCCAGGGTCACCCAATGCTTCCTTAAGCACGCCGTTGAGGTAGGGCCACAACCAATAGCGTGCGCCTAGGCTCCGCTGGGTCACGCAACGCTACGTCAGACGCAGGGAGCCTGGGGCAGTCTCTGCGTCAGCCATTTCAGCAAAACCCTGAAAGCGGCGACATTAGGGACATTTCCTATATTGTCCAGCAGTGTGTTCCAGAGCCCCGGGGCTATCAATGAGAGTTTTTAGAAGGACTAGATCGAACTGGACAGAGATGTTCCTGTGTGAATAATATGAGGTGGACTGAGTGGATAATTATCTTTGTCTAAACTTGTTCCATTTTTAAATAAACTTTTTATTGTGAACACACATTAAATAAGCATGTAAATATGAATATATGCAAAGAGGCACAACTATTTTCTTTAAACTATTTTAACTAAACATATATGCTGATATATAAAGATTAGTTCAATATTGACAATTCAAATAGTCCATGCATTTGGAAAATAGCTGCTCCTCCACTGTAATTATTCTATTCCTAGATAAAGGTGTAAAAAGGAAAAATAAACAGATTTGCTGAATGTCTCCTGTTCTTTTACTCCATACCTACTGTGCCTTTGTCCTCAAGTTATTGCACGCACACACGTCTACATTGTTTTTCATCTGTGTGAGTGCCTGCTGGGGGTACTTGCTCTTTGTTTACCCACTGGAGGGATCTGCACTCTGTGTGGGTATATTGGGGAGACGTGCCATGTGGGCATGATGAGGGACCTGCTCTGTGTATGTGTGTCCCTATTAGGGGTCCTGCTCTGTGCTTGTCCCTATTGGAAGGACCTGCTCTGTGTGTGTATATGTGTGTCCCTATTAAGGGTCCTGCTCTGTGCTTGTCCCTATTGGAAGGACCTGCTCTGTGTGTGTATATGTGTGTCCCTATTAAGGGTCCTGACCTGTGCTTGTCCCTATTGGAAGGACCTGCTCTGTGTGTGTATGTGTGTCCCTATTAGGGGTCCTGCTCTGTGCTTGTCCCTTTTGGAAGGACCTGCTCTGTGTGTGTATATGTGTGGCCCTATTGTGGGCACAGGGTTTGTGTGTATATGTGGCTCTATTAGCGGGACCTGCTGTGCTTTTTTGTGTGTCCCTATTGGGGGGACCTGCTCTGTGTGTGTGTGGTACTATTAGGGGGTCCTACTCTGTGCATATGTGTGCCCCTATTGGGGAGAAGTGCTCTATTTGTGCATATGTGTGTCCCTATTGGAGGGACTTGCTCTGTGTGTGTGTGTGTGTCCTTATTGATGGACTTGTTCTCTGTTTGTATGTGTGTCCCTATTGTGGGGACCTGCTCTGGATTTGTATGTATATGTGTGTCCCTATTTGGGGGACCCGCTCTGTGTGTGTATATGTGTGTCCCTATTGGTGGGACCTGCTCTGTGTGTGTGTGTGTGTGTGTCCTTATTGATGGACTTGTTCTCTGTTTGTATGTGTGTCCCTATTGTGGGGACCTGCTCTGGATTTGTATATTGTATATTGATGGGACTTGTTCTGTGTGTGTATATGTGTGTCTCTATTTGGGGGACCTGCTCTGTGTGTGTCCCTACTGGGGAGACCCGCTGTGTGTGACTCCCTGACAGACGTGAGTGTGTGAGTCTGTGTCTGTGCGTGCCAAATCTTTGTGATGTCACCCACATTACATCATAGCATTACACAGAGTTACAGATCTGGGGAATTATATATATGATTCACAGGATAGTTTTATTTTCAAAATGTCAACCTTATTTGCTCTGTTGTTAAATTTCCCACCTAGTTATTATAGTAGTTACAAACACTATTATTTTGCAATTCACAAATGTACGTCATGATGTTGCATTAGATACTGTTACAACAGCAATTCTAAGATTAAAGGGACATGGGACATCATTTTTTTTCTTTTTCGTGCATTTAAAAGAGTATGATTTATATACTAACTATTAAGTAAAACCAGTTTAAACTTAATTGAAACTAACAGGAAGTGCACAGAGCATACATATGTCTCTAGATTTCAATTTTAAAAAGGTATGACTCCTACATCTATATTACTGCTCATTGGCTCACAGTGCCAAGCCCCCAGATCATCCAACATTTGAATCTATATATATACATACATTAAAACTCCTAATAACCTATTTATACATCAAAATACAATAATAATAATTGTCAACTTTCTATTACCTAAAAACCTCTGTAAAAAAATATGCTGTGTGCTTATATAGAGCCCTATTCAATTGGCCGAATCACAATTTAATAAGGCTGTATATCATTAAACACCTACATATACAGTGGATATAAAAAGTCTACACACCCCTGTTAAAATGTCAGGTTTCTGTGCTGTTAAAAAATGAGACAAAGATAAATAATTTCAGAACTTTTTCCACCTTTAATGTGACCTATAAACTGTACAACTCAATTGAAAAACAAACTGAAATCTTTTCCATGGAGGGAAGAAAAAAAAAAAAGAAAGATAATGTGGTTGCATAAGTCTGCACACCCCCTTATAACTGTAGCTGTTGGTGTTCAGAATTAGGCAATCACATTCCAAATCGTGTTAAAAAGGAGTCAGCATACACCTGCCATCATTTAAAGTGCCTCTGATTAACCCCAAATAAAGTTCAGCTGTTCTAGTTGGTCTTTCCTGAAATGTTCTTAGTCGCATCCCACAGCAAAAGCCATGGTCCACAGAGAGCTTCAAAAGCATCAGAGGGATCTCATTGTTAAAAGGTATCAGTCAGGAGAAGGGTACAAAAGAATTTCCAAGGCATTAGATATACCATGGAACACAATGAAGACATCATCAAGTGGAGAAAATATGGCACAACAGTGACATTACCAAGAACTGGAGCTCCCTCCAAAATTAATGAAAAGACAAGAAGAAAACTGGTCTAGGAGGCTACCAAGAGGCCTACAGCAACATTAAAGGAGCTGCAGGAATATCTGGCAAGTACTGGCTGTGTGGTACATGTGACAACAATCTCCCGTATTCTTCATATGTCTGGGCTATGGGGTAGAGTGGCAAGACGAAAGCCTTTTCTTACGAAGAAAAACATCCAAGCCAGGCTAAATTTTGTAAAAACACATCTGAAGTCTCCCAGGTTTTATGGTCTGATGAAACCAAGGTTGAACTTTTTGGCAATAATTCCAAAATCTATGTTTGGCACAAAAACAACACTGCACATAACCAAAAGAACACCATACCCACAGTGAAGCATGGTGGTGGCAGCATCATGCTTTGGGGCTGTTTTTCTTCAGCTGGAACTGGGGCCTTAGTTAAGATAGAGGGAATTATGAACAGTTCCAAATACCAGTGAATATTGGCACAAAACCTTCAGGCTTCTGCTAGAAAGCTGAACGTGAAGAGGAACTTCATCTTTAAGCCTGACAACGACCCAAAGCATACATCCAAATCAACAAAGGAATGGCTTCACCAGAAGAAGATTAAAGTTTTGGAAATGGCCCAGCAAGAGCCCAGACCTGAATCAGATTGAAAATCTGTGGGGTGATCTGAAGAGGGCTGTGCACAGGAGATGCCCTTGCAATCTGACAGATTTGGAGTGTTTTTGCAAAGAAGAGTGGGCAAATCTTGCCAAGTCAAAATGCGCCATGCTGATAGACTCATACCCAAAAAGACTGAGTGCTGTAATAGAATCAAAAGGTGCTTCAACTAAGTATTAGTTTAAGGGTGTGCATACTTATGCAACTATATTATTTTATTTTTATATTTTTTCTTCCCTCTACCTTTTTCAATTGAGTTATACAGTTTATAGGTCACATTAAAGGTGGAAAAAGTTCTGAAATTATTTATCTTTGTCTAATTTTTTTACAGCACAGAAACCTGACATTTTAACAGGGGTGTGTAGACTTTGTATATCCACTGTATATACTGTACATTAATTCCATAAAAACACATATACAGAAATAGAAAGAAAAAGAAAATAAAGACATGCAGGGGAAGAAAAGAGAAACAGATGGTATTGGGGACCTCCCTACGGACCATCTGCTATTCACCTCTCCTCCACCTTTCTGCTTCTGTATACCTCTAGGCACATACACGCACACTTGCAGACAAATATATATATATATATATATATATATATATATATATAAGCACACACAAATTCACACAAACATATACTGACATGCACACATGGACAAACAAATGCACACAAACATATGCACTCACTCAAGCATGCACATATACACACACGCCAAAACCCAGAATTAAAAGGGGCCATGCACCATTTCCAGGTGATTTGCTTATTTAGTTCAAACAGCACCTGGGCTATGTAAACTTGCATCTCCCAAGTCTCCACGGCCTGTTGCCGGTGTCCCTGACTATTCCTGCTAAGGGTGTATTAGGAATGGAAATATAACAAAGCTACTTGATCTTTCCTTTTATGTGCCCACAAGCATGCTATGCATGCCACAATTTTACTATGTGTTATGCGCCACGACCCAGACCTTTCCTGTTATATGCCTGCCAATCTGCTCACTCTCACTCAGAGCTGCCAATCTGCCTGCCGCAACTTTGTACATTTTAATTTTATGATGCTTTTAGGGTTAGGGATTAGGGTAATGGCACATTAACTTTCCTATTATGTTCCCACCACCTGCTGTCTGCTACACGTACCACTATTTTACTATGTGTTATCTACCACTACCCTAACCCTAATCCCTAACCATTAACTGTAAAATTAAAGTGAACAAATTTTCGGCAGGCAGATCGGCAGCTCTGAGCGACAGTGAGCAGATCGGCAGGCATATAACAGGAAAGGTACTAGATAGTTTTTCCTTAGATTAAACCAAATTCTGATGCTTCTGCTGTACTCTGCAGGTATTTATAATAATTTAACAATGGTTGTGAGTATGAGCGGAAAGTTATATTTCCTCAGGAGCATGGTTTATAGTTTACCTTACTACGGAAGAGAACGATTTCAAATGCTAAATACAATGATATAACTAATCCACCTCCCCTCTCCCTTTTAACCCATTCCCACCCCTCTCCTCAATGTTCAATGGATAAGAACATGCCCTCAGGCTCCAAGCCAGCAGGAAGTGCTGAAACGGGACAAAATAAAACTATAGAAATGAACAATGTATCTTAAAAGCTTTTGGGCTCCTGGCTTCAAGTCTGCTGATGTAGCTAGTTTGTTACATACTTCATAAATGAGAAGGTTTTCCTAAACAACAGAGGTCCATTAAAGAAACACTGTAGTTTGGTAAAACCTCACATGCTTGTAAAATATGTAACATTAGCAGGTATGTTGAACAGGAATCCCCTTCTGGATCACAACCTTGTCGTGGTGAATTGGCTTGTGTACCTCAAATAAGCTGTGAGCTATACCATATCACCCAAGATGGGCAGGTCACAGAAGAGAGAGCTCAGACAAATCGGGGTCCACTGGAGAAGGAACTGGCAACCCACTCCAGTATCTTTGCCATGAAAACCTTATGAATAAGCACAGCCAGAGACATAACAATAGTTGTGCCTGGCGTACCACAGTCCATATGGTCACAGAGAGTTGGAGATGACTGAACGACTAAACAAACACAACAAAACTGGAATATTTAAGCATTTTTAGAGTAAATCTTACATTCAAATAATGCTGATTATATCATTGAAGATTTAATATTCTCCAAAGCTTAAGAGGAAGAACTTCCCATGGGGACTTACTCTGCCACTATTGTCAACATAAGTGAATACGGATCTTATCTGAATTCATGGTTCTTCCAACTTCTCACAGGTTTATAATCCCTTTAGGAACAAAGACAAAATGTCTGTGATGATTAAAACAAACTAAATGCAATAGTTACATTTAAAGTTTGTATTTAGTTATTTTAAATTGCATACAATAACAGTTTTCACATCACCAAGTCCCTCAATATAACATATAAATATTACACTTGACAGGTCTTTATAGCGATATCACTGCACCAATAATGCAAGAGAGATGACCCAAGAAAACTGCCCTTTCTACTTCATATCTTGAAGGTCATCCAAATTGATGAGATTTCCCAAGAAAGGGGGGTCAGGCAGTTAGTACAAATGAGTACAAACGAGTATCCAGCTACACATAAAATGAATATGAAGTCACTCAAACATTCATAGAATCAGGGCGTGAGAATGATGTCATCATTGTCCTATTACAAGGAGTTGATGTACTATACTCTCTAGTTCTGTTGCATTCCACCTGTTTTATATAAGGACTAGGGAATTGTCCGTCAAAAATGACGTCAATAAAATTTGAAGCCAGGTAATGCTGTTTGCCACACAATGCGAGGTTATTGCCCCTCTGAGCACCTTCGGCGCTCATCGTGAGGCACCCCGTGTATTTTGCAGGCCTCTTGATGAGCGCTCATTGACGTTTTTGGCAAGCCGCAACATGCCTGCTTTGCAATGATCAACTTCGGCGCTCATTGCGAGCCTCTACCCCTCTGTAGTTTAGGGGCCTTGCGATGAGTGTTATTGCCTTGGGTTAAATGTTACCGGCTTGGGTTAAGTGTTACTAGCTTGAGGCTCTTTTTTACTGTCTTTGGCCTCGTTTTCATCTTGTTACGTTTTTTTGGCCGCCATTTTGTTTCTTGCTTAGGCGATTTTCGATCGTGAAAAAACTTCACTCCCTGGCTCTCCCCCTGTGCTGCGTGTGAGTGTGTAAGTTATTTTGAGGCATATTTGTTTTTTTTTGCTTTTCTTTCCAGTTCCGTGGTTCATAATTCATAATTTAGTGCAGCCCTCCAACTGCGGGCCTCAGCTTGCGAGGGCTGCAGTTGCGTTTACGGGCCTTTGGCGCTCATAGCGAGGCCCAGAATTTTTAGCATTGCGTGACGACAAATTGCAATTATGACAACTATAATATGTGATATACATACTTTTGCACACATTAATTCACACTGGAGGAATCTCTAGGTGCCAGTGGAGTAACATGTAATGTCTCAAAAGGGAATTATGTTTAGAAATCACTACACTATTTTCATATTTCTAAATCAGTCTAAACATTGGTGCTGACCCTCTATGAGACAAGAAAAGATACTTGGTGCATTTGTCTCTCTCATATTCAGCTTTTTAGCTCCTTTGTCTCTATCTATATAACTACGTATCACCAATATCTCATTCTCCACTCCTTATGCATCATTATATCTCTCGTCATACCCACTCACAACAACCCTCTATTACCAAATCTACTAACTGCTACCTTTTCACGCTGTACTTACCCACAGGCCACCATATATTTCTCCCCTACCACCTGCACCACCATCCTATTTCTATGCTATATAGACATTAATTAAAAATATTATAATGTGTTATGGCTACTTAAGTTTTAGTCAAAATAAAGGGACACTAAACTCATGGCTACTGCTCTGCACCATCATGTACAGCAGTCAAAATCAAATGGATATAATGTGGAAATGTTTTTCAGTATCTTAGAATTGTTTTAAATGCTTCAGTATTAACATCTTAAACTGGAAACTTACATAGGTATTATCTCCAGTTCAGCTGCACTGCCTGATATATTGAGTTTATGGGATAAAAACTAAATAAAAGCTCTCAGGGTCTGCAGAGACCATACAATACAAGCTTCATCTAAATGCTATACTATATCCACTATAATACAACATTTACGTTTTTAGTACTCAGTGCCCTATTTTATGATGTACTGTAGTTCCATTTAAAGGACCACTGCGGTCATATTTTTTTATGTGAAGAACTACACATAAAAATATACAACATGTTTTTTAAAACATAAAAAATAATAATACCACCTCTAGGTTCTTATCTTGTATATGTAGTTATGCTAGGGTGGAATCTACTATTTTGTCTTCTGCATGAAGTTGGAGGAGACTGAATGCACGAGAAATATCTGTCTATACAGTGAAAAAAGGGCAGCAGGATTAAAGGGAGGCCTATTATTTTACAAGGGCAAATCAAATATAAAGATTGTATTTGTTCATGTATTTGCTTTCTAAAACCATGATAGAAAAATATTTGACCACAATGGCCCTTTAAGGTTAAATAATTGCATGGGCCTGTATTACACCACTACACGTTACTCACCCCCTGAACTAAATGTACTACCTGCAATGAGTTTCTGGTAGCTCTGTAACAATAAAACAATATGTAAGTTTATTATCTTTTATTGCCCTCATACATTCCTCATTTTTGGGACACAGGACAGTCTAAGACCCACTTTATGGCCCAGGTGACTACGTATGACCAATAAATCGACACACAGCAAACAGTTAAGTGACAGGGATCAGAGTTCATTTACTTTGTTCCTGCATTCTCATAGTGGCAACTGATGGAGAAGAAACCTGAGGTCTGTGTGATATATTTCTATCAAGATGCCCTGACAAATTAAAATATGTAAGTATATACTTGATTTTTGGGACTATTTTGCCTTTTTGTGAATTCATATTTTAAAAAAATTAAACCTGCTAAGATGTGTTTAGGAATGAAACCCAGGGTAAAAGTGCTACAGCATACACTACTTGGTCAAGCCTCCATTTCTCCTAATGACTTTATCGGATGTGATTAATTATCTCTCAATGTGGGGTTGCCCAGTTGGTAGATCTATACGGGTAGATAAGACTAATGCTAAAGTCTTACAATGTAAAAACATTAATAAAAAAGAAAAAGGCGAGAGTATAGTGCCACACATGATGAAGTATACCTAAAAAAGTATTTTATTTAACACATAGAGGATAGAGGCTCCCCTGGCCTGGAAAATTCCACCCCCAAAGGGCCCAGGGCCCCGGGCTCCTGGCTGGATAGAGGACCTCCAGGGCCCACTGGCCTAGAAAGAGGTCCCACAAGGCCCAGGGCCCTGGGCTCCTGGCTGTAGAGACTCCCCAGGCCTTGAAAATTCCATACACAGGGCCACCCAGCTGAGTAAAGGGCTTCAGCTGGGTAGAGGCCCTAGAAAGAGGTCAGACAGAACCCAGGGCCCTGGACTCCTGGCTGTGCTCCCCAGGGCCCCCTGGAAAATTCCACCCCAGGGCCACCCAGATGGGTAGAGCTCTGCCAGGGCCCCCCAGCTGGATAGAGGTCCCCCAGGGCCCACTGGCCTGAAAAGAGGTCCGACAGGACCCAGGGCCCCGGGCTCTTGGCTGTAGAGGCCCCCTGGAAAATTCCACCCCAGGGCTCCCCAAATGGGTAGGACCCTCAGGGCCCACTGGCCTGGAACGAGGTCCCACAGGGCCCACGGGCTCTTGGCTGGATAGAAGCCCCCCAGGGCCCCCTGACCTGGAAAACTCTACCCCAGCCCCCCCTCCAGATGTTTTGAGACCCCAAGCCCCCATATATATATTTAACTTTTTGGCAAGCATTTTGTCAGGCTTGTTGGTGAAAAATGTGGACTGAGTACGCTGTAAAACAGTTACAACCTTCCACCTCAGAACCCCACATAACTCTTGTTTCAACGCATGAACCTCAAATGTTTTAAGGATTTCTGGAGGTCTGAAATCTTAGTATTCAATTTTTTTGATACATGAGAGCTCTATTTTTTTTAGCTAGAGCCCCTAACTGAATACAGGTGCCTTTCATTACTGCTTTGTAGTGATGAGAAGTCATTTAAAAGGGTCGGGTTTAGTTTCCAGAAAGGTGTATGCCCCTTAATGCCCCTTAGGGAGTAGGTCTTTCAGGGAGGCACAGACTAGGTCATGATCTGACCAGGAGATGGGGTGGATTGCAATGTCAGATCGGTTCGAGGTTAGATATTGTTGGATGCGAATGTAGTCAATAAGGGAGTATTGTCTTGCTGAGTAATAAGTGTAATCTCTCTCATCCGGATGCAATTCTTTCAAGGTGTCTATCATACAGTGATTTTTAAGGAGAGCTTTGAGGGATCTGGTTGCTGTTGGGATTACATGGGTTGAAATTATTACTGATCTGTCTTTGGAAGCATCTAAAACCGAATTCAAATCCCCCCCCCAAGATCTAAGCGGAATGTTGCCAATCAGACAATAAAACGAAGATTCTATGGAAGAAGGCTGCCTGTCTGGAGTTTGGTGCATATACATTTAATAAGGATACCTTACGTTTGTTAATGGTACCCTGCTATAAGACAAATCTCCCATCAGAATCTTTGTGGGTAGCTATATGTTGAAAATGTAATCTTTTATGAATAAGGATTGAAACCCCTCTTTTTTTAGGAGCAATGGTGTGATAGGCCTGAGTAAAATATTTGCCCCAGTATTTTGGGATTGCATTCTTTTTCAAATGTGTTTCTTGGATCAACACAATGTCAACACCCAAGCAGCCATATTCTCCCAGAGCAATCCCTTGCTTTATTGGTTCATTTAACCCCTGGGCATTATGTGAAGCTATTTTGAGACCCATCATTCACCAACTTCTGTGGTAGCGGTTATAGTCTAAAGATTCTAGTAGGCAAGCAGGTCCAGTAAGATGTTACTCCAGAGCTTGGTGTCTACGCTATGTGGGCAAAAAGCAGTCTTCACCAGAGCAGAAGGAGGGGACAACCCGCCCAGGGTCCACTGACCTGGAAAGAGGTCCCACAGTGCTCAAGGCCTCCTGGCTAGATAAAAGCTTCCCAGGGCCCCCTGGCCTGGTAAATTCCATACACAGGGGCCCCAGATGGGTAGAGCCCCCCAGGACCATTAGCTGGAGAGAGAGGTCCCCAAAGGACCCCTGGCCTTGAAATTTCAACCCCGCAGCACTCTGGCTGGGAAGACCTCCAGGGCCTGGAAATTACCACCCCCAATTTTCAAGAGCTTCCTAAGGCCCTCCATCTTGATAGAGGCTCCCCAGGGCCCCCTGCCTGGAAAATTCCAGCCCAGGGCCCTCCAGGTGAGTACTCCGGCTGTGAAGAACCCCAGTGAAAGGGGTCCCACAGGGGCCAGGGCCCCGGGCTCCTGGCTGGATAGAGGCTTCCCAGGGCCCCCTGGTCTGGAAATTTCCATCACCCTCCCGGGCCCCCGGCTGGGTAGAACACCCCTCAGGGCCCTGGGCCCTTGGGTAGAGCTCTGCCAGGGTCCCCCAGCTGGATAGAGGTCCCCCAGGGCCCACTGGCCTGAAAAGAGGTCCGACAGGACCCAGGGCCCCGGGCTCTTGGCTGTAGAGGCCCCCTGGAAAATTCCACCCCAGGGCTCCCCAGATGGGTAGGACCCCCAGGGCCCACTGGCCTGGAACGAGGTCCCACAGAGCCCACGGGCTCTTGGCTGGATAGAAGCTCTCCAGGGCCCCCTGACCTGGAAAACTCCACCCAGCCCCCCCTCCAGATGTTTTGAGACCCCAAGCCCCCATATATATATATATATATATATATATATATATATATATATATATTTAGATGCTAATCATATCCCCTCTTAGATGCCCTTTTTTCTAGATAAAAGAAGTTTAATTTGGTTAGTCTTTCTTCACATCTCAGCCCCTCCCTTCCCCTTATTAGTTTTGTAGCCCTCCTCTGTACCTTTTCCCGTTCTAAAATGTCCTTTTTATGAATTGGTGCCCAAAACTGTACTCCATATTCCAAATGAGAGCGTACTAGGGATTTGTATAGTGGTAGAATTATATCTGCCTCCCTTGCTTCTATACCCTTGCATGGTTATTTTTCCTTCCCAGATGCATAACCTTACATTTATTCGTATTAACTCTCATCTGCCATTTAATTGCCCATTTCTCTAATTTATGCAAATCCCCTTGTAGGGAAAGTACATAATTTTTTGATATCTTTAAATTGTTTGTAATTTAATTATAGAGAAGAAAGTATTGTTATGATCTTTATGCTTAAGTGTATTTGACTGGGGGATGCCGAATATAATGTAGCATAGTATTTTTGAAAAGTGGTCGCTATATCTCCTGGTTGGAAATAGACTTGCCCTTTTCAGGTATGATTTGGGTATATATGAATTTGCTTTCTTCTGATTTAACTTTTTGGCAAGCATTTTGTCAGGCTTGTTGGTGAAAAATGTGGACTGAGTACGCTGTAAAACAGTTACAACCTTCCACCTCAGAACCCCACATAACTCTTGTTTCAACGCATGAACCTCAAATGTTTTAAGGATTTCTGGAGGTCTGAAATCTTAGTATTCAATTATTTGATACATGAGAGCTCTATTTTTTGAGTTAGAGCCCCTAACTGAATACAGGTGCCTTTCATTACTGCTTTGTAGTGATGAGAAGTCATTTAAAAGGGTCGGGTTTAGTTTCCAGAAAGGTGTATGCCCCTTAATGCCCCTTAGGGAGTAGGTCTTTCAGGGAGGCACAGACAAGGTCATGATCTGACCAGGAGATGGGGTGGATTGCAGTCAGATCGGTTCGAGGTTAGATATTGTTGGATGCGAATGTAGTCAATAAGGGAGTATTGTCTTGCTGAGTAATAAGTGTAATCTCTCTCATCCGGATGCAATTCTTTCAAGGTGTCTATCATACAGTGATTTTTAAGGAGAGCTTTGAGGGATCTGGTTGCTGTTGGGATTACATGGGTTGAAATTATTACTGATCTGTCTTTGGAAGCATCTAAAACCGAATTCAAATCCCCCCCAAGATCTAAGCGGAATGTTGCCAATCAGACAATAAAACGAAGATTTTATGGAAGAAGGCTGCCTGTCTGGAGTTTGGTGCATATACATTTAATAAGGATACCTTACGTTTGTTAATGGTATCCTGCTATAAGACAAATCTCCCATCAGAATCTTTGTGGGTAGCTATATGTTGAAAATTTAATCTTTTATGAATAAGGATTGAAACCCCTCTTTTTTTTAGGAGCAATGGTGTGATAGGCCTGAGTAAAATATTTGCCCCAGTATTTTGGGATTGCATTCTTTTTCAAATGTGTTTCTTGGATCAACACAATGTCAACACCCAAGCAGCCATATTCTCCCAGAGCAATCCCTTGCTTTATTGGTTCATTTAACCCCTGGGCATTATGTGAAGCTATTTTGAGACCCATCATTCACCAACTTCTGTGGTAGCGGTTACAGTCTAAAGATTCTAGTAGGCGAGCAGGTCTAAGATGTTACACCAGAGCTTGGTGTCTACGCTATGTGGGGAAAAAGCAGTCTTCACCAGTGCAGAAGGTGGGGGACAGCCCGCCCAGGGTCCACTGACCTGGAAAGAGGTCCCACAGTGCCCAGGGCCTCCTGGCTAGATAAAAGCTCCCCAGGGCCCCCTGGCCTGGAAAATTCCATACACAGGGGCCCCAGATGGGTAGAGCCCCCCAGGACCATTAGCTGGAGAGTCCCCAAAGGGCCCCTGGCCTTGAAATTTCAACCCCGCAGTTCACTCCGGCTGGGAAGACCTCCAGGGCCTGGAAATTTCCACCCCCAATTTTCAAGAGCTCCCCAAGGCCCTCCAGCTTTATAGAGGCTCCCCAGGGCCCCCTGACCTGGAAAATTCCTCCAGGTGAGTACTCCAGGTGAGTACTCCGGCTGTGAAGAACCCCAGTGAAAGGGGTCCCACAGGGGGCAGGGCCCCGGGCTCCTGGCCGGATAGAGGCTTCCCAGGGCCCCCTGGTCTGGAAATTTCCATCACCCTCCAGGGCCCCCGGCTGGGTAGAGCACCCCTCAGGGCCCTGGGCCCTTGGCTGGATAAAGGCCCCCACTGCCATCCAGCTGGATAGAGGACCTCCAGGGCCCACTGGCCAAGGCCTGGAAACTTCCACCCCCACAGGGCCCAGGGCCCTGGGCTCCTGGCTGGATAGAGGCTTCCCAGGGCCCCCTGGTCTGGAAAATTCCATCCCCCTCCTTCAGGGCCCCCCGGCTGGGTAGAGCACCCCTCAGGGCTCAGGGCCCCTGGCTGGATAGAGGCCCCCACTGCCGTTCAGCTGGATAGAGGGCCCGAGCTGGGTAGAGGGGTGAGGGAAAGAGGTCCCACAAGGCCCAGGGCCCTGGGCTCCTGGCTGTAGAGACTCCCCAGGCCTGGAAAATTCCATACACAGGGCCACCCAGCTGAGTAAAGGGCTTCAGCTGGGTAGAGGCCCTAGAAAGAGGTCAGACAGAACCCAGGGACCTGGACTCATGGCTGTGCTCCCCAGGGCCCCCTGGAAAATTCCACCCCAGGGCCACCCAAATGGGTAGAGCTCTGCCAGGGCCCCCCAGCTGGATAGAGGTCCCCCAGGGCCCACTGGCCTGAAAAGAGGTACGACGGGACCCAGGGCCCCGGGCTCTTGGCTGTAGAGGCCCCCTGGAAAATTCCACCCCAGGGCTCCCCAGATGGGTAGGACCCCCAGAGCCCACTGGCCTGGAACGAGGCCTCACAGGGCCCCCTGACCTGGAAAACTCCACCCCAGCCCCCCTCCAGATGTTTTGAGACCCCAAGCCCCCATATATATATATATATATATATATATATATTTATTTGGTAATCATATCCCCTCTTAGATGCCCTTTTTTCTAGATAAAAGAAGTTTAATTTGGTTAGTCTTTCTTCACATCTCAGCCCCTCCATTCCCCTTATTAGTTTTGTAGCCCTCCTCTGTACCTTTTCCCGTTCTAAAATGTCCTTTTTATGAATTGGTGCCCAAAACTGTACTCCATATTCCAAATGAGAGCGTACTGGGGATTTGTATAGTGGTAGAATTATATCTGCCTCCCTTGCTTCTATACCCTTGCATGGTTATTTTTCCTTCCCAGATGCATAACCTTACATTTATTCGTATTAACTCTCATCTGCCATTTAATTGCCCATTTCTCTAATTTATGCAAATCCCCTTGTAGGGAAAGTACATAATTTTTTGATATCTTTAAATTGTTTGTAATAGTAGTTAGTAAATTCATGCGGACAGGGGCCTTGGGGGGTTTGGTTTCTTAATAGCATTTGGTTATCAGCGAATCAATTTTGTCTTTGTCAATTTGGGGGAATTTAATTATAGAGAAGAAAGTATTTTTATGATCTTTATGCTTAAGTGTATTTGACTGGGGGATGCCGAATATAATGTAGCATAGTATTTTTGAAAAGTGGTCGCTATATCTCCTGGTTGGAAATAGACTTGCCCTTTTCAGGTATGATTTTGGGTATATATGAATTGGCTTTCTTCTGATTTAACTTTTTGGCAAGCAATTTGTCAGGCTTGTTGGTGAAAAATGTGGACTGAGTACGCTGTAAAACAGTTACAACCTTCCACCTCAGAACCCCACATAACTCTTGTTTCAACGCATGAACCTCAAATGTTTTAAGGATTTCTGGAGGTCTGAAATCTTAGTATTCAATTTTTTTGATACGTGAGAGCTCTATTTTTTCAGCTAGAGCCCCTAACTGAATACAGGTGCCTTTCATTACTGCTTTGTAGTGATGAGAAGTCATTTAAAAGGGTCGGGTTTAGTTTCCAGAAAGGTGTATGCCCCTAATGCCCCTTAGGGAGTAGGTCTTTCAGGGAGGCACAGACAAGGTCATGATCTGACCAGGAGATGGGGTGGATTGCAATGTCAGATCGGTTCGAGGTTAGATATTGTTGGATGCGAATGTAGTCAATAAGGGAGTATTGTCTTGCTGAGTAATAAGTGTAATCTCTCTCATCCGGATGCAATTCTTTCAAGGTGTCTATCATACAGTGATTTTTAAGGAGAGCTTTGAGGGATCTGGTTGCTGTTGGGATTACATGGGTTGAAATTATTACTGATCTGTCTTTGGAAGCATCTAAAACCGAATTCAAATCCCCCCCCCCCCAAGATCTAAGCGGAATGTTGCCAATCAGACAATAAAACGAAGATTCTATGGAAGAAGGCTGCCTGTCTGGAGTTTGGGGCATATACATTTAATAAGGATACCTTATGTTTGTTAATGGTACCCTGCTATAAGACAAATCTCCCATCAGAATCTTTGTGGGTAGCTATATGTTGAAAATTTAATCTTTTATGAATAAGGATTGAAACCCCTCTTTTTTTTAGGAGCAATGGTGTGATAGGCCTGAGTAAAATATTTGCCCCAGTATTTTGGGATTGCATTCTTTTTCAAATGTGTTTCTTGGATCAACACAATGTCAACACCCAAGCAGCCATATTCTCCCAGAGCAATCCCTTGCTTTATTGGTTCATTTAACCCCTGGGCATTATGTGAAGCTATTTTGAGACCCATCATTCACCAACTTCTGTGGTAGCGGTTACAGTCTAAAGATTCTAGTAGGCGAGCAGGTCCAGTAAGATGTTACACCAGAGCTTGGTGTCTACGCTATGTGGGGAAAAAGCAGTCTTCATCAGAGCAGAAGGAGGGGGACTGCCCCCCCAGGGTCCACTGACCTGGAAAGAGGTCCCAGTGCCCAGGGCCTCCTGGCTAGATAAAAGCTCCCCAGGGCCCGCTGGTCTGGAAAATTCCATACACAGGGGCCCCAGATGGGTAGAGCCCCCCAGGACCATTAGCTGGAGAGAGAGGTCCCCAAAGGGCCCCTGGCCTTGAAATTTCAACCCCGCAGTTCACTCCGGCTGGGAAGACCTCCAAGGCCTGGAAATTTCCACCCCCAATTTTCAAGAGCTCCCCAAGGCCCTCCAGCTTTCCCAAGGCCCTCCAGAAGACCCCAGGGCCCACTGGGCCAAGGGCCCAGGGCCCACTGGGCCAAGGGCCCAGGGTCCTGGCCGGATAGAGGCTCCCCAGGGCCCCCTGGTCTGGAAAATTCCATCCCCCTCCTTTAGGGCCCCAGGCTGTGTAGAGCACCCCTCAGGGCTCTAGGCCCCTGGCTGGATAGAGGCACCCACTGCCGTCCAGCTGGATAGAGGGCCCCAGCTGGGTAGAGGACCTCCAGGGCCCACTGGCCTAGAAAGAGGTCCCACAAGGCCCAGGGCACTGGGCTCCTGGCTGTAGAGACTCCCAGGCCTGGAAAATTCCATACACAGGGCCACCCAGCTGAGTAAAGGGCTTCAGCTGGGTAGAGGCCCTAGAAAGAGGTCAGACAGAACCCAGGGCCCTGGACTCCTGGCTGTGCTCCCCAGGCCCCCCTGGAAAATTCCACCCCAGGGCCACCCAGCTGGATAGAGGTCCCCCAGGGCCCACTGGCCTGAAAAGAGGTCCGACAGGGCCCACTGGCCTGAAAAGAGGTCCGACAGGACCCAGGGCCCCGGGCTCTTGGCTGTAGAGGCCCCCTGGAAAATTCCACCCCAGGGCTCCCCAGATGGGTAGGACCCCCAGAGCACACTGGCCTGGAACGAGGACCCACAGGGCCCCCTGACCTGGAAAACTCCACCCCATCCCCCCCTCCAGATGTTTTGAGACCCCAAGCCCCCAGATAGATATATATATATATATATATATATTTATATGGTTATCATATCCCCTCTTAGATGCCCTTTTTTCTAGATAAAAGAAGTTTAATTTGGTTAGTCTTTCTTCACATCTCAGCCCCTCCATTCCCCTTATTAGTTTTGTAGCCCTCCTCTGTACCTTTTCCCGTTCTAAAATGTCCTTTTTATGAGTTGGTGCCCAAAACTGTACTCCATATTCCAAATGAGAGCGTACTAGGGATTTGTATAGTGGTAGAATTATATCTGCCTCCCTTGCTTCTATACCCTTGCATGGTTATTTTTCCTTCCCAGATGCATAACCTTACATTTATTCGTATTAACTCTCATCTGCCATTTAATTGCCCATTTCTCTAATTTATGCAAATCCCCTTGTAGGGAAAGTACATCATTTTTTGATATCTTTAAATTGTTTGTAATAGTAGTTAGTAAATTCATGCGGACAGGGGCCTTGGGGGGTTTGGTTTCTTAATAGCATTTGGTTATCAGCGAATCAATTTTGTCTTTGTCAATTTGGGGGAATTTAATTATAGAGAAGAAAGTATTTTTATGATCTTTATGCTTAAGTGTATTTGACTGGAGGATGCCGAATATAATGTAGCATAGTATTTTTGAAAAGTGGTCGCTATATCTCCTGGTTGGAAATAGACTTGCCCTTTTCAGGTATGATTTTGGGTATATATGAATTTGCTTTCTTCTGATTTAACTTTTTGGCAAGCAATTTGTCAGGCTTGTTGGTGAAAAATGTGGACTGAGTACGCTGTAAAACAGTTACAACCATCCACATCAGAACCCCACATAACTCTTGTTTCAAAGCATAAACCTCAAATGTTTTAAGGATTTCTGGAGGTCTGAAATCTTAGTATTCAATTTTTTTGATACGTGAGAGCTCTATTTTTTCAGCTAGAGCCCCTAACTGAATACAGGTGCCTTTCATTACTGCTTTGTAGTGATGAGAAGTCATTTAAAAGGGTCGGGTTTAGTTTCCAGAAAGGTGTATGCCCCTAATGCCCCTTAGGGAGTAGGTCTTTCAGGGAGGCACAGACAAGGTCATGATCTGACCAGGAGATGGGGTGGATTGCAATGTCAGATCGGTTCGAGGTTAGATATTGTTGGATGCGAATGTAGTCAATAAGGGAGTATTGTCTTGCTGAGTAATAAGTGTAATCTCTCTCATCCGGATGCAATTCTTTCAAGGTGTCTATCATACAGTGATTTTTAAGGAGAGCTTTGAGGGATCTGGTTGCTGTTGGGATTACATGGGTTGAAATTATTACTGATCTGTCTTTGGAAGCATCTAAAACCGAATTCAAATCCCCCCCCCCAAGATCTAAGCGGAATGTTGCCAATCAGACAATAAAACGAAGATTCTATGGAAGAAGGCTGCCTGTCTGGAGTTTGGGGCATATACATTTAATAAGGATACCTTACGTTTGTTAATGGTACCCTGCTATAAGACAAATCTCCCATCAGAATCTTTGTGGGTAGCTATATGTTGAAAATTTAATCTTTTATGAATAAGGATTGAAACCCCTCTTTTTTTTAGGAGCAATGGTGTGATAGGCCTGAGTAAAATATTTGCCCCAGTATTTTGGGATTGCATTCTTTTTCAAATGTGTTTCTTGGATCAACACAATGTCAACACCCAAGCAGCCATATTCTCCCAGAGCAATCCCTTGCTTTATTGGTTCATTTAACCCCTGGGCATTATGTGAAGCTATTTTGAGACCCATCATTCACCAACTTCTGTGGTAGCGGTTACAGTCTAAAGATTCTAGTAGGCAAGCAGGTCCAGTAAGATGTTACACCAGAGCTTGGTGTCTACGCTATGTGGGGAAAAAGCAGTCTTCATCAGAGCAGAAGGAGGGGGACTGCCCCCCCAGGGTCCACTGACCTGGAAAGAGGTCCCAGTGCCCGGGCCTCCTGGCTAGATAAAAGCTCCCCAGGGCCCGCTGGTCTGGAAAATTCCATACACAGGGGCCCCAGATGGGTAGAGCCCCCCAGGACCATTAGCTGGAGAGAGAGGTCCCCAAAGGGCCCCTGGCCTTGAAATTTCAACCCCGCAGTTCACTCCGGCTGGGAAGACCTCCAAGGCCTGGAAATTTCCACCCCCAATTTTCAAGAGCTCCCCAAGGCCCTCCAGCTTTCCCAAGGCCCTCCAGAAGACCCCAGGGCCCACTGGGCCAAGGGCCCAGGGCCCACTGGGCCAAGGGCCCAGGGTCCTGGCCGGATAGAGGCTCCCCAGGGCCCCCTGGTCTGGAAAATTCCATCCCCCTCCTTTAGGGCCCCAGGCTGTGTAGAGCACCCCTCAGGGCTCTAGGCCCCTGGCTGGATAGAGGCACCCACTGCCGTCCAGCTGGATAGAGGGCCCCAGCTGGGTAGAGGACCTCCAGGGCCCACTGGCCTAGAAAGAGGTCCCACAAGGCCCAGGGCACTGGGCTCCTGGCTGTAGAGACTCCCAGGCCTGGAAAATTCCATACACAGGGCCACCCAGCTGAGTAAAGGGCTTCAGCTGGGTAGAGGCCCTAGAAAGAGGTCAGACAGAACCCAGGGCCCTGGACTCCTGGCTGTGCTCCCCAGGGCCCCCTGGAAAATTCCACCCCAGGGCCACCCAGCTGGATAGAGGTCCCCCAGGGCCCACTGGCCTGAAAAGAGGTCCGACAGGGCCCACTGGCCTGAAAAGAGGTCCGACAGGACCCAGGGCCCCGGGCTCTTGGCTGTAGAGGCCCCCTGGAAAATTCCACCCCAGGGCTCCCCAGATGGGTAGGACCCCCAGAGCACACTGGCCTGGAACGAGGACCCACAGGGCCCCCTGACCTGGAAAACTCCACCCCATCCCCCCCTCCAGATGTTTTGAGACCCCAAGCCCCCAGATAGATATATATATATATATATATATATTTATATGGTTATCATATCCCCTCTTAGATGCCCTTTTTTCTAGATAAAAGAAGTTTAATTTGGTTAGTCTTTCTTCACATCTCAGCCCCTCCATTCCCCTTATTAGTTTTGTAGCCCTCCTCTGTACCTTTTCCCGTTCTAAAATGTCCTTTTTATGAGTTGGTGCCCAAAACTGTACTCCATATTCCAAATGAGAGCGTACTAGGGATTTGTATAGTGGTAGAATTATATCTGCCTCCCTTGCTTCTATACCCTTGCATGGTTATTTTTCCTTCCCAGATGCATAACCTTACATTTATTCGTATTAACTCTCATCTGCCATTTAATTGCCCATTTCTCTAATTTATGCAAATCCCCTTGTAGGGAAAGTACATAATTTTTTGATATCTTTAAATTGTTTGTAATAGTAGTTAGTAAATTCATGCGGACAGGGGCCTTGGGGGGTTTGGTTTCTTAATAGCATTTGGTTATCAGCGAATCAATTTTGTCTTTGTCAATTTGGGGGAATTTAATTATAGAGAAGAAAGTATTTTTATGATCTTTATGCTTAAGTGTATTTGACTGGAGGATGCCGAATATAATGTAGCATAGTATTTTTGAAAAGTGGTCGCTATATCTCCTGGTTGGAAATAGACTTGCCCTTTTCAGGTATGATTTTGGGTATATATGAATTTGCTTTCTTCTGATTTAACTTTTTGGCAAGCAATTTGTCAGGCTTGTTGGTGAAAAATGTGGACTGAGTACGCTGTAAAACAGTTACAACCATCCACATCAGAACCCCACATAACTCTTGTTTCAAAGCATAAACCTCAAATGTTTTAAGGATTTCTGGAGGTCTGAAATCTTAGTATTCAATTTTTTTGATACGTGAGAGCTCTATTTTTTCAGCTAGAGCCCCTAACTGAATACAGGTGCCTTTCATTACTGCTTTGTAGTGATGAGAAGTCATTTAAAAGGGTCGGGTTTAGTTTCCAGAAAGGTGTATGCCCCTAATGCCCCTTAGGGAGTAGGTCTTTCAGGGAGGCACAGACAAGGTCATGATCTGACCAGGAGATGGGGTGGATTGCAATGTCAGATCGGTTCGAGGTTAGATATTGTTGGATGCGAATGTAGTCAATAAGGGAGTATTGTCTTGCTGAGTAATAAGTGTAATCTCTCTCATCCGGATGCAATTCTTTCAAGGTGTCTATCATACAGTGATTTTTAAGGAGAGCTTTGAGGGATCTGGTTGCTGTTGGGATTACATGGGTTGAAATTATTACTGATCTGTCTTTGGAAGCATCTAAAACCGAATTCAAATCCCCCCCCCCAAGATCTAAGCGGAATGTTGCCAATCAGACAATAAAACGAAGATTCTATGGAAGAAGGCTGCCTGTCTGGAGTTTGGGGCATATACATTTAATAAGGATACCTTACGTTTGTTAATGGTACCCTGCTATAAGACAAATCTCCCATCAGAATCTTTGTGGGTAGCTATATGTTGAAAATTTAATCTTTTATGAATAAGGATTGAAACCCCTCTTTTTTTTAGGAGCAATGGTGTGATAGGCCTGAGTAAAATATTTGCCCCAGTATTTTGGGATTGCATTCTTTTTCAAATGTGTTTCTTGGATCAACACAATGTCAACACCCAAGCAGCCATATTCTCCCAGAGCAATCCCTTGCTTTATTGGTTCATTTAACCCCTGGGCATTATGTGAAGCTATTTTGAGACCCATCATTCACCAACTTCTGTGGTAGCGGTTACAGTCTAAAGATTCTAGTAGGCAAGCAGGTCCAGTAAGATGTTACACCAGAGCTTGGTGTCTACGCTATGTGGGGAAAAAGCAGTCTTCATCAGAGCAGAAGGAGGGGGACTGCCCCCCCAGGGTCCACTGACCTGGAAAGAGGTCCCAGTGCCCAGGGCCTCCTGGCTAGATAAAAGCTCCCCAGGGCCCGCTGGTCTGGAAAATTCCATACACAGGGGCCCCAGATGGGTAGAGCCCCCCAGGACCATTAGCTGGAGAGAGAGGTCCCCAAAGGGCCCCTGGCCTTGAAATTTCAACCCCGCAGTTCACTCCGGCTGGGAAGACCTCCAAGGCCTGGAAATTTCCACCCCCAATTTTCAAGAGCTCCCCAAGGCCCTCCAGCTTTCCCAAGGCCCTCCAGAAGACCCCAGGGCCCACTGGGCCAAGGGCCCAGGGCCCACTGGGCCAAGGGCCCAGGGTCCTGGCCGGATAGAGGCTCCCCAGGGCCCCCTGGTCTGGAAAATTCCATCCCCCTCCTTTAGGGCCCCAGGCTGTGTAGAGCACCCCTCAGGGCTCTAGGCCCCTGGCTGGATAGAGGCACCCACTGCCGTCCAGCTGGATAGAGGGCCCCAGCTAGGTAGAGGACCTCCAGGGCCCACTGGCCTAGAAAGAGGTCCCACAAGGCCCAGGGCACTGGGCTCCTGGCTGTAGAGACTCCCAGGCCTGGAAAATTCCATACACAGGGCCACCCAGCTGAGTAAAGGGCTTCAGCTGGGTAGAGGCCCTAGAAAGAGGTCAGACAGAACCCAGGGCCCTGGACTCCTGGCTGTGCTCCCCAGGCCCCCCTGGAAAATTCCACCCCAGGGCCACCCAGCTGGATAGAGGTCCCCCAGGGCCCACTGGCCTGAAAAGAGGTCCGACAGGGCCCACTGGCCTGAAAAGAGGTCCGACAGGACCCAGGGCCCCGGGCTCTTGGCTGTAGAGGCCCCCTGGAAAATTCCACCCCAGGGCTCCCCAGATGGGTAGGACCCCCAGAGCACACTGGCCTGGAACGAGGACCCACAGGGCCCCCTGACCTGGAAAACTCCACCCCATCCCCCCCTCCAGATGTTTTGAGACCCCAAGCCCCCAGATAGATATATATATATATATATATATATATATATATTTATATGGTTATCATATCCCCTCTTAGATGCCCTTTTTTCTAGATAAAAGAAGTTTAATTTGGTTAGTCTTTCTTCACATCTCAGCCCCTCCATTCCCCTTATTAGTTTTGTAGCCCTCCTCTGTACCTTTTCCCGTTCTAAAATGTCCTTTTTATGAGTTGGTGCCCAAAACTGTACTCCATATTCCAAATGAGAGCGTACTAGGGATTTGTATAGTGGTAGAATTATATCTGCCTCCCTTGCTTCTATACCCTTGCATGGTTATTTTTCCTTCCCAGATGCATAACCTTACATTTATTCGTATTAACTCTCATCTGCCATTTAATTGCCCATTTCTCTAATTTATGCAAATCCCCTTGTAGGGAAAGTACATCATTTTTTGATATCTTTAAATTGTTTGTAATAGTAGTTAGTAAATTCATGCGGACAGGGGCCTTGGGGGGTTTGGTTTCTTAATAGCATTTGGTTATCAGCGAATCAATTTTGTCTTTGTCAATTTGGGGGAATTTAATTATAGAGAAGAAAGTATTTTTATGATCTTTATGCTTAAGTGTATTTGACTGGAGGATGCCGAATATAATGTAGCATAGTATTTTTGAAAAGTGGTCGCTATATCTCCTGGTTGGAAATAGACTTGCCCTTTTCAGGTATGATTTTGGGTATATATGAATTTGCTTTCTTCTGATTTAACTTTTTGGCAAGCAATTTGTCAGGCTTGTTGGTGAAAAATGTGGACTGAGTACGCTGTAAAACAGTTACAACCATCCACATCAGAACCCCACATAACTCTTGTTTCAAAGCATAAACCTCAAATGTTTTAAGGATTTCTGGAGGTCTGAAATCTTAGTATTCAATTTTTTTGATACGTGAGAGCTCTATTTTTTCAGCTAGAGCCCCTAACTGAATACAGGTGCCTTTCATTACTGCTTTGTAGTGATGAGAAGTCATTTAAAAGGGTCGGGTTTAGTTTCCAGAAAGGTGTATGCCCCTAATGCCCCTTAGGGAGTAGGTCTTTCAGGGAGGCACAGACAAGGTCATGATCTGACCAGGAGATGGGGTGGATTGCAATGTCAGATCGGTTCGAGGTTAGATATTGTTGGATGCGAATGTAGTCAATAAGGGAGTATTGTCTTGCTGAGTAATAAGTGTAATCTCTCTCATCCGGATGCAATTCTTTCAAGGTGTCTATCATACAGTGATTTTTAAGGAGAGCTTTGAGGGATCTGGTTGCTGTTGGGATTACATGGGTTGAAATTATTACTGATCTGTCTTTGGAAGCATCTAAAACCGAATTCAAATCCCCCCCCCCAAGATCTAAGCGGAATGTTGCCAATCAGACAATAAAACGAAGATTCTATGGAAGAAGGCTGCCTGTCTGGAGTTTGGGGCATATACATTTAATAAGGATACCTTACGTTTGTTAATGGTACCCTGCTATAAGACAAATCTCCCATCAGAATCTTTGTGGGTAGCTATATGTTGAAAATTTAATCTTTTATGAATAAGGATTGAAACCCCTCTTTTTTTTAGGAGCAATGGTGTGATAGGCCTGAGTAAAATATTTGCCCCAGTATTTTGGGATTGCATTCTTTTTCAAATGTGTTTCTTGGATCAACACAATGTCAACACCCAAGCAGCCATATTCTCCCAGAGCAATCCCTTGCTTTATTGGTTCATTTAACCCCTGGGCATTATGTGAAGCTATTTTGAGACCCATCATTCACCAACTTCTGTGGTAGCGGTTACAGTCTAAAGATTCTAGTAGGCAAGCAGGTCCAGTAAGATGTTACACCAGAGCTTGGTGTCTACGCTATGTGGGGAAAAAGCAGTCTTCATCAGAGCAGAAGGAGGGGGACTGCCCCCCCAGGGTCCACTGACCTGGAAAGAGGTCCCAGTGCCCAGGGCCTCCTGGCTAGATAAAAGCTCCCCAGGGCCCGCTGGTCTGGAAAATTCCATACACAGGGGCCCCAGATGGGTAGAGCCCCCCAGGACCATTAGCTGGAGAGAGAGGTCCCCAAAGGGCCCCTGGCCTTGAAATTTCAACCCCGCAGTTCACTCCGGCTGGGAAGACCTCCAAGGCCTGGAAATTTCCACCCCCAATTTTCAAGAGCTCCCCAAGGCCCTCCAGCTTTCCCAAGGCCCTCCAGAAGACCCCAGGGCCCACTGGGCCAAGGGCCCAGGGCCCACTGGGCCAAGGGCCCAGGGTCCTGGCCGGATAGAGGCTCCCCAGGGCCCCCTGGTCTGGAAAATTCCATCCCCCTCCTTTAGGGCCCCAGGCTGTGTAGAGCACCCCTCAGGGCTCTAGGCCCCTGGCTGGATAGAGGCACCCACTGCCGTCCAGCTGGATAGAGGGCCCCAGCTGGGTAGAGGACCTCCAGGGCCCACTGGCCTAGAAAGAGGTCCCACAAGGCCCAGGGCACTGGGCTCCTGGCTGTAGAGACTCCCAGGCCTGGAAAATTCCATACACAGGGCCACCCAGCTGAGTAAAGGGCTTCAGCTGGGTAGAGGCCCTAGAAAGAGGTCAGACAGAACCCAGGGCCCTGGACTCCTGGCTGTGCTCCCCAGGGCCCCCTGGAAAATTCCACCCCAGGGCCACCCAGCTGGATAGAGGTCCCCCAGGGCCCACTGGCCTGAAAAGAGGTCCGACAGGGCCCACTGGCCTGAAAAGAGGTCCGACAGGACCCAGGGCCCCGGGCTCTTGGCTGTAGAGGCCCCCTGGAAAATTCCACCCCAGGGCTCCCCAAATGGGTAGGACCCCCAGAGCACACTGGCCTGGAACGAGGACCCACAGGGCCCCCTGACCTGGAAAACTCCACCCCATCCCCCCCTCCAGATGTTTTGAGACCCCAAGCCCCCAGATAGATATATATATATATATATATATATATATATTTATATGGTTATCATATCCCCTCTTAGATGCCCTTTTTTCTAGATAAAAGAAGTTTAATTTGGTTAGTCTTTCTTCACATCTCAGCCCCTCCATTCCCCTTATTAGTTTTGTAGCCCTCCTCTGTACCTTTTCCCGTTCTAAAATGTCCTTTTTATGAGTTGGTGCCCAAAACTGTACTCCATATTCCAAATGAGAGCGTACTAGGGATTTGTATAGTGGTAGAATTATATCTGCCTCCCTTGCTTCTATACCCTTGCATGGTTATTTTTCCTTCCCAGATGCATAACCTTACATTTATTCGTATTAACTCTCATCTGCCATTTAATTGCCCATTTCTCTAATTTATGCAAATCCCCTTGTAGGGAAAGTACATAATTTTTTGATATCTTTAAATTGTTTGTAATAGTAGTTAGTAAATTCATGCGGACAGGGGCCTTGGGGGGTTTGGTTTCTTAATAGCATTTGGTTATCAGCGAATCAATTTTGTCTTTGTCAATTTGGGGGAATTTAATTATAGAGAAGAAAGTATTTTTATGATCTTTATGCTTAAGTGTATTTGACTGGAGGATGCCGAATATAATGTAGCATAGTATTTTTGAAAAGTGGTCGCTATATCTCCTGGTTGGAAATAGACTTGCCCTTTTCAGGTATGATTTTGGGTATATATGAATTTGCTTTCTTCTGATTTAACTTTTTGGCAAGCAATTTGTCAGGCTTGTTGGTGAAAAATGTGGACTGAGTACGCTGTAAAACAGTTACAACCATCCACATCAGAACCCCACATAACTCTTGTTTCAAAGCATAAACCTCAAATGTTTTAAGGATTTCTGGAGGTCTGAAATCTTAGTATTCAATTTTTTTGATACGTGAGAGCTCTATTTTTTCAGCTAGAGCCCCTAACTGAATACAGGTGCCTTTCATTACTGCTTTGTAGTGATGAGAAGTCATTTAAAAGGGTCGGGTTTAGTTTCCAGAAAGGTGTATGCCCCTAATGCCCCTTAGGGAGTAGGTCTTTCAGGGAGGCACAGACAAGGTCATGATCTGACCAGGAGATGGGGTGGATTGCAATGTCAGATCGGTTCGAGGTTAGATATTGTTGGATGCGAATGTAGTCAATAAGGGAGTATTGTCTTGCTGAGTAATAAGTGTAATCTCTCTCATCCGGATGCAATTCTTTCAAGGTGTCTATCATACAGTGATTTTTAAGGAGAGCTTTGAGGGATCTGGTTGCTGTTGGGATTACATGGGTTGAAATTATTACTGATCTGTCTTTGGAAGCATCTAAAACCGAATTCAAATCCCCCCCCCCAAGATCTAAGCGGAATGTTGCCAATCAGACAATAAAACGAAGATTCTATGGAAGAAGGCTGCCTGTCTGGAGTTTGGGGCATATACATTTAATAAGGATACCTTACGTTTGTTAATGGTACCCTGCTATAAGACAAATCTCCCATCAGAATCTTTGTGGGTAGCTATATGTTGAAAATTTAATCTTTTATGAATAAGGATTGAAACCCCTCTTTTTTTTAGGAGCAATGGTGTGATAGGCCTGAGTAAAATATTTGCCCCAGTATTTTGGGATTGCATTCTTTTTCAAATGTGTTTCTTGGATCAACACAATGTCAACACCCAAGCAGCCATATTCTCCCAGAGCAATCCCTTGCTTTATTGGTTCATTTAACCCCTGGGCATTATGTGAAGCTATTTTGAGACCCATCATTCACCAACTTCTGTGGTAGCGGTTACAGTCTAAAGATTCTAGTAGGCAAGCAGGTCCAGTAAGATGTTACACCAGAGCTTGGTGTCTACGCTATGTGGGGAAAAAGCAGTCTTCATCAGAGCAGAAGGAGGGGGACTGCCCCCCCAGGGTCCACTGACCTGGAAAGAGGTCCCAGTGCCCAGGGCCTCCTGGCTAGATAAAAGCTCCCCAGGGCCCGCTGGTCTGGAAAATTCCATACACAGGGGCCCCAGATGGGTAGAGCCCCCCAGGACCATTAGCTGGAGAGAGAGGTCCCCAAAGGGCCCCTGGCCTTGAAATTTCAACCCCGCAGTTCACTCCGGCTGGGAAGACCTCCAAGGCCTGGAAATTTCCACCCCCAATTTTCAAGAGCTCCCCAAGGCCCTCCAGCTTTCCCAAGGCCCTCCAGAAGACCCCAGGGCCCACTGGGCCAAGGGCCCAGGGCCCACTGGGCCAAGGGCCCAGGGTCCTGGCCGGATAGAGGCTCCCCAGGGCCCCCTGGTCTGGAAAATTCCATCCCCCTCCTTTAGGGCCCCAGGCTGTGTAGAGCACCCCTCAGGGCTCTAGGCCCCTGGCTGGATAGAGGCACCCACTGCCGTCCAGCTGGATAGAGGGCCCCAGCTGGGTAGAGGACCTCCAGGGCCCACTGGCCTAGAAAGAGGTCCCACAAGGCCCAGGGCACTGGGCTCCTGGCTGTAGAGACCCCCAGGCCTGGAAAATTCCATACACAGGGCCACCCAGCTGAGTAAAGGGCTTCAGCTGGGTAGAGGCCCTAGAAAGAGGTCAGACAGAACCCAGGGCCCTGGACTCCTGGCTGTGCTCCCCAGGGCCCCCTGGAAAATTCCACCCCAGGGCCACCCAGCTGGATAGAGGTCCCCCAGGGCCCACTGGCCTGAAAAGAGGTCCGACAGGGCCCACTGGCCTGAAAAGAGGTCCGACAGGACCCAGGGCCCCGGGCTCTTGGCTGTAGAGGCCCCCTGGAAAATTCCACCCCAGGGCTCCCCAGATGGGTAGGACCCCCAGAGCACACTGGCCTGGAACGAGGACCCACAGGGCCCCCTGACCTGGAAAACTCCACCCCATCCCCCCCTCCAGATGTTTTGAGACCCCAAGCCCCCAGATAGATATATATATATATATATATATATATATATATATATATATATTTATATGGTTATCATATCCCCTCTTAGATGCCCTTTTTTCTAGATAAAAGAAGTTTAATTTGGTTAGTCTTTCTTCACATCTCAGCCCCTCCATTCCCCTTATTAGTTTTGTAGCCCTCCTCTGTACCTTTTCCCGTTCTAAAATGTCCTTTTTATGAGTTGGTGCCCAAAACTGTACTCCATATTCCAAATGAGAGCGTACTAGGGATTTGTATAGTGGTAGAATTATATCTGCCTCCCTTGCTTCTATACCCTTGCATGGTTATTTTTCCTTCCCAGATGCATAACCTTACATTTATTCGTATTAACTCTCATCTGCCATTTAATTGCCCATTTCTCTAATTTATGCAAATCCCCTTGTAGGGAAAGTACATAATTTTTTGATATCTTTAAATTGTTTGTAATAGTAGTTAGTAAATTCATGCGGACAGGGGCCTTGGGGGGTTTGGTTTCTTAATAGCATTTGGTTATCAGCGAATCAATTTTGTCTTTGTCAATTTGGGGGAATTTAATTATAGAGAAGAAAGTATTTTTATGATCTTTATGCTTAAGTGTATTTGACTGGAGGATGCCGAATATAATGTAGCATAGTATTTTTGAAAAGTGGTCGCTATATCTCCTGGTTGGAAATAGACTTGCCCTTTTCAGGTATGATTTTGGGTATATATGAATTTGCTTTCTTCTGATTTAACTTTTTGGCAAGCAATTTGTCAGGCTTGTTGGTGAAAAATGTGGACTGAGTACGCTGTAAAACAGTTACAACCATCCACATCAGAACCCCACATAACTCTTGTTTCAAAGCATAAACCTCAAATGTTTTAAGGATTTCTGGAGGTCTGAAATCTTAGTATTCAATTTTTTTGATACTTGAGAGCTCTATTTTTTCAGCTAGAGCCCCTAACTGAATACAGGTGCCTTTCATTACTGCTTTGTAGTGATGAGAAGTCATTTAAAAGGGTCGGGTTTAGTTTCCAGAAAGGTGTATGCCCCTAATGCCCCTTAGGGAGTAGGTCTTTCAGGGAGGCACAGACAAGGTCATGATCTGACCAGGAGATGGGGTGGATTGCAATGTCAGATCGGTTCGAGGTTAGATATTGTTGGATGCGAATGTAGTCAATAAGGGAGTATTGTCTTGCTGAGTAATAAGTGTAATCTCTCTCATCCGGATGCAATTCTTTCAAGGTGTCTATCATACAGTGATTTTTAAGGAGAGCTTTGAGGGATCTGGTTGCTGTTGGGATTACATGGGTTGAAATTATTACTGATCTGTCTTTGGAAGCATCTAAAACCAAATTCAAATCCCCCCCAAGATCTAAGCGGAATGTTGCCAATCAGACAATAAAACGAAGATTCTATGGAAGAAGGCTGCCTGTCTGGAGTTTGGTGCATATAAATTTAATAAGGATACCTTACGTTTGTTAATGGTACCCTGCTATAAGACAAATCTCCCATCAGAATCTTTGTGGGTAGCTATATGTTGAAAATGTAATCTTTTATGAATAAGGATTGAAACTCCTCTTTTTTTTAGGAGCAATGGTGTGATAGGCCTGAGTAAAATATTTGCCCCAGTATTTTGGGATTGCATTCTTTTTGAAATGTGTTTCTTGGATCAACACAATGTCAACACCCAAGCAGCCATATTCTCCCAGAGCAATCCCTTGCTTTATTGGTCAATTTATCCCCTGGGCATTATGTGAAGCTATTTTGAGACCCATCATTCTCCAACTTCTGTGGTAGCGGTTACAGTCTAAAGATTCTAGTAGGCGAGCAGGTCCAGTAAGATGTTACACCAGAGCTTGGTGTCTACGCTATGTGGGGAAAAAGCAGTCTTCACCAGAGCAGAAGGAGGGGGACAACCCGCCCAGGGTCCACTGACCTGGAAAGAGGTCCCACAGTGCCCAGGGCCTCCTGGCTAGATAAAAGCTTCCCAGGGCCCCCTGGCCTGGAAAATTCCATACACAGGGGCCCCCAGATGGGTAGAGCCCCCCAGGACCATTAGCTGGAGAGAGAGGTCCCCAAAGGGCCCCTGGCCTTGAAATTTCAACCCCGCAGTTCACTCCGGCTGGAAAGACCTCCAGGGCCTGGAAATTTCCACCCCCAATTTTCAAGAGCTCCCCAAGGCCCTCCAGCTTGATAGAGGCTCCCCAGGGCCCCCTGACCTGGAAAATTCCAGCCCAGGGCCCTCCAGGTGAGTACGGCTGTGAAGAACCCCAGTGAAAGGGTCCCACAGGGGCCAGGGCCCCGGGCTCCTGGCACACGGGCACTTCAGCAGAGGAGATTTACATTGATGATAAAATCTGAGTAATATCACCACAATATTTCATGGATTCATAAAATATATACTAAAAATAATGCTGATTAATGTCTATAGTTATCCAGATCTTAGATAGTGGCAGCTATTGTGATTTAACCAACTTAATCTGAAAAGATATAGAAAAATTATATAAAAAGTACATTGATTACAGCGCTGCTTAAAATAACATAACCTATGATGTTACCACTCTCCTAACGAACACATTTTATTAAAATGCTTCATCAAATTATAGTGACCTATAGTGATACTCCATTATATAGTTTAAAATGTGTTCACCCATTTTCATAATAACCAATCATGTTCTTACTTTTTTGCCTGTATTAATATAATCATAGATCTGGACACACCGTTACCACAAACAGTAGTCGTAACTCTCCTACTAGGAGACTGATACAATATCCACATCACCCTCCGTTGAGTAAATTTATTGGTTAGGACAGGGTTAAGAACATACAGTGGATATAAAAAGTCTACACAACCCTGTTAAAATGTCAGGTTTCTGTGCTGTAAAAAAATGAGACAAAGATAAATCATTTCAGAACTTTTTCCACCTTTAATGTGACCTATAAACTGTACAATTTCAATTGAAAAACAAACTGAAATCTTTTAGGTGGAGGGAAGAAATAAAAAAGAAAAATAATGTGGTTGCATCAGTCTGCACACCCTTTTATAAATGGGGATGTAGCTGTGTTCAGAATTAAGCAATCACATTCCAAATCGTGTTAAATAGGAGTCAGCATACACCTGCCATCATTTAAAGTGCCTCTGATTAACCCCAAATAAAGTTTAGCTGCTCTAGTTGGTCTTTCCTGAAATGTTCTTAGTCGCATCCCACAGCAAAAGCCATGGTCCACAGAGAGCTTCCAAAGCATCAGAGGGAGCTCATTGTTAAAATGTATCAGTCTGGAGAAGGGTACAAAATAATTTTCAAGGCATTAGATATACCATGGAACACAGTGAAGACATCATCAAGTGGAGAAAATATGGCACAACAGTGACATTACCAAGAACTGGAGCTCCCTCCAAAATTGATGAAAAGACGAGAAGAAAACTGGTCTGGGAGGCTACCAAGAAGCCTACAGCAACATTAAAGGAGCTGCAGGAATATCTGGCAAGTACTGGCTGTGTGGTACATGTGACAACAATCTCCCGTATTCTTCATATGTCTGGGCTATGGGGTAGAGTGGCAAGATGAAAGCCTTTTCTTACGAAGAAAAACATCCAAGCCAGGCTACATTTTGCAAAAACACATCTGAAGTCTACCAAAAGCATGTGGGAAAGGGTGTTATGGTCTGATGAAACCAAGGTTGAACTTTTTGGCCATAATTCCAAAAGATATGTTTGGCGCAAAAACAACACTGCACATCACCAAAAGAACACCATACCCACAGTGAAGCATGGTGGTGGCAGCATCATGCTTTGGGGCTGTTTTTCTTCAGCTGGAACTTGGGCCTTAGTTAAGATAGAGGGAATTATGAACAGTTCCAAATACCAGTGAATATTGGCACAAAACCTTCAGGCTTCTGCTAGAAAGCTGAACATGAAGAGGAACTTCATCTTTCAGCATGTTAACGACCCAAAGCATACATCCAAATCAACAAAGGAATGGCTTCACCAGAAGAAGATTAAAGTTTTGGAATGGCCCAGCCAGAGCCCAGACCTGAATCCAATTGAAAATCTGTGGGGTGATCTGAAGAGGGCTATGCACAGGAGATGCCCTCGCAATCTGACAGATTTGGAGTGTTTTTGCAAAGAAGAGTGGGCAAATCTTGCCAAGTCAAAATGTGCCATGCTGATAGACTCATACCCAAAAAGACTGAGTGCTGTAATAAAATCAAAAGGTGTTTCAACAAAGTATTAGTTTAAGGGCGTGCATACTTATGCAACAACATTGTTTTATTTTTATATTTTTTCTTCCCTCTACCTAAAAGATTTCAGTTTGTTTTTCAATTGAGTTGTACAGTTTATAGGCCACATTAAAGGTGGAAAAAGTTCTGAAATGATTTATCTTTGTCTCATTTTTTTACAGCACAGAAACCTGACATTTTACCAGGGTTGTGTAGACTTTTTATATCCACTGTAGGTTATGTTGTTTTTATCTCTGCAATCACTGTATTTTTATATATGTTTTCTTTTCACGTTAAGTTAGTTAAATTCTAAGGGTTGTCCTTTTAAGAGCACAGGATAACTATAGAAATTAACGAGCACTTCTTTAGAAATACTTCACCATGCACTTTGCCTTTTTTCTTTTTTTAGTCTTGTGCTATATTGTGATCCTTTCTAGGAGTAGATTCTGTCAGTGGCAGAGCTTGTGAATAAAGGACCCTTGTGTACAATTTATTTTTTGGAGTTGGGCCTCCCCAAATAATAATTTGGAGCTTCTCTACCTCCCCTGCCGGTGTGTCTTATTGAAATAATTCTTTCTAACAAAAAAAAAACTAGACAGACTATTTCAAGAAGACTGTTTTCATATTAACAAAGGGTGGATAACTACTCCTGTTTATTTATATATTGTAAGTTTTATAGTGAGACTCCATTAAGCCTTTGGGTTTACAAAAACATCAATGTCTTATAATTAGTCTACTGGACATGGTCATGTGGTTTATCCCCTAAGAAATATTTTTTATCACTTGTTCTTTAAAGCTTACAATTAAGAAATAAATATATATTGTAGAGCAGTGGGTTTTATAGTGGTTCTCAACCTTTCTTTGTATGGGGACCGCTGGTCAGCTTCCAATACTCATGTGGACCGTCTGTAAGATCCAGCACATGTTTACCAGGGATGTAAATCATGCAATTTACTGAATTTACATGTTCAATTTCCACTGCTTATAAGTTCTTCTATTTTCTATCTATAACTGTGACTAATAGGGACAGTTTATATAAAGTGTTAGGCTCTTCTCATCACTGAGGACTGGCAGATAAGGTCTCATTGGCTCACACCATTCCTCAGGCCGGCTGTTGAGAACCATTGCTCTGTAGTATTTAAATGATACTGTTGTGAGATTGTTAATGCTCTTGTGGCCGGACTAATCTCTTCCACTGAACAGCGGGGTAGGGAGTCTTGGGAATCTGTTTGCTTAAACAAGCTTATGTTTGTTATGTTTATTTGTTTCTTCTTGTTCATTCAAATGTAAAACTATCTGAGCAAAAACAAATATAGAAATGACAGGGACCTTAAATGACACATCCCCCAAATTGTTTTCAGTTTGGAAGGACATGTCATCTAATTCAATCTTTTCCTATGTTACTTTCTTGTTCGTTTTCTTAAGTGTTCACTGAAGTCATATTTAAAATATCCTTTTTTGGAGAATTAAAAAAAAATAGTCAGCATGCATTTTGAATGTATCCAGTGATCTCCTTCCTGATGTGAGAGGAGCTTTTCTCTTAAAAATGGAAATAGTATGCTATGGTTTTTATTAGGATTAATGGAAATCTCACTAGGTTACACACCTGGACATGTGATCGGGGTGGAAAGTCCAACCCAATAAACTTTACATGCAAGTTATAAAAGCTAAATTAAATTTAGTTTCTTCAAACTGTAATGCTATTTCTAGCAGTAACTAAGAAATTAAAATGAACCATGTTGTATGAGCACTACAGTGGTCCTATAATGTCACACAGAACCGACCATTACTGAGCAACATCTTCCTTCTCGGACCGCACATTATTATCACACAGTTTAGTGTCTCTCTCTCAATCTAGAAAACAAGCAAATATTGTCTTTGACTCAGTAATATGCACCTAAATGATCTGCCCTTATCTGTAGTGACTCTTCTCTACTGATAACTACAAGCCTACACTAACATCAGCCAGTTCTAAGGATGTGATGAAACACATAATGGATTCCTGTCCTCATAAACAAAGTCTGAGAATTCTCCCAAAAATGTTTTATGCCAACAGCTTACACATCTGCTAATATTGTTAGTTTGGTACATACTTGACAAACAAGTGTATTTCTTCTTGAACTGCAGTGATCCTTTAACCTCTTCAGTGTGGTTAAAACTAAGAGCATAACTAGGCAGGCAAAAGCGATTAGGCCTATTTTTAGTTAGAGAAAAATTATTTGGTTGACCTAGGCTGTTCCCTGGAGGTATCCATAATACTTTTGGTAAATGTATGAGTGGGGAATTTAAATTTCTGCAGAATAGCCTTGTATTTATGGTTTTGACTATTTTAATTGTAAGGGATTAGAGTAGACTGCCAGTTATCCGGCACCCACAGGGATTGGTAGATGCAGGATAAATGTAGTTTCTGGTGGCTTGAGAGTTACTATAAAAGAGGCCTAGATTAGCTGCTCATAGGATGCTGTGCTGAGTATATTTGTCAGTGAGGGCTGTTCTAGCAGCAGCAGCTTTCACTCCTCACTTACACACAGGTATGTTCGGCTGGAGGGTGCGGTGCTGAATCCGGGGAATGTAACACCAACACTGCACTGGCTCAGTCACTCATGCCTATCTGCTTCCAGGTAACATTAAATTGCAGAGACATACAGTGTATAAAATCTAGGTGCCTGTAAGCATTCTGTGGCATGACAACCTGGCTCCTGGCATTTGTAGAGCCCTGTAAAATTTCATTTTTATTTCAAGTACAGTATTCATTTTATTTTCTGGTTGCTTGAGATTTCTGGTTGCTTTAGTTCTGGATAATCGAGAGTCTATTGTATTACTTGGCCAATAAAAAAATATGAATGTTCATATACAGTAATGTCATAGGGCCTCATTCAATTGTGATTTGGCCAATTGAATAGGGCTCTAAAAAAGCACATAGCATATTTTTTTTAAAGAAGTTTTTAGTTTGTGAAAACCTTGCTTTTGGATAGATGTTTACTAACTAAAAACTTCTTTAAAAAAAATATGCTATGTGCTTTTTTAGAGCCCTATTCAATTGGCCAAATCGCAATTGAATGAGGCCCATAGTATGGTAAATACGTATACTGACCTATACATATTTGATATCAGCATGTGCATGATTCATTGAGTTTTCATACTTATGGCCTTTTCTACTAGAAGAGAAACATTCATTAATATTTGCATTGAAACAGACGGTGATACTTTTTTTCTTATATCTTAAAATTGCAATGTTTAGAGGAAAACACAGAGATGGATGATTATTGCTACAATTCTTTGCTCTCGCCCTATTGATTTATCATTTGTTTGTTAATGCTGTTCTCAAATTTGTTATAATTGAGATTATACTCAGAGAACAAAAATACAAAGTGGTTAAAAACAGAAAAAAACAAGAAGAAATGATGAGAAATAAAAAGGTTAGGTGCAAACTCTTAAATATAAACTGATTGACAAAAAATACTTTTGTTTTAATTTTATTTTGCCTAATGAACCCTCACTCGACCTTCTTGTCCTACTAGATGCTGACCCATCTCTCTCCTTCCCTACTTCTTCAAATGGCTGGAACACCCCGTCCACTCCTGTTTAACGTGACAGTTTACTGTGTATCTCACTATACTGTACTATGTTTATTCTGGCTTCTGACCCTATCATTAAATATAAATTGCACTCCTCTCTGTTCAGTCCCATTTGGTTGGGGTATCCAGTGCCAGTCTGTCTTCCACCCTCATTCTTGAATAATTTGACAAGATAGATCATCCAATCCTTCTTCCCAGCAAATACAAGTCTCAGAATGCCCATGCTCGTCCCTAACTTGCCTCACTAATCTCATCCAATGTCACACAACACTCTGTACGCCAAAACCCTCTCAGTACTCACAGTCATATTGCCACCTTGCACTCCTTCACTAGAATAATCTCCCACTAGACATTTTTACAGATTCCAAACTTGACCCATGGACTATCACATATATAGTTGTGAGCGTACGAGTTGTTGCTAACGCTGCGGGCTCGCTACGCGAGTCGCGGCACTCGCAGCGAGCCGAGGCCCTCGCAAAGCGAGGGCACTGCCCGAGGGTCTCAGTTGCTGGCATGGAGCGCCTACGGCGCTCCATGCCAGCACCTGAGGACCTTGCAAAGCGAGGGCCCAGTTGCTGGCATGGAGCGCCTACGGCGCTCCATGCCAGCAACTGCGAGCCTCGCAAACTTCACGTCGCAACCCAAACAGTACGACACACACATTACGACACTCGCAAACAACATACGACACACGTTCACACACATTACGGACTCGCAACACTCGGACGCAACTCGCGAACATTACAAAATGTAAAACACAATACATACACACACCACATACATAAAAAACTTACCTACACCAAGAGGGAGCACCCAGCACCTCAAAAATACAACTTACACCTCGATTTTACTCGAAATAAAACAGTTTAGAGACTAAAAAAAAATCGAAGCGAGAGAAAAAATGGCCGCCGAACAAAACGAAAACGAGGCTACAGCACTCTAAACTCGCAAAACACCACAAGAAACTCGCAAAACACCACAAAACACCTACGGATATTCCGATACAAACGTATACCACACATTACTCGCCATTTTACGCCAATGCGGAAGTACACGACAACGGTTTGGGCTCGCGCACGCACAGTGTTACACTGCACACATTCAGCACGCTTACACAGCAGATCCACACCACTAATGCTGCAGCAACATCAAAACACATTCACAGCTCTTCCACACAATGCTTTAAAATAGGTAAAGTATATTCATTTATTAATGTATTATATATTTCATTATTACACACTAAACAGCATTAGCTACCTTACAATTTCATTGCCGTCATTTTTTGACGGGCAATTCGCTAGTCTCTAATATAGTTTAAATCTTTTTCATCCCTCTTAGCTGTACCTATTGTGCCAGTTTTTTGCCTCTTGCCTCAATATAAGATCTGTCTATTCTTTAAAATGTCTTCCTTTATACTACAGAACTATGATACACAACTTTCATAACTATATAAAGTTCCTTGGATAAAAATGCTAAGTACAAATATAAATAAGTAAAACACAAATCACATTGTTGTATTTCTTACATGTATTGTGTGTACCACATATTGTTGGATTTACGTGATTATTGTACTTTTGCTGGATATGGTTTTGTATGCCATACCTTTTGGTTACATGGCTGATTTCCTTTGTTTTGTTCTATGTTCTTCTATGTTCTTCTATTTTTTTTAGCTATGTTTTAGAGATTAGAAGGATACGTGTGTGAGTAACAGTGGTTGGTTGTGGGACTATTGTATAATGTTTGTCTTGAATTTTTGAATTTTGATGTAAGATTTAACCAGATGAATCCATTCGATTGAATTCTTTGTTTCTCTAGCTTTTGTTGGGCTGTTTCCATTGGTTAGTCTGTTTGATGGGCAGAGTCTTCTTATTTTATGTAGACTTGGTAGAACGTTTCGAGATGCACTGGTACTGGAGCTCGTTTGGGATTTTAGAGTGTGAGACAATTATAGACTTGTTTGTATGGTTAGTATTTTCCTAAGAAGGTACCTAGAGGCACTTTTCTGTAGGTAATGTAATGGTGATACGTTTTCACACTATTGTATTACCAATCTAATACAGTCCTGGTTTGCTTAATAGGTTAGAAATTATGACAAATATGTGGCATCTCTGTTTTTTGCACATTCCTATCACATATTATAGTCGTCGTAAATGCGAGTTGTCGCCACACAATGTTAAAAGTTATGGGCTTGCGCATGCGCAATGCGCGCCAAAGGCGCATTGTGGGCCTCGCGATGAGCGCCTGGGATATGGACATCCTGGAGGTATAATTTGAAAGAATAATGGATCTTGTTAATTAAATAATGGAACAACTTGGTCACAAATCACGCCCTGTTGTGAATGGTATGTCTTTTGAGACACCTGCTACCAAGGGCCTGTTATCTCCTGTATCCTGAAGTATTGGGTGCTGCTGACATTTCCAGTTGGCTGGTGTAAGTGAGGAACCCTGATGGTGGTTCATAGCACAATTAACAGCACTTTAGTTCTAGTCTATCTATTTCTGTTCTGCAGAAATAAGGCCCAACAAATATGATCCACCGTAAAGATGACGGCAAAAGAGCTATATTCAGTGTGTATTTAATTGTACATGATCTTGCCATGCCATGTGTCACTGTCCCATTTTATTTACACAAGCCGAGTGAGGTTGTCTGAATTAGATGTTTTATCTACTTGTGTCTACAACATTTCTATTAAACACACAACTCAATAGGTTTATTAAAAACACATTTATTAGCACTTATAGGTAAATGTAAAGGAAACGCATGATGGATTTCCATGTAGTCGACATATGGAGAACAAAAGCTGAGATGTGAATAAATAGTGACACATCTGCTCTGCTAAATACAGGTCAGAAAAAACAGAGATGACATATGAGAAGCAGAGTACTTGTTCCCAGACTAGTTCCTCTTTTGTGGACATTTGCTGTACAATGTACTTGTATATAATCAATGCATTATCTGGGGATGACAGGTCTATGGTGCAGAGGGAGCACACTACAAGGTTACACCATGAAGTACTCACATGTCTGGATACTCACAATACTGCAGCATACTTCCAAAGCAAGCAGGGATAATATCCACTGGTGATTTCATCAAGGATTCATAGGTAAGACTATATAAATGAATTATTTTATCATATAGTTGTGATAAAAGTGTGGTGACAAATAGTAAATTATTGTAGATTTAAGTTGACACAAAAAATAAATATTGCAACTGGTCCTTATGAAAAAATTTAAGGGGAAGTATTGAACATTGGATATTTCAAACACAAATGATCTATACAGGTCCTCCATTTCTCTAAGTCTACTTATCAAGGACCATTAATTAAGTCTCACAGTTGAAGACGTTGATAAGCAAGATAAGCATGCCCAGTTGGTATACATGTGTATAATGACAACACCTAACTGACTATTACCATCTGATGTTCTTCTTTATCATACCCCATTCTTAACATACAGAACTATCACTTTTGATTATCTAACACTTCCACTCCATTTTTTTAATAACAACCAGTTCTTACATTTATTTATCTTTGTACATTTTATTCCTGCAATAAGTGGGACATTTGCCATGTTACAATAAATATCAATGTTAGTCCAGTGATTTAGAAATCAAATTAATGAGTACTGCAATATATAAAGTGTATTGTAAGTGAAGAGTTTTTGAGAGGTGCCTCCTCCACTTTCTCATTGTACTTGATAAACGGAGAAGAGACTTCTTGACAGCTCGTCTGCTAAAATACACTATTAGTCTATTAAAAAATGTATATTGAAATAATCAATCATTTTATAATATATAGGATTATAGAATATATTATTAGTTTGTCCTGTGGCAGTTGGAAGGATAATGTATCTGTAATAGTTAATCAGTTATGTTTATTTGGAGTCAGAGACAATAAAAAGAGGGTTTTTGTATGAGTACGACTACTGCTATTTTGCAATTAAATTATAGGGTTATTTTTGCTGCTATCTCTAATTTCTGAAAGTGTTATTTAGAAGCCTAAAATATGCTAATTTGTGGAAAGCCAGTCATCAGTTGTGGGTCAGGACACTGGTCTTGTTGTTCTTTAGACCATAAGCTTAGAGTTATGGGTCTTGGAAGTGGAACTTACTAACCAATTGTTCCTGACATACATCCTCATCTTTCTGAACCTACAGGCTGATTAACAGTCCATTATTCTCTCTGGGTTGGTGTACTGAACCCAGTGAACAAACTGAGCCTGGGTCACTGGAGCTTGTGGTTTTTGAGATTTCTGAGGTTTTTGAGGTTTCTGTGTGGTTGTCACGAAAAAAGGTATTAATATTGGCCACATGATATTATTTATTATAGCATAATAATAGTATATATTTACGAGAAACATAAAATAGAATGAATATAAGAACCAAATATACTATTTAAACTGACAGTACATCCATAGTAACTCATTATGTAGCATCAGGTATTCCACAGAGAAAAACAACTTAGTTTTAGTATGTGAGACCAACAAGTAAATTGTTGGGGCTTTCTTGTTCTTTAAACCATTTTTTCCAGTTGATCTATAAAAGAGTCCACATTATACAACAAATGTAGTATTCACAGGTTAAAGATGTTAGAGGTAACAACATTTCCCCCCAGAAGCACTTAAGAATTACTGAAGCTTTTTATTGAGCAAATGAGAATTGCTCAACAAAAAGCTTCTTGAATATCTCTTGATAATTGCTATGTGCCTTGGACACCACTTGAAAATTAAGATCTTGGTTAACACTAGATACTTTTTATGTGTCTTGAACACCACTTGAGAATGATGGTGTTTCTTACCACTAGATCATTGCTGTAAGTGGTGGATAGCACTTGAAAACGAGGGTCTTGGATACTACTAATGAATGATGGTCTTGATTAGCACTTGATAACTGGTAAGGGTCTTCGGTACCACTTGAAAATTAAGATCTTGGATACCACTTGAGAATATTGGTCTTGAAAACCACTTGAGAATTAAGGTCACTTGATAAGTGATTTGGCTCTTGGATACCAACTGTGAGCTAGGGTCTTGAATACCACTTTAGAATGAGGTTCTGGATACCACTGAAATGTTATAGATCTGGTTGAACCACTTGAGTGTTACTGAAATCTTTGCAGAGCACTTGAAAATTGCTTTGTGACAAATTTAAGAATTGGTGACTGAGTTAGTTTAGCAAATGGGAATTGCTGGCAGACCATTTGAGAACTTCTGATGGCCTTCGTGTACCACTTGGTGACCTTATGAGAATTGACGAGGGTCTAAACTGACCATATCATAAATGTTGAGAGTTTTGTTTCATACTTTAGTTTAAAGTAACATAAATCTACAAACTAATTTGTTTAAAAAAAACAACTTTCTTTGTGGAATTGGTCTTGTAAAATTGCATTTAGATACTTTTTGCTACTCCCTAGCATAGTAGTCTCTATCAGTGTATAAAACTGATTTGTTGAAGACACAATGTGATAAAAGTTAAGGTCTAGGCTGAATGCACACTTTATTACCACTTTGTGACTAACCTGTCTTTGTTTTAAAATTCGTTATTAAAATGCTGTTACTAAAGAATAACAATGACCTTGAATTAGTGAGTACTTTAATCAAACTCTACCACCAATAATTGATTGTCTATGTAAGTTGTCTTCCTAGAGATCTTTTTTTTACATTCCATTTAATGTAAACGTTGTTTACGATGATATTTAGTACTAAAATATTAGATCGCTTGAAAATTACTGTGTGTGTTTGCCTGCTGTTTAAAGACTGTAATGTGCTGTACTATATTGGAGTATATCATGTATATCATGTTTCTCTCTCTCCTGTCCCTCTCCTGTGTCTATCTCTCCTGTGTCTCTCTCTCCTATCTGTCCCTCTCTCTCTCCCTATGTCCTGTGTCTGTCTGTCTCTCTCTTTCTGCCCTATCTCTCTCTCTCTCGCCCTATGTCTGTCTCTGTCTGTCCTTATGTCTTGTATCTGTCTGCCTGTCTCTTTCTGTCCTATATCGCTCTCACTCCCTATGTCTTATGTCTGTCCTGTCTCTCTCTCCAATCTCTCTCTCCATGTGTCTACTGTTCGTCTCTTTCTTATCTCACTCTCTATAGTCTCTATTTCTCCCTTCTCTCACATATTCCCAATCTCTCCCTTGAATCAGCAATAGTACCAATCCTACCTTCTAGGTCTATGATCCGATTCAATATGCCCTCACTCAGAATGGTAACATTTACACAAGTACTTCTTCTAAATAAAACACACCATGTGTATGTGTTCCAAAGAGAGCATAAACAGTATTCCCTGGTGTCCCTTCTTAGAACCCTGAACAAAAATTATAAATCATAAATGTTTAGAAAGAAGAAACAACATTGCCAACTTGGGAATTTAGAAGTTCCCTCCTTGATTGGCTACTTGGCTTCCGGATTCACCAACCAGGCCAGTATTTCACCAGGGGTAGATGGGTACCAGTATGTCTGTCTCTAACAATGGGTGGTCTATGTGACCCTCTTATCAGTTTAATATGTAACAGGGCTAAGTGTGCAAGCTAGTAAGAGACTCACTTTAACAGTATGTGCGACATCTTGCAAGGAAGTTGTTTGGGGCACTTTAGTCAACTACACTCTGTACAAACGTACATAGCCCCTACCTAGTAGTCCCACAGAACAACACAGTAAATTACAATAAAGCCACATCAGAACAATGAAATGCATTGAAAATAGTTATTGTACAGTACTATGTCCCAGCCATCATAATGGCTGTTTCAGTTTATGGGGCAAAGCATGGAGATAGAACAGGGGATTGTGACTCTATGTATCTATCTATCTCAACAAACATGTAGATAGATGAAGAAGGAATCTACCCAAATTTCTTAACCGTGTTTATCCAAGGAGAGATAGATAAAGAGAAAGATAGATAAACAGAGAGGTTAATGGAGAGAGAGATAGATGGAGAGATACAGTTTGCATACCCTGGCAGAAATTGTGAAATGTTTGCATTTATTTTGAGAATATGACTGATCATGCAAAAAAATATATTGTATTGAAGGATAGTGATCATATGAAGCCATTTGTTATCATATAGTTGTTTGGCTCCTTTTTAAATCATAATGATAACAGATATCACCCAAATGGCCCTGATCAAAAGTTTACATACCCTGGAACGTTTGGCCTTGTTACAGACACACAAGGTGACACACACAGGTTAAAATGGCAATTAAAGGTTAATTTCCCACACCTGTGGTTTTTTAAATTGCAATTAGTGTCTGTGTATATAAAGTCAATGAGTGTGTTAGCTCTCACGTGGATGCACTGAGCAGGTTAGATACTGAGCCATGGGGAGCAGAAAATAACTGTCGAAAGACTTGCATAACATGGTAATGGAACTTCATAAAGATGGAAAAGGATATAAAAAGATACCCAAAGCCTTGACCATGCCAGTCAGTACTGTTAAATCACTTATTAAACAGTGGAAAATTCAGGGGTCTCTTGATATCAAGCCAAGGTCAGGTAGACCAAGAAAGATTTCAGCCACAACTGTCAGAAGAATTGTTCGGAATACAAAGAAAAACCTACATGTAATCTCAGGAGAAATACAGGCGGCGCCAATGTCACAAAAAAGCCCAGTTACAATATGTCGGACTACACCTGTCACACAGTAATTTTGAGTGACTAGACCAAAATAGAGCTTTATGGTCACACAACATTAAGCGCTATGTTTGGAGAGGGGTCAACAAGACCTATAGTGAAAAGAATACCATCCCCACTGTGAAGCATGGTGGTGGCTTACTGATGTTTTTTTTTGGGGGGGGGGGGGTGAGCTCTAAAGGCACAGGAATCTTGTGAAAATTATTGGGAAGATGAATGCAGCATGTTATCAGAAAATGAAATAACTAAGTCAGAGGTGCTCATCAGAGAACTAAACTAAATAGGTTAGTTCTATGGACATGATAACCCACTCTGAGAGCAACCTCGTTCTCTGATGAGCACCTCTGAGTTATTTTGTTTATGCAAATTGCCCTTAGGGTTTAGTCCCCTAAGGCTGATAGGCAACTCCAGATGTGGACCCCTTGCTCACTGTGCCTTAGTGAGTTCAGCTGCACCTCACTGACGAGGCCCATAGAGGCTGAAACGCGTCTGTGGTTTGCTGTTTCTCCTGTTCAGGGTAGAATTGCCTGGTATTTCTGGGTTGGGTCACTCTAGTGAGTGGGACCAGACTGATATACTACAGGATATTTCTCCCTGTGAAGAGCACAAGTGAGCTAAAAGAGGTTGCTTTTAGAGCGGGTTATCATGTCCATAGAGCTAACCTATTAAGGTTAGTTCGTTCTCTGATGAGCACCTCTGACTTAGTTATTATGTTATCAGAAAATACTGGCAGACAATTTGCATTCTTCTGCACGAAGGCTGCGCATGGGACGCTAAGCACAAGGCCAAGTTGACCCTCCAGTGGATATAACAGAAAAATGTTGTGAAGTGGCCATCACAGTCTCCTAACCGTAATATCATCGAGCCACTCTGGGGAGATCTCAAACTGTGGTTCATGCAAGACGACCAAAGACTTTGCATGAACTGGAGGCATTTTGCCAAGATGAATGGGCAGCTATACCACCTGCAAGAATTAGGGGCCTCTTAGACAACTATTACAAAAGACTGCAAGCTGTCATTGATGCTAAAGGGGGCAATACACAATATTAAGAACTAAGGGTCTGCAAACTTTTGATCAGGGCCATTTGGGTAATTTCTGTTTCCATTTTGATTTAAAAAGGAGCCAAACAGCTATGTGATAATAAATGGCTTCATATGGTAACTATCCTTCAATAAAGGAGATTTTTTTTTGCATGATCAGTCATATTTTCAAAATAAATTCCAACAATTTCTGCCAGGGTATGCAAACTTTTGAGCACAACTGTAGGTAGCTGGAGAGATAGGTAGATGGAGTGATAAGCAGAAAGATAGATAGATAGATAGATAGATAGATACTGTCACAACCTAGTCTTTTGATGGACTTTAATCAGCACACATTAATTGTTCCTTCCCCTACTTATCCCAGGTTTCAGGGATCCTCTTACTCAGGAAGGCTTGTGCAGTTTAGAGCACACACCTTCCTCAATAAAGACACACCATATATACTGTATGTGTCCCCAAGATGGCATAAACTTTATTTCCTGGTTCCCCTTATTATACCCCTTTATAACAAAGGACTTGGTGCAATGTTTAACAAAGAATAAATATTGGGCAAAATGCTGGTATGGCAGTTGCTTTGAATTTCCCTTCCTGTCACCCATGGGCCAATAAACAGTGACTATAGTAAGCCCTTTCCTGTTTGGCTACCTGCTCAGAGGGTCTACCAATTAGGATCGGGAAGTTACTGGGAATCCCCATCGATGCACAGGTGCCAGGTAGTCTGCCTGAACAATAGGTGGTCTTCATGACCACATTTAAGACTAGATTAATGAATAGCAGGCTAAGGGACAGGACAGGCAATCTGTTAACAAAAAAACTTAGGATTTGTACATAAGAATGGGGAATGTTTTGCAGAAGCACAAGGGCTAGTATTACTGGCCATATTGACACTTACTGATTCCACCTGCCCATATCGGTGAGGCCACAATCTTGAAGGTCATGCAACCTTTATTCAGGTCCAACACCTGTGGTCAGTAAGTTTAGTGATACCTCTACTGCTATTGTGGTTTTAAATGAGAGTCATTGTTAGAGTTATAGCTCATGCTGCGGTGTGTCTGAACCAAAGGACCGGCGTAGAAAGTAAGCAAATTTGTGGGATATCAATTAAACCACTTAGCAGCGATCAAAGGGTATCAGTTACAGTAATGGATATCTCTTAATCTTTGGTATCCTTAATAAATTAACCTCTATTGAATAACATTATGCCTCATTAACTATTTTCCTATGCCAATCCTTTCTGTCTAGACAGCCCACACAACGCTCATTCTCCACCAGGGAAATTGGCTACACTGATACACTGGCAATGCCATTATGTGGCAAAGCAGAAGTGCTGAAACAGGGCCTGGGCATGGTGCCTGTACTATAGGGCAGGCAGAGTGGGTGGCCAACCATAAAGTGACAGACGCACACATAAGGTTGTCCCCCAGTTAACCCAAAAGACCTTTAATTCCTCCCTCCCTCAAATGCCCTCTGATTGGCTGCTGCAGTAGGTTGCATGATATCGATTGTGTGGATTGTCCTCCATTCCCCCAGCATATAACCACATAGTTTTAACCCAGGAAAATGCAAAACTTTTATAGAGCATAAGCCTCAGTTTGCCTTAGAGACCATAAAGATGGTCTGAGCCGCCTGTGGTCTCAGACTGTTTCACAACGACCTCACACGGTGGCATAATCTAAGGCAGGGGCGTCCAAACTTGGTCCTGGAGGGCCGCACACATGCCTGGATTTGTAGATATCCTTGCTGCAAGCAGGTGAGACTATTGCTTCTTCAGGCATCCCGATTGACTCACCTGTGCACAGAAAGGAAATCCTCAAATCCAGGCCTGGGTGCGGCCCTCCAGGACTGAGTTTTGACACCCCTACTCTAAGGAATGGGAGGACAGAGAGAGGCCAACATGGCACCAACATAGAAGAGAGTGGAGGGCCATTAAGAACTACTAATAACCCATAACAGTTGAATAGCAACTTGACTGAAGTCTATTTTTTAATACTGTATGTAAATGGGTCCTGATCCTACTACACTACACAGCCTTACTTTGAAGCTCATCTGGCTAGGAATTTTAACCTATGTTCTTCTTCAAGGGAGCTGCAGATGCAGGTCAGATGATCTGGAGCATGCTCACTTTGTACAGAGAGGGCTATGAGATTGCAGCTATAGAACCCTTATCCTGCAGATCAGGTTATATGACATTATTTGTCTTTTGGACAGTACTGCTTAGAACAACAAGAGTGGTGGGGCAGAAGTGCAGTGTAGGCCATTGTGGAGGGGAACTGTGCATTTATATTACATTATCTGGCTAAAGCTTTTCTCACTGCTGTTCCAAGTGTGTATTTAATGTTAATGGGGAACTAAAAAATAGATTTAATTTGGAAAATATTTTCATACAATTTGATATGAAACAAATATTACAATGTTTAGATTTTATCAAGTTTAATGATCAATTTATAGACAAGTATACGCTCTATTACAGAATAGCTTTTATTTGGACAATAGTAAAATATATATATAATATATATATATTATATATATATATATATATTATGGGTATTGCAATCTGTTCTGAATAATTGGATAACAATTAGTTTTAACACATTTTATATTCTGTTAGCTGAATATTGAAATCAATAAGAAGTGTATAAATTCTTATTAAGTTTGGTTAGCAATCTATCTTAAAACATTATATACTTGGTTAGTTCAAGATAGGAATATTACAATTTTTTACTGATTGGATAACAATCTATTTAAAAAACAATCTATATTTTGTTAGTTCAATATATGGATCAATAAACAGTATATATAATCTTATAAAGTTTTGTATAAGCAATCTATTTTAAAGCAATAAGAAGTATATGAAATCTTCAATAGTTCCATATACAGTAGAAATGATAAGCAGCAGCCAGAATATATATACTAAAGCAATATAACTACTTAGGTTATAACGTATCTAAATGGCAAGCTAAATAACCTTTGTATTTGGGTATTAGATTAGGGGTTTTATAACATAATTGGTTACATTTAATTTATCAAAGCAGTCAATTCAATCAATAATGATATAAAACAGTTTTGTTGATTGTGTTATTAAAGAAGATATGTATGGAGAAATGCTAAGTAGGTTTTGTGTATGGTTGTTTTTAATAATTGATTTTGTAACAGAGTTAAATGGTTATATTATTTATTATTTATTTAATAAAGTCAATCAGTATGTTTAGAGAAAATGGGCACAGATAGAAATATATTGATTAACACCTACAGTCCGGAATGCAGGTGCTAATTCGTCTTTGTTCTGTGACCATTCTAGAAATGTAACAGAATGATAGTAGATATTGGACTATTTTATCTCCATTAGAAATAAGAGTTACTTTTTTTATACATTACCAGTTATAGGTTTTCAGGGTAACCCCATCTCATATAGAACCCCTTCTGAAGATATATGAAGTAATCCTTTTGGTTCTTTTTTGTGAGAAAGATAGGATAGAAATTGGACAGATATAGTAGAATATCTTAGAAATATGAGGAGTGCATAAGTTTATGCCAGAGAGTGGCAGACAGAAATTAGCCCAGAGAAAGATTATCTCTGCCTATTAGATAAATTATTTAATTCTCCCCGTCACAGGTTGGTTTCCACCAATTACAATGGTTTATGTCTTATTTGTATGTGTGCATAATTATAATGTGTTGATAAACATATTGTGTATATCTGTTTCTGCCCACTGGGGAGCAATGTATTAAAATTAATTTATTACAGAATATATGTGACCTTTGTCCCAGATTGGGTCTGCTATAACAATTATGGGTTATAGAATAGTCCATTGTACTCAATCTCACACCTGCTTGATAACTCCCTCGATTAGAACAATTGGGAATTGAAGTCAAATGCGTAGACCCTAGCAAACGCTATCTTGAGACATTGCTTGTATGTTCCATTCTCAAGGTCTCTGCTAAAGGTCTAACACTATCTGGCATTGGCTTGGTTCCTGCTTGAGGGACCTGTTTACTAGACAATCAGAAATTGTATTTGTACAAAGGAAAATTATGGAACCCCTCACATGTTAAAAGAGTATACCATAATTGTGTCTGTATATGTTTACAATGGTAGCAGTAATTCCAATAGACAAACATTTAATGTAGATAATATATGCAAATGGTAGACAATATGTGTATACGGTCATTTTACCCACAAATCCCACAACAACATTTACACTGGCCCTTTAACCCTAACAATTACTCTATTAAGGAAGCACACTAACGGTCTCATAAAAGGCTTTCTAAAAAATGGTTACTTGATAAGAAAAACAACTTTATTATATCTTACTGTGTATTTATACAATTAATTACTGCTTTCTATTGACCCCCTTGCTGTATAAGCTCCAGATATCTCCATCCACTGAATGAAGTAGCTGGAGTGGACCCATCCAGGAGGAAGTGCCAAACAGAAAACCACTCTATGAAACACACATAGTAGCACGAAGCAGAGCTGCTAGGCAGGTACACAAACACACTTTCTAGTCACCACCCCTATCATACTGTAGTTGTGGCATGACAATATAGATAGCCCTTGGATGGCTCCACTCCAGGCATAATACTTCATTTAGGGGGTGGAGATCTGGCGCTTAAATAGTCTGGGGCATGATGAAAAAAGGTAATTCATTGTTTAAATACACAGTAAAAATGTGTTAAAAATTTTTTTTAATTATCGGGCACTACCTAACTATTCTTTAGAGAGCCCTTTATAAGAACACTAAAGTGGCCCTTCAACTTTTTTAAATTTACTTATTAGAGAGAAAAATAAGAAAAAATATCATCTGTAGTGTAATTTTCATACATTTCTGTGCCGAATACATCTCTGTGAAGAAATCTATGCCAGCTGGAGTAGTAATTTAGAGGAAATAACAGGAAACTATTTTGTGTGGGTGGTTTTACAAGTCACATTCTTATAATAACTACGTTTCCTGGTATTTTTTATAATAAAAAGTACAGTACATAAAGCACAAAAGGTAATTTTACTTGTTAAAATACATTTATTTTAGAAAAAATCAATGCCGGGAATGTCAATAGGATAGTTGCATGTATTGGAAGAAGAATTTGCAGCAGAAATAGAGAGGTACTAATGATAGTTTCACATAGATACTTTATCATGTTCTGGAGACCGGACCTTCAAAAGGATATTGACCATTCAAAATAGGCGACTAAAATAGAGCAGGGTCTACAAAACCACACTTATAAGAAATGACTTTGTGACCTGAATATGTATAGATAAGATGATTAATGTGAGAAATGGATATGAGAGAAGCCTACAAATATACTAAATATAAGTGTTTAACGTTTAAGAGGGAAGTGTTTTTAAAGAAAAATAGGAATGTGAGAACAAGATGTCATAATATGAAATTACATTGCGAAAGTATTACTTTATAGACAATCTAGATGTATTCCAGCAGAAATAATAGGAACAAATACAGTGAAGTAATTCAAGAATGCCTCAGATAAACGTACATTTATGCTAAGGATTTATTAGTCCAAATCTTTGTACAGGCAGACCCCGCCACTTAACACTACCCCGTTTAACACTGATTCTCTATAAAGCTGTTTTTGCCTGACACTTCCCCATTAGATATCACACAGTTTTTCCCTGACACATCCCCAAGTAACACTGATTTGATGCTTGTGTATCATTCCCAAACACCAAGAGCCATCAAAGGAATTTTAAGAGTGAGTTTACCTGTGATTTATTCTAGTTTAAAATTGACCCGTTTAACACTGTTTCGTTTAGCACTTGGTCTTTTAGGAACATATCTAAAGAGTTAATAACATTCTCTCTTAAAATGCTTTTAAGACTTTTTAATCGGGCCAAAAAAAATAATTCTTGGTTTAAAAAAAACCCTGAAATGCTGCAGTTCATAGACTGACCATTAGGGGGTAACCACCTAGAATAAAAGAGTTACAATAGGAAAAGGTACTTACACGCACAGAATAGGCAAACATGGATCTGTTCATATTTTGCATACTCCTCCACTTCACTGTCTAGGGGCTCTAAAAAAGGTAGATCCGGCCCTACTTTTATGATCATAGTTAACCATGCTGCTGATATTGCACAATTGTGAAGCTTTTTCCAAACTGGTGCTTTAAGGCCTGTAGCTGACTTCTAATTTGACTCCCGAGCTTGGTATCCAGTGGGGACTGTCCAAGGAAGGCTGTGTTAACTTGATGGCATAGTCAAAAGCCCCTGACCTTTTAGGGAAATAAAAATAGGCCAATGACAATGAGCTTGGCTAAACATGTGATAAATACAAGAGGGGGCATCATAGGAGGAAATTACAACTGCACATTAAAATCAAGCTTGAAACCCAGGTTAATTAATATTAATTTATATTTAAAACAAACTATTTTTTTAAAAGGTAAAACATGCCTTTTGGTGATTGTTATATCTCTCCCACTAAAGTTAAAAAATAGGAATATGTAAAATATGATGTTTTTTAAACTGCAGAGTACTTGCTTAGCTCGCTCTGTTTTTTTTCTTCTTTGGTAAAGTTGAAGACAGACAAGAGGAGCCCTGTAATGCTGTATCAAGAAGAGCTAATTGTTTTAATTATGTATTAATCATTAATAATATTCAATCTAATATTTCAAAGATTAGAGTTACCAAACTCCAGTTGAGCTGTTTATATGATTGCTGGGATGTTTTTTTTTTCAATAAATGAATATGAATTATATGATGAAGCATAATTAAAACATCTAGCTACTGCTATCAGAAATGTATCAAGGCTCATTAATAGTCTTTTACGAGGCCTCAGTGTGAATAGAATAGATTACCTTTTCCATTGCACTTATCTAAAATCTTGCCCTTAGACTCAACATTTTGGAAGTTTGATAACAAAAACAAGCTTTTTGAAATTCATTTTTGAATGTTTGTAAAAATGTTTTCACATGTACAAATTCTCATTTTATATATTTAACCAAATGTGTGTATGTGTTCATCCATCTTTCTCAATGAGGATCTCGACATCTCATTAAGTAGTTGCTTGGGCTCTATGAGCCTGAAAAGTACAGTATTAGTCCCATTTGGGCATTGGACAACCTGTCACATGTCGAGCAGACACTGTAGGTGACGTGCGGGCAGCTCAGGACGTGCACAGGTCACGCTTTCGTTCAGCCTCAGCAGTACTCCTTGCCCTGGAGGTTTGGCAGCCTTTGTAAATGAGGTTGTCATCCTGGACAGTTCAGTGCAAGAGTTTCCTAGGTGGCAGTGTTGATCTTGATGGACTTCAAGGAGGCCTGAATTGAGGCTGATCCCTCGATGTTCCCAAACTTTGCAGCTTTATCTTCCCAGGCAGAACTGGCTTTCAAAGTTATGCAGTTTACTTCAGCATTGGTTGACACTGCTTGGGAAAGGGTGCTGCCCAGGAACTTGAAGTAGTCCACTGCCTTTGGGTCTCTGTCCATTTACAGTGATGGATGATTCTGCTGAACCGTCTGATAACTCACCTGGAGCAGGGCTTAAATTTCTGGCAGTAATCCCTGCTCCTGTTATGTGATCAGTTCAGCAGAACTCATTCAAGAACTTTCCCCTCTGTCAAGTGCAGAGAGATTCCACAGATTATACCTGCCCTTCTTCTTATAGAGGTGTAAGATGGACACGCCTCTCATTACCGGCAGAATGGATTAATTGCTTCTAGAAATACTGAAGCTGCTCATGGAGTTATCATAGCAGTCCGGGACCATCAACTTCTGCTGGTATGGCCTCTGAGCCTGGGGCTTTGCCACTTGACAGCTCATTAATGGTTTTCTTCTATGGAGTCATCGACAGCACCTTGGAGCATCCTGTCAATGGCCTCATCACTGATGAATGAGTGACAGTGGAGAACTGTTTCAAAGTGTTCAGTCCATCTCCGGATGATCTGTGTCTTCTCTGTAAAGAGGGTTCTGCCATCTGAACTCAGGAGGGGAGAATTCATAGTTACATAGTAATTAAGGTTTAAAAAAAACTTTCAGTCCATCAAGTTCAACCTGTTAAGATCTCCTCTGATCTGCAATATGCGGATTAGTTATTAATTAATTTGTTGTTAAATAATTATTAATAGTATAGTATTTGAGGATGAATAAAGAGTTAGTCCATCAAGTTCAACCTTTTTAGATCTCTATTGATCTTTTTAATATGTGGACTATTTATTATTAATCAAATTTCTCCCTGGATCAATATTTCTTCGCTAGTTATCTAGGATAGCCTTGAATGCCCTCTCTATTCAAAAATATATCTAACCCCTTTTTGAAGTTGTCTATCGAATTCGCTGTCACCACCTCCTTTGGTAGAGAATTCCACAGTTTAACCACCCTAACTGTGAAGAACCCTTTTCTTTGTTTAAGTTGAAATCTTTTTTCCTCTAACCTCAACGGATGTCCCCTTGTCAGTTGAAAATCTCTTGCTACAAAAAGTTCACTTGACAATTCTCTGAGGTCTGTGGTCCATACAGTGTGTTTAGGGCTTTATAAAACCACTTGCATTTGTTTTTGTCTGCATACTCCTGTATCTAATCTGTTTTGGGGCTCAGCCACAAGTCCTGCATTTTGTGTAGTTTGTTTTGTACTGTTCCAAGATCATTGCTGGTCTTTTTTGCCACTGAGGATCGTTCTTTCTGACAGGAACAATGCATACTGTGCTTCTCAGAGTGTAAGGCCCGGATTTCCATTGTGAAGGGCCCTAATATCTAGGCTCCCTCCTCTACTCCATCTATACATCCTCCCTTGGTGTGCTAATAACAGTATCATCCATATGCAGATTCCACCCAAACCTACCTCTCAGCAACAGATCTCTCCCCCTCTATTCTTGTACGAGTTGCCAACTGCCTATCAAGCATATGCTCTTAGATGTCCGCCTGCCAACTCAAACTCAACATGTCAAAGCTCTTAATCTTCCCAACTCTACTACAGCATCCACTCCTCAATTATCTCCCACTGTTGATAATGCCATCATCATCCCACCCCCAGGCCCGTTGTCTAGAGCAGGGGTGTCAAACTCGGTCCTGGAGGGCCACACCCAGGCCTGGATTTGTGGATATCCTTGCTACAAGCAGGTGAGACTATTGCTTCTGCAGTCATCCTGACTGACTCACCTATACACAGAAAGGAAATCCTCAAATCCAGGCCTGGGTGTGGCCCTCCAGGACCGAGTTTGACACCCCTGGTCTAGAGGTTCTGCTGGACCATCCCCTCTCTTTCATTCCTCACATACAATCAATAAAAACATCTTGATATTTTCACCTAAACATTGCCAAAATACATCACTATCACAATTACAATTATAATCCAATCTGTTGTCATATCTCTCCTCGACTAGTGCAGCTCACTCCTAGCTGGCCTACACATTACCCGTCTGTCTCCACTCCAATCCATAATGAACGCCTCTGCTAGACTCATCTACCATACTCAAGACTTAGGCCCTCATTCAATTGCGATTTGGCCAATTGAATAGGGCTCTAAATAAGCACATACCATATTTTTTAAAGAAGTTTTTAGTTAGTGAACTTCTATCCAAAAGCAAGGTCTTCACTAACTAAAAACTTCTGTAAAAAAATATGTTATGTGCTTATTTAGAGCCCTATTCAATTGGACAAATTGCAATTGAATGAGGGCCTTAGTGTCTGCAGCACCTCTCTGTCAGTCAAAGGCACTCCACTGGCTCCCCATAGTCTCCAGAATCACATTTAAAGTCATGACCCTTATATATAAAGGCCTCAACAACAGTGCATAACCTTATATATCTGCCCTAGTCTCAAAATACTTCCCCAGCCTCCCAAATTGATTTGCTAATGAGCTTCTTTTTTCCTCTTCTCTTGTCACCTCCTCTCACCCCAGCATTCAGTACTTTTCTTGTGCTGTTCCTACTCTAGGGAACTCTTTGTTTCACCCCACCAGAGTATCTAACTGGCTCAAAACCTACAAAAACTCACTAAAAATGCATCTATTTAAAGAAACGTATCACCTTCAGCCTTAATATGCACTACTGCATACCTTACAGCATAATATTACTCATACCAACAATATACAATGCAACACACAGCCACCTCCACTAGCTTCAGTCTATTGCCTTACGCACTGTCATCTTGCAGCTATCACTCTCCTATACCACACCCTAACCTTTCCACCCAGATTGCAAGCTCATTGGAGTAGGGGCATCTCTTTTGTTACACTAAGCTATCTGCAGACCCATTTCTTTCATAGTTGTATTGCACTGTACCTGTACTTGCATTTCTACTTACCTTAGAATTTATTTATACCTTTGTAATTTCATACTCTAATCTACTTTATAAATAGCGCTACAGAAAATGTTGGGGTTTTATAAATAAGTAAGTGTGTTGCGACATCACTCCAGTCTTACTTGGCATTATCCTCACTATGAAAATAAAAAAGCTCATTCCACAGGTCTTCCACTAAATTTTCAGTGATGAAGCTATTCTATGACTTTGACAAATTGATCCTTTTGTGCACCTTTCAGCCTTGTGGTGGTAATCTCTTTGGCATGATACAGAACCTAATTTGGGATACAATGAGCCTGTGATCTGTCCAACATTAATGCCACAAACGGCCTTTGTCACCCTGACACACTGTCTGTCCCTTCTCTTGACGATGACATAGTTGATCAGATGCCAGTATTTGCCAAGTCAAAGGGTCACTTCTCTATTCTCCTGGATCTCTCTGCTGCCTTTGACATAATTGATCACCCTAATCTTATGAATATTTTCAACTCTTTTAGCACCTGTGATGCTGCTCTCTGAGGGTTCACATCATACCTAGAAGATCGAACATTCAGTTTCTCTTTCTCTGGCACCTCTTCTTCACCTCGCCCTTTGACTGTTGATTCAAGTTTCAGTTCTAGGCCTCCTCCTCTTCTCCATCTATACATTATCCCCTGGTACCCTAAAACATCTTTTGAATTTCAGTATAATCTATATGCAGATGACACTAAAATCTATCTCTCAGCACCTGCTCTATCCCTCTCTCTTCTATGTCCACCCATGAACTTAAACTCAGTATGTCAAAGATGGAACTCCTAGTCTTTCCACCCTCTACCACACCTTCCACCCCTCGCTGTCATCATTACTCCCACCTCACAGGCCTGTTGTCTTGGGGTTCTACTGGACCGTGCCCTATTTTTCATTCCTCATTTGCAATCTATCACAAAACCTTGTCATTTTCACCTAAAAAATTCTCCAAAATATGTCACTATTTTACACAAGACACAACAACATTTTTAATCCATTCTCTCGTCATATCTCCCCTTGATTACTGCAAATCTCTCCTTGCTGGCCTCCCCATCACCCATCTGTCTCCACTCCAATCCATAAGGAACGCTTCCGCTAGACTCCTAAACCTTACTCAGCGCTCAGTGTCTGCAACACCTCTCTGTCAATCAAGTGACAGACAGAGAGGTCCTGCAGACACTGAGCTTTGATTTGGTAGATAAGTTTAGTGGAGGCGTTCATTATGGATTGGAGTGGAGATAGACTGAATTCCCATAGCCTCCAGAATAAAATGTAAAATCTGTCCTGTGATTTCTCCTGAACAGTAAAGTGTGTTTGGGTACTTGTGAACTGATTAGTGGGCAGCTGAGAGGGGGTGTGTTTTTCCCTCTGTGACACTATGTCAGTGTATGGCTTTTTGTGGTCTGTTTGCCTCTGCTCTGTGATTTATCCTGAACAGTAAAGTGTGTTTGGGTACTTGTGCAGTGATTAGTGGACAGTTGAGTAATAAGAACTTAATATAAACAGGGGAAGGAGTGAACTTATGAGCTTGCGAACACTTCTAGTATAAGTGCAGTTCTAGTATAAGTGTAGGAGTTTACATAATTAGATGGAGTTCAAAGAAAAGGGGAGCACATTGTAGTGCTTTATACAATGTTTTTCCCTACTGTAATTAGTAGTTATGAGTCAGTCCAGTGACAACCTCATTCAGTGCGCATCCTGTCACATGTATGAACTGCTGGAACAGCTGATCCAGGGTCCATACCTTTGTGAGAGGTGGGAGCATGTTGCTGTCATGGACCCCTTTCCAGGGCCTGTGTCCTGGTGCATTGAGCCACCATAGAGGACAGACTGCCCCATTGGAAAATGGGTAGATTAACTAGATTGGCACATGGGAAATGTGGGCAGGTGGATGGTGGGGTGAATAGCCACAAGACATAGTGCCATAGTGTATCACCATGCTTCATGTGGTCTTATGGCATATGTCTCTGCCTTATCCTGTATACTGTATGTAATTCCCCATGTAATATTAGTGTATTCTGTGTTATGGTTAAACTGTACTGAGTGAGCATGATGGGATTAAAACAAGCTGTGCCTGAGTCTGCAGTGATCAGATACCTCTATTGTACTGTTATCTGTTCTGGTCCATTGTTAACAAATAAAGTTAATCCCATCTGATATGTGCTAGAGACGGCAGGATGTGTATTGGAGATTAAGTCTATTACTCTCAGGAAACTACTTTTAGACCCATGTGGAGTTTATCTCTTGTGATTGTCTGCCACCCCCTCTCATTGTTACATTGTGTACACCCCCTCTGTATCTATCCCCTTTAAATACTGCTGTCATTTCTAAAATAAATCAGTTCACTGCTGGAAACAAATAGAAATTGTATGTCTCTGATTATGTTCCTGGTGACTCCGATAATTAACCTATCCCCACCCTCTAAGTAACCTGTCCTGATCACTACCACAGGAAGATTACTGGGACTCCTGGAAGCGCTGATTCCTGATGGAGAGACTCTGACTGATACAGAAGCCAGATATCAGGGTGCTGGTGCTGAGATTTCAAAGAACCCAACAGTCCTTGTGGGCAGTTAACCTGTAGTCTATAGCAGGTGGCCCTGGGCAGTAACCCCTTCTCAAGGATCGACACAGTTGCCTATCTTGATGTTCAAATTGGAGAACTGGAGAGGAGAATTGCAGCACTTGATATCGCTCCACTGGAAAGGGAGTTGGTGCTCACAGTTTAGGTGGGCCTAGCATGGAAGGTGGAGATGCACCTAGTGAGGATGACCAGAGAGGTAGCTGGGTTACAGTTACAAGGGGAAGCAGGGGGAACAGTAGGAGGAGGTGGGCCATTTCTTAGTTGGCACACCCAAACAGATTTGCCAGATTGAGTGAGACTATTGGGGATGTCCATTCAGGAATGGCAATGCAAGATAGAGCTGTTCCCTATAACAGCCGGGAGAACAGTTTTACTGGAGGAGAGGGAGGGCAGCATAGGCAGAGCAAGGGAAAGGTTTGGGTGGTAGGGGACTCTATTATTAGAAAGGTAGACATGGTGATTTGTCAACCAGATCCCAGCAATCGAACAGTTTGCCTTCTCTGGTTCTCGGGTTCGGCATGTTGTGGATCGGGTAGATAAATTCTTGAGAGGGGCTGGAAATGAACCGATGATCTTGGTACATATTGGTACCAATGACAAAGTTAGTGGAAGATGGAGTGTCCTAAAGAATGATTTTATAGTACTAGGTAATAAGCTGAAGGCAAGGACCTCCAAGTAGTATTTTCCGAGATACTACCAGTGCCACGTGCTAGCCCAGTGAGACTAAAGGAGCTTAGGGAGGTTAATGCGTGGCTAAAAAAGTGGTGCATTAAGGAGGGGTTTGGGTTTTTAGAGGACTGGGCTGACTTCTCACTTGAGTATAATCTCTATAGCAGTGATGGATTGCACCTTGATTAAGAGGAAGCTGGTGTGCTAGGGGAAAGGATCGTAGAACTTCTGGGAGGTATGCATGTCAATAAAGATCCTATGGGTGCCTGCTCTCTCCAGCCTTGAGAGGCAGTTTAAGGGTCAAACAAAAAATATGCCTTGCTGGAATGCATGTAAAATTTATATTTTTAAAAATCTATTTATCTATATTATATACATAAATAAATATATGTTTTAATTAATACATTAACCCAGAAGCTAACGAAACTGAATGTTCCCATTGCTGTCTGGGACATATAGTAGGTGACATGAAAATAAACTCACACTTTTCATTCTTTGATCCAAACCATTTATTTCATGCTACCATTTACACTTTGTTTCTATCATTTGTTTGCCTTACTTTGTTCAATGGAATAAGGACTTTTTCCAGGGAGGAACTCAAACGTTGTTCACGTCTATTTTTGTCCAAAAACAAAAAGCCATATACATTTTCAGGATTTATGTGTTTTAAAGTAAAAATGCTTCTTTAAATAGCCAGGAATTATTTTCAAAATGAGAGGAAATGTTTCTTATTATGAAGTCATCCTGTTTCCTACATGTTGTATAAGTGGACTAAATATTGGTTCTCTCCTGGAAAACCTCAGTTACCATTTAAGTCCTATATGATTTCCTTTGTGTGTACCTGTGTTTACATTGCTTCTATACAACCTGCCTACACTTTCTTTCAATATCCTGCATTGATATGAATGTTTACTGAGATAATGAGGACGGAGAGTTGGACAGTGCTCCATTTACCTACGGGATCATTTTCTGTTTCAGATACCAAGGTTATAAGATGAAGGTGTCCAGAGCCCATCGATACCCAGTGACAGTTTTATTCTCTCTGATTTTAACAGCTGGTTTTATATTATCAGGTAAGCAACAGATATTACACCAAAAATACTGTTTTTTTTTTAATGTATATATATTTTTTTATTGAAAGAGGTTAAATAGAGTAACTTCATGCTATTCTGCATGGCATTATTATGAAATGCTGTAAATCTAGTATATTAAACAAACCATAGGGTATACGAAACCCCCTGCAACAAATAGCTTATTACATTGGCAAAGTCATCATCCAGTGAATAACAAGGAAATACCTGTGGCCCAATATTTCTGATTGAGAAGGAATTGTAGTACTGTTGATGAGTTTAGGATACAGGCTAAGGAGTTACAGTCAAGACTTCAGCAAATGGGGTACTCACATGACTCACTTAAAGGGCTTATCATAGAGCTTTACAACAAGAGCCTACCGGGACTTTTGGCTACAAAGCCAATGATTTGTTATGAACAACCGTTAGATGTGTAGGTAGTTTCAGTCAGCAATGGGGCACAATTAGAGTTATTTTAAATAATTATTGGTACATTTTAAGATCTCGTGAAGATTTAGCAGAGGTCTTCCAAGTTGCTACAAAAACGTCAATGAGATATTAACAAGTAGTCATTACTCTAAAATTCAGTTGGGCAACTGGCTTACCAATTTAACAAGAGGTTGTCATGCATGTGGCCAATATAAGACATGCTATTTTGTTGGTGTGGACAGCACAGGTAAGAATGTTTATCATATGAGACATCATACTTCTGGAGTTATTTATCAAATACATTGCAGATGTAATAAGAAATACGTAGCTAAAACAGGAGCAAATTACTTGAGCGTGTATGTTCTATACTCAGTGGAAATGATACTTTGGTGGTAAGGCTCATGACAGCAATCTATCTTGTTTATAGGGATTGGTTAGAAGCGGCTTGAATATTTTGGTTAAATACTAAAAATCTGTATAGTCTAAATGAGGACTTTACTTTTCATAATTTTTCATCATTTATATTGGTTTAATGAAACTTTGTCATTGTGCAATGCTTTTCTATTCACTAATCACTATTAAAGGGTCTCTATCAAGTAGCTTTTCGGTTATTCTTAAAGAGCATGAAAAAATGGCTTTATGATGTGTTATCCATTTGAATTAATCCTGGTAAATTCCATGTTGCTGTTGCTGCATTTATATGCAAATGAGAGAATCACATATATTAATAAGCTGCTCTGATGAGCTAATTAGGATTACAGTCTGCTTGTTTGTCTCTGCAAAGGCCACAATAGCCCCCAATGTTATCTAGCAGCTAGACCCCTCTCCCATCCTTATGAAGCACTCTGAGCCGGACATTAGCATACTGAGCCACACATTACAATTTAGGAGCCTCACAAGCAATTCTAAATATTTCTGAACTGATTTACTGTAGAGAAACACTGTGAATACAATATATATCCTATTTTTAATGCTTTGTAAAATTAAATTAGCTTCCTGTTGGGTTGACAGAGTCTCTTTAAGCTTAAATTTAATTTAAGTATAGTGTATAGTGTACATTGGTGTTATACATTATAATTATAATTGAGTTACCAGCTTTATTATACATTTTTCTTTCTTTTACTGGCAATCTAGTAACAAATGCGAGTCGGGTCATGTGATTGTGACATCATCAGGCAGGGATGGACTTAGCGTATTGTAGATTGTAGTGAAGCATCATGAACGCCATATGTAGTTTTCGGAAACCTGATTTTATACATTTCAAATTGACTGATTGGTAGAATTATATCATAGGCTGCTAAGGAATGGATGCAGCTTCAACATTGGAGAAGAAAAATCTTAACGGAGAACTGTAGTTCAAGAAAAGAAAGCAATTTTTAAAGAAAAACAGATTTTTTTTTGTAAACTGTTTATTGAATCTTATCTCTTTTTCAACACTTCCTAGCAGCTTCAAGCCAGAGAGGGGAACTTACTTTATATATCATTGGAGGGAGGGTGACAGAGTGAGGATGTTTGGAAAATAACTGAATATTTTAGAATTTGACACCTACCCCTTCTTTTACATATGCATAGAAGCATGCACCAATAAATGCAAGCCCAGTTCTCCAAAAATGTATACACACCTTTCACATTCACAACCTCCAGAAATCACAAAGTATTTAAAACCTTCACAAATCACAAAGTATCAGGAATGCCTCAAGCAGAGACATCAATATATATTTTATTTGACTATTATTGGTCTTTCCATCTAGGATTCAATTGCTGGCTTTGTATGTGTGGGAAGACCTGTGCTCGGAGATAGTCCAGTCAACAGGGAGAATTTATGAATATTTGTTTTTTTTTTATTATGTTTGTTTTATAATTGGCAACTGGTAAACTTGTTGGGCCTGTGATTTGTTAAAGTTGATAGAAATGTGTTATAAAAATAATTAAAGGGATCAGAACCACCTGCAAACACACAAGCAGAAACAGGTGTGGCTGGTAATATTCATATGGAATAGCACTTAAAGTACTCTGCGATTGGGTTTACCTAATATATTTACTTATGAAAAGACTGTTGTACATATTTATATTCATTAATTAGTCTATTCCCTCACAACACCTTCAAATTCTGTTTTTCAATCTGGAATATTTGTGTTTCATCGATTCTTTTCCATATAGATTACACATTAAGGAGACATTCTGCTTCACATGCCTTGTAAATGCTATATAGATTATATTCTTCTGTTGATCTCCCATTGTTTCATGATTACTTATCAGCTAATACAAAATGACAATATCATATCAGAGAAATAATTTAATCTTCTAGTGTACAAACACTGTCGCTCTCAGCAGCCATGGTGGCACTGTCCGTTTAAATAGTCATAGTTTGTGCGATACAGAAAATATACTTGTGTGATACAGAAAATATACTTGTGTGAGTGGGACTGCAGTTCTTATCCCATATGTCACTGACCGTCCCACAGGGTTTGGAGTACTGTTTGCACAAGAGCTTTCAGTCTCATGTGATGTGTCAATGGATTTTTGTTATCTATTGTTGTTCAGAAAATTACTGATGATTAAAACACTTCAAATGAGCAATTTGTGGTGTGTCCTTTTGGTGTTTGCATCAATGTAAAAAAAAACTGGTAATAAAGATTCCAGCCTGACACATAATGGGAAATATAATGGCGCTCAACACATTTGTACATTTGTCATAATATAATGGGGTCTGAATTATTTTATTCATTGCCTACATATATTAACCTTTTTGAAGGTTGAGGCATTTTACTATGAAATTAACGCATATCTTACAGTATTTAACATTAATTGTGTACTGGAAAAGTGAGATCACTATCACTCAATAGACCCCTAGAGAGACCTCAGTTAGATACTGATTCTGGTTCTGAATACCTGATCTCCGAAATTATATTAATAAATTAGAGATAATTCAAAGGTGACGACTAAAATGGTGCTGGGTCTAAAAGACAGAACTTACAATTAAATACTTCATGATCTCAATATGTATATATTATGGGGGGGAAGAGAGAGGGATATGAGAGAAACCCGCACATATATCAAAATATTTAATAACGTTCTTCGAGAAAAAGAGAAGTTTGGAAAACAGGGGAAGGCGGGTGTTTTAAGGGTAATGTGTGAAAGTACTGTTGTACAGGTTGGATAAAACAAAGTAGAACAGCTCTCCAGTGGAAGTAGTAGGGTCAAGCACAGTTAAAACATGCCAGAGATAAGCATAAGATATCCTGAGGGTACATTAAGCCAAGCTTTAGGTGGAAAGGTCAGAGGAAGGGACAGAGTAGATTAATTCTTTGGTTCTTTATGCTGTCAACTCTATATTTCTGTGTGATTTAATAAACCATATCTTATTAGATATTAACAAAAAAATTCAGATATTTAAATATAATTAGCCATGTAATAACAAATGAACATTACAATTTGCAGAATACCATAGACAAGTGTTTCTGAATAGTATGTCACTGCAGCAATGCAGTCACTGACACTTTATCTGCTGGCCCTCAGGAACAAAGAGCGATGAGGGGAGTCTAACAGTTTTTATCATAACGCTACCAATGTTAGTTAAATCTATAGACAATTTCTTGAGGAACTAAAATGAAGTTTAAATGTACCATATTCATTCACATTAGTGCAAACATACCGTATTGGTCCGAATATAAGCCGCACCCGCATATGAGCCGCACCCGTAAAGTTTAAGGGGAAAAAATAGAAAAAAGATAGTACTCAAATATAAGCCGCACCTGTAAAATTGGAGAGAAAAAGACTCTCAGAGTGATCAGCCATTGGTAGAAACAGGCTTTCTAATTAGCAATGTAGCTTTTTTTTGCAGGTTACAGGCTTTACAGAATGTAATAATCACTAAAAACGTAAATCGCTATTCAATACCGCAGTCTCAAGCACGCAAATCGGCACCCTTAACTCGCAATCGCGCAAATCGGCAGTAATTTTGCGTTTGCGAATAGAAGCAGCACACGTAACAAGCAAAGTTTGCAAATCGGCAATGATTTTTTTTTTTACGGTCGCGAATATAAGCGACACCCTTAACTCGCAAGCTAAAAAATCGGAAAAAAGGTGCGGCTTTTAATAGGACCAATACGGTATATGGAAATTTAGTGTGTCGTAGCTAGTGTTATCCTGATGGAAATCTCCTAGATCTAAAAGGTGCTCCCAATGAGCACTGGCAAAGAACCAGTCAGTCCCAAGAGCAAGAAGATTGGGAGCCATTGGCACAGACCAAAGAGTTAGATCATGCTGTCTTGGTGATGTTGGACACAGTGACTGGCAACCCACCATGTTCAGGCTGCACATAGAATGAAATATCACTATGAAGTAAGAATAGTATCCACAATTAGGTATATAAACAGATGGTAAATATACCGTGCTTCAAAACTTTTTAATGACCTTTCCTTAAAGAGAAAATGAATGGAAATCAATAGTAAATCAATGACCTATCCCTTTAATTAACGTTACTGAGGAGCTGCAGTATTTACCACTTTCTGTCTCATTAATCAAGTAATGTTTCACAGCCAAGAGTGGAGAAGAAAACATGCTGGATGAGGGAAAATAAAACTGGAAATAAAGACGATAGAATCCTTAAAATGTTTGTTCTGGTATTAAGTAATATTTGAGCAAACAAGCTTGTTTACTGATGGATATAAGCCGGTTATCAGTACAGAAAGTCTGAAAAACAAATTAACACATTACTAATTATCATGTGGTTTTGATAAGTCAGGAAGACACCTAATTGTATAAAAAGTAAAAACAAATACTATATTAAAGCAGTTTCCAGTTTCCCCATATGACTAGAAATTGAATTACAAATTTTTCAGTTCAGAGGTTATTTCTCTTTTCCAGACTGGTATTTTCCATTTTATGAATATTACCAGTTGAGCAGTCAACTCTGCGACTGATAAAAAAAAAATCCTAATTATCTGGTAGTCTGTCAGTTTGTTGAACATGTTAGGCTAATCCTCTTAAAATTGAATTTAGCACTTGAAAGATAGGCTGCTTCCCATAATGAGATGATAACGCTCAGAGAATCCAATAATGTGCAGAGATTAGTAGTGGGAACCAGCTTTATTGATTTCTAGCACAGTAATGCATGCTGGGAGTTGGATAATTTCCATGAACGGAATTCCAAAAAAACCTCCAAAGCTGTGCGATAATAAAATGTTCTTCTTCTCAATGCCATATGGACAGCCCCAGTCTGCCACATAAGACTATTAATTAATTCACAATCAGAAGCCACAAAATAATGATGTTTATTATTCAATATAGTGCCTACCTCTTTCATGTCTCAATCCGGTTGTAATTACATTTTGATAAGCATTTAAAAAGATACTACAATGTCCTTATCACTGCAAGGTTGGTAAAACATTAGTACCAGATTGCAAGCTCTTCGGGGGGCAGAATCTTCATCTCCTCATGTACCAATCTGTATGTTCAATGTCTTGTCTTATCTGCTTCCACATGTATGTAAATGATTATATCCATCAATTATTGTGCCCTAGAGCTAAGGAATCTGCTGGTGCTCTAAAGATAAAATATAATAATACATTGGAAACAATTCAAAACATAAGTCATCCTAATGATGAATTAGGCCAAATATTTTACGTAGACTAGATTAGATGGTTTATTTGCTATGGAGGACAATTATGACACATCTTTATTTTGGTATATTAATGAAATGAGCAAGAAAAATTGAGGGAAAACTAGATTTAAAGAAACACTAACAGCCTTATTAAATTGCAATTCGATAAATTGTAAAGTGCTCTATATAAGCACATACTATACTTTTTTAACAAACGTTTTTAGTTAGTGAAGATCTTGCTTTTGGATAGAGGTTCACTGACTAAAAACTTTTGTAAAAAAAATGCTCTGTTCTTATATAGAGCCCTTTAGAATTTGCAGAATTGCAATTTAATAAGGCTGATAATGTTTCTAAGATGGTATAATGTAAAACTACAGGGAGTAACAACTTCTTTATCAATTGAATGTTGTTTTAAAAAAGCTTTTATTATTGAGAACTTACACTGAATTTTGTAATTTTTATCTTGACACCAAGTCCTGCTTCTTTTAATTGTTTAAGAATATAATCAATGCTAATTACAATGGTGGAACTAGTGAATGGAGGGTTCCAGTGCAATATAATCTGGTGCTCCCCGTTATATATAAGTGCATATGTGTGCAATGGACTTGCTTTCTTCTGCTAGACACCGGGAATGAAGACCCTCCTGGTGTCAAGTAGGAGGAACCCAGTCCAGTGTGTGCATGGGGGTATCAATAAAAAAGCCTAAAATATATCTTGATATTTTTTATAATAAAAATATCTACCCCTCCGCCCTATTTATTTAAAAGTCAATTTTTATATGAGCCTACTGCAGATAGCGGGGTCAGATTTAAACCGTAGTGGGCCACTGTGCTTTGCACCTGCTACACCTACAGTAGCTGCTTAACTGGCTAATTACTTCCTGTGAGGTGGTAATGCTCAGTGTGACTGAGGCAAGTGGCTGGTGGCTGAGAGTAATGTCCAGCATTTCAGTTGCATCAAGCTACAGGAAACCAGTAGGATGCTTGATTATACTGGAAGAGGAACTGACCTTTATTAGTTTTTTTATACTATAATTCTGTAAATGCGGAACTATGGTGCGGCGTAAACAAGACAAACTAATTTTTGTTTGATAATTAGCCAAAGCAGTTATTTCACTGCTCCAGAGATGACCCTTACTCCTCTCTCGTCATTGTCAAACATTTCACAGCAAACATGTTTGAACTCATCAACAAAACAGTAAAAATATGTTACTATAAAACATTACATGAACATTTAATGGTTATAAACGAGTCATTAAAACAGAGCCTGAGAGTCAGAATTTATATTCAAGGTAAACAGAGCTTTAAATTCATCAAGATATTGTCTGGTCTGGCAGCAATGGATTATATATAACTACAAGCAGACGGCTTTACAAGTCTATAAACCACACTGTTCAGACATGATATCAATAGGACAACGTTTTGGGTTTTGTTGAATCCATACTGAAATAATGTATATATTTAAAGGTGCACTCAGTGTGATCAATTCCGGTTATATAAATGTAATAGGGCAAATGGTAAAGCGGAGCGTAGGAGAGTAGGAGAGTTATATGTAGTTAGGAGAGAGAAAATGGAATGGAAAATTAGTTTGTAAGTGGTGGAGCAGTATAGACAATGATGGCACAATCATGGCATCTGGCCGTGACCCAATGGACTGCAGCACACCAGGTGCATCTTATGTCTGGCTGTACTTATCCACAAGGTTATCCTGGCAAAGATACTGGAGAGGGTTGCCAGTTCCTTCTCCAGTGGGCCGCGATTTATCTGACATCTCTACTATGACCTGCCCATCTTGTGTGACCCTAAATGGTATAGCTCACAGTTTCATTGAGGTACACAACCCCTTCACCACTACAAAGTAGCGATCCAGAAGGGGATGTAAACACTACTCTCCTATAAATAAATACCTCAACAAAACATATTTTAGTAATTATGATTTCAGCTGATGTTAATAAATGTATTTTTTATATTATTTTCTAATGTATTGATACTTAATGAGTGCTAAAATAGTTGTTTTTATAGGCTTCTATTTTAGCCATGGATCTATTTGTCCTTTAGCATTGATATTTCAATGTGTAATGGTACGCATGAGTACATAACTGGTCACCTGAAAAAGTGCTTTATTATCTTGATATTTAACAATGTAAAATATATCAAATAACAAGCAAGTGACAAAATAATTTCACATCCAAGCAATAAACGAGGCAAGAAAGGTGAATATTAGTGTATGTCCATAACACTCTCAATATAAACATCATCTTTTTCTTTTTTCAGATGAAACTTCTTTGAGAAATTTTAAGGCTAAGATTGTAACAAGTGAACATTATGTCCAGCTGATAAACAGGACTTTTCAGGAACTAAAACAATTTACTATTTGCCTGGATTTGTGGCGTGAGACAGATACAAATCCGTGGACAGCATTTTCATATCATGATGGTACAAGCAGTGGTTCTGTGCAAGAACTTGGATTAGGAGGGCTAAACAAAAAGCTTCAGCTATATCACTTGGGAATCAAACATGAAGTTGCCCAGGAGTTGCCTTTAAATGTCTGGCACACTGTGTGTTTTAGGTGGCACAAGGAACTGTTGGAGCTATATTTGAATGGGAGTCTCGTCTTCAATTCCACAGTCAATTCTAACAAAACACTGAAGGCTAATGGGACCCTGGTACTGGGGATTAACCATACCTCTGCTGGAGGAGATATTCAACTAGCAGATCCAAGCAACTTCATTGGATTTTTATATAACTATCAGATGTGGGATCATATTAGGCCACCGAATAAACTGAGTGACTGTTCTGATGGAAATATTGTCAGCTGGAGTGGCCAGTTTTGGAAGTTTCACAATGAGAAAAAGGAGAAAGATATGAAACTACGCTGTGGTAAGTCTACTATTGTGTACGTTATGGTTTCATGGACATGTTTAGGCTGTGCCAACTTGTCTCAGGCCTTCAGAAGCAGTTTTAAGGGGCAAACAAAATTCTATTAATAAAATGTTTTTTTTTTTAAAGCCACTTAGGCTTATTAAAGACACTAGTCTAAATAGCATATGGGCTGCATGAGAGGCTCCTTTCATAGGGTGTAAAATATAAGATGAAAAAAAAATGTTTAATTGGTTGATAATTGGCAAATGAGATGCTATATCAGTCTTTCAGTTTATCTATATTTTCCTGTCTGTCTGTCTGTCTATCCATCTATCTATCTATCAATCTACCTATCTATCATCTCTGTGTATCTATTACACAAATACACTGCATATTCAGTATTTATGATTAGTACTGAGGTAGGATTGCCAAGGTTCTTATAGCAAATTATTAAAATGCCTTAGTTAAGTTATATCTATTTATCCATCTAAACATATATATATCTTGACCTAAGCAAGGCCCAGTTGGTATGTATGGATACGGGTTAAACACAATTACCTCTAACATATCTGGATTAGACACAGACTATTTCTTGGGCTAAAATATAATGATTAGACACAGACTACTACTTGGGAGGAAAACTGGCCACAGTGTTTATTGGTAAGCACAAATAGACGTAAGAACCATAACCATTAATAAATAAACATAACCACGTGAGGGGAGGAGCCTGTCCAGAGACAGTAGGACCTACGCCATGAAGCCTCATCCAGGGCCTACCCTGTTGTAACATCCGTACCACCGTAGGGTAGGATCTTACCCATTTTACCACTGTCCCGGCGACTGCCCCCACCACCCCCCGCTGTGACAACAACATGAACATAATTTGTTAACATATACACTTAAACAATTTAACAACCACAAGTGCTAACAAAACAAGATAATCCTGCAACTTGACAATATACTGTACATCATTCATTTTTTATTTATCCATTTCTTCTTTTTTTTTTCTTTTTTCTTCTTCTTCTTCTTATTATTATTATTTTTAAATAAAACATATCATAACTTTAAACAACAATACTTTAGTGATGGGTATCTTCCCTTGTGTCTAGATGGGGAATTACTGATGTAATTTGGCACCAAACAAGCCTATAAATGGCTCCACCTCCCCCAACTAGCCACCTCCTTCCATACCGGTCCTGCCAGGTCAAGGGGCCCTCCTTCCAACCCCAGCAGGCTGGGGTGACCTCCAGGCCCTTCAATTTATCTATCTATCTATTTATCTATCTATCTATCTATATACTGTTACCGTCCAGATTAAAAATAGGGAGTTGACTTTAGTGAACTTTAAACAATAGCACATTCTCAAGTCTTTACATGTACTTACAGTAATCAATTTGAATTTCCATTTTAGCATTGCCAGACGATGTCTCTACTTCAGAAACACCAACTCCATCTCCAGGTATGTTCTGTTACCATTAATGTTTTGTTCCTATTTGCATTGTTAAATCTTTTTGCGATAAAAAAAAATTCAAGACTGAGTAGTAGAAGTTAACCGAGTAGTAATTTAAAGTTAAAATGAAAAAGAGCAAACTATCAATGGTGTATTAACTCCATTCAGTATAGGTTCCAAATATGGTATCATTTAAGACAATAGGTAATAACACAGGTAACAAGTACATTTTAAATTGAATGTTATTAAAAAAAACTGCAGTTTGACAGTCAACTGATTTTGACGTTTGCAAAATGTAGCTGTCAGTCGTTCAGTATTTCTGATCCACCCACAAAGTAATATTGTAATGTTTTTTATAATGAGTTGTAATTGCCATAATTACTTGATTATCCCTGAGGCAATGCTTTGATTACCTTCTATGCAGAAACATGGGTCTGAGCATGCCTACTCTTTTTTTTGTGCAGCCGACTGCATAAAAGACAATAAAACCAATGTCTCAGGAGCTAATCAAGGAATTAAAGTAATCATGTCTCATTAAAAAAAAAAATACTTTTTTTTTTGTCCTGGATTGAAAACACTGACTGACCGCTAAATATTGCAAACTTGAATGCTAGTGTACTGCAGTAGAATGCATTTTTTAATAACATTTAGATGATAAAGTACTTGTTACTACATATAGTTTTAAATCCTAACAAATTTGGAACCTTCGCTGTGTCACTTTAACAAAAACATTTTATTTCATATTAAAATAAAATAAGGACATCTGCCTGACGTGTTTCATGTGTTCAACTTCATCAGGGAAACATTATTAAAAAAAATCTCTAAATATATATGTTTCTAATGATTAAATTGTTTGAACAACTAATTGATCATACAAACATATGGCAAACATCTTCCCAGACTTCTAGAGCAGTATTTCCTAAACCTCTCCTTAGGACCCACCAGATGGGCCATGATTTTGGTTTATCACTACTTGAACATGGGTGAGGCAATTAGAGTCTTTTGAATGCTAACTGGCCCTCTTATGTTCATACAGTGTTATCATGGTGGGTCTTGAGGAGAGGTTTGAGAACAGCTGTTCTAGAGCACTTACTCCCTTGGCAACTGCTTAGTGAGAGTAAGGCTGAACTGGGTTAGAGGTCAGTGGAGAGAGACTGAGCCAGGTGGGGTGTAGAGGATTAAATACACAAGGGAGTGAGAGCCAAGGTAATACGTCAAGTCTGAAGCTTTGAATAGGTATCAGGAAAGCTTTCCACTGTGTTTGTCATGATAGGAGGCCGATCAGCCTCTTCTTGATTATCGTCAAGCAGGATGGCAGCCCTTTTTGGGATATGGGTGTAAACACGAAGTTAGCTCGAGAAGTCCTGGTCCACTAAAAAAGACTCTTCTGAGCTAAGAAGCTGTTGGGGCATTAATTGGACTGACTAATTCGATTGTCGGATTTCATACCCACATTTTAACACCATCATCTATTCTATCTGATAAATATATATGTTTAAATTTCTTTACTCTGATCTCTGATGAAGTCCACAAAACAAGGACCACTTTCTTTTACCTGAGTTTTGGTTATTCCTTTGAGAAGGATTTGGACTGACATGAACCCCATTGGAGAGTATTTGTTCAAATTATTTATTTTTTATATTATCATTTATGCTGTTATTACTCTAGTCGGTCCTTTCCCTCTTCACCATCGCAAAATCTGACAGCTGTAGTTCTGCCCCCAGCCGATAGATGACGCTGATGATTTTCGGGGGCCGAGTGCCCGCGCCGAACATAGTGATGGCCTCGCCCATCAAGTTGCTCCACGTTGGAGGGGAGAATAGTTCTTTGCCTTCCCTGGAACTTGATGGTGCCAATGAGTGCTGAAGGGGATCATTGCAAAGCAGGAACGGTGCGACTTAGCAAAAACGACAATGAGCGGCAAAGCCGCTCATCGTTGGGCCTGTAAAGTAGACAGGGGAAGAGGCTCACAATGAGCGCCGAAGGTGCTCAGAGGGGCCATATCCTCGCATTTTGTGGCAAACAGCATTGCCAGGCTTCAAATTTTATTGTGGTAATTTTTGACGGGCAAGTCGCTAGTATGAAATAATAAATATAATATTCTAGTCCATGCAAGTTCTATTATATGTATTGACACATTGATTGCCAGGATCGATAATAACACAGAAATTAAACATAGAATAAATATTTTTTTATTGCCAATTTGCGGGCTTGAGAATATTGTGCTATTAATATTAATACCTTATATCACTTTCACTTTATTTTAAAATACAGTATTGTGTTTATATTTGCTATGGACAGGGCTTTAAGCTCCTTGCGGGTCCTCGCTAGTATCCGTAGGATTTTTGGCTCCATTTGCCGTTCACGGGTTTGAATGCCAGTACGTCTTTGGGGAATCGTTGCAATTTAATAGCAATTTGGGATAGTAACATTTACGGGCTTGACAGATCAAAGGCATGGGACGGAGTTCAGATTTTTTCTGCCTGTAACCCACAGATCATTTGTGGGTAGCTAAAAGAGGCCAATTTAATAGTAACTTTTGCAGGCTACTTTATGGGCTACAGGAACTCAAAATCTCTGAATTTAATAGGGCCCAGAGAGTGCAGTGCCGCCACCAAGATTGCTGCCATACGAGTCCTGAAGACTACTTGTGCGGCAGCGCAGTAGGCGGGTGGGCAGCTTCAGACACCAAGTGCTGCCCCTAGCACCGCCCCCGTGCCCCTCTAGCTATGCCAGTGTCACTACCACTTAATTTGCCACCATAATATCATAATATGTGCAACTCAATAATTGAATATTGTACTAATAATTGTCTATGTGAGCTCTTAGCGATGGCTGCCATACGACTCCTGAAAACTACTTCTGCGGCAGCGCAGTAGGCGGGCAGAGATGTGGGCAGCTTCAGAGAGCAAGTGTCGCCCCTAGCATCGCCCCCCTCTAGCTATGCCAGTGTCACTATTACTTACTATGCCATCATAATTTGTACAAATTAATAATTGAATATTGTACTAATAATTGTCTATGTGAGCTATTAGCAATTTTAATATCACAAGCAGCCACTTTCAACATGGGAAAAATGTTAATGCATTTAAAAACACATGTTGTAATTTAAACATATTCTGTTTAAACGTAATTGAAACTAACATGAAATACGCAGAAAACCCTGGAGTATAGCTGCTTATAGACAGACAGGATGAGCCCCCCAGGGAAGAGCTTTTGAAACAGAACATTTGAATCAGTTTATGTTACACATCTTTGCATATATATTTATACAAAAGACAGACTAGAATGTGTATACAGTATATATATATATATATATATATATATATATATATATATATAAGATATATATATATATATATATATATATATATATATATATACACAAAGTTATATGCATTCATGCACATATTTAATTAAAGCTACATATTTTGCCTACAGCTCCCACTTCGAGTTTTCTGGACTATATTATAGAAATTGTAATACTAATATATTATATTATTATATGTTTGTGTTTGGGAGGGGGCACCTGAGGGATCTTGGTATAAGAGCACCTCAGATGTAAATCCGGCCCAGATACTAGGGTTTGCAAGTAGTACTTTATCAACCTCCTTTTATTTTGAATTTAAAATTAAGACTGTGCATTGGTGGTAAAAAAAACAAGCTGCTCAGCAAAGAGCCAGAATATGAAAAAGAACATAAAAGTTCTGAAATGTTTAATGTGAATCTCATTTAATGCTGTTATTTTATTGTTATGTGTATTGTGTAATTTGTGTTTGCTGTGCTACCTTTCCCTTCCAGCACTTTTCTTATTTTCTTATTCTATTTAAGAAAAAAAATCTGAATATGTCTTCTTTTTAAATGAACACAATTGTAATAGCAATATTTTAAGAAGACCAGGAAGTGAACCCTGATTTATGTATCGTTTGCACCACATTGACATAAAAAGCATACTTACCTAGTACATAAAAAAACATACTTACCTATTACCAGAGACCCACAACACTGTGTGTATTCTGTTGCAGAAGCCTTTTGTCTATTTGACTCCTAGCTAAGTGTGCTATACTCATAAGATTTAAAGGAAATTAGTGAATGTACCTGAAATTCCCCAGCCCTAAACTCATCACCTACGCATGCCTTGTTCCTGTTCAAGTGTTTGCTGGGTTTTATCACACTCTCCAAATTTGCTGTTGTGCTGTGTGTTTTAGGACAGTCCTGTTTTGTCTACCATCTGCAGTGTTCTTTGTACCCCCATAGTATGCCTACTTGCTATTTGCCTGCACCAGCAGTGCTGTTTACCTCCAGACTGACCACAACTGTTATTTGCCGGTTCCATCGTTTTCTTGTACGTCCAGACTGTACCTACCTACTATCTGTGGACCTCACAAGTGTGCCTATCAGTCATCTGCCTGTGCCAGTGTTGACATGTACCTCCAGACTGTGCTTTCAGACTGTGCCAATGTTGCCATGTACCTGCAGACTGTGCCAGCCCTGCTGTATGTCTTATGTTGTGTGCCAGCTATTCTGTGGTCATCTTGCCTGTTGCTTGCTGCCTGACCCTGAACAGTTTCTTTCTGCTCCTGGCCCTGCCTGTACTTTTTTTAATATTAAACTATAATGTCCAAGACTTAAATCGCTTGATGACATTTTGTATAAATACATCAACCAATTATGAGTATAAGTCAAGAAAACACACTTCATTTTGTTTCTGTATGGCTCCATTTGAACATTCAACTGCTGGTATGCAATAAATTATATTACATAATGAATTATTATAAATAAACATTTCAAAAGTAGTTGTATTTCCACATTTACATCAGCCTCAACTATATCTGTAATAACAACAAGAAAATCTGAAGATTCCACATCAATGTTGATATCCGACACCAGATGTACATCTACGTCATCCATTGATCATATATCTTCAATGTCAGCTAATGTCCCGACACACATAAGTACATCTCCTGTGATGACCACAGTACAACAAGCTGATACAACAAGTGTCACCAAAACATCCATCTCATCCTCTTTACCATCAACCACAACCAATCAACAGCTACAATCTTTGATGACAACAAATTCATGGTTATCATGGATCACTTCTACTGGATCCAGTGAAAAACCAACCATATCTGAAACATCTCTGCCAACTGATACAGGTACACTTTATATGCAAAGGAATGAAGATGTATGTTTTAGCCCGTAAAATCCTTACCACACTCAATGCTTTGGACTCATGTTGTCCTTTACTTCTCACCTGAGATGAGGGAAAGCAACTCTTTATAACTCAAGAAAGTAGGATAATCCACATTTTAATGTTGTTCAACATATATTTATATATATTTATAAAGCTTATGTCCTTATTTATCTCTCTTATACCATTGCATCAAAGAAGTGGGTCTAATTTTATAAAGAAAGAATGGTTTTACATAGATAGCTAAACTTCTTAGCTTCAGCATTTGAATATAAAATCTGTTAAGCTGAGTGTCTTACTCCAGGCAAACATTTTCTTCTTTTCCAGTTATATCATTCTCAACATCATCTATAACTACAACAATTAAATCTGAATGTCACACAACAAAACCGAGCACTGAAGTAGAAAGTACATCTACTTCAAGTGCCATACCATCAGTTAATGATACAACCTTATTGGGGACTTCAACTGCTGTCCCAACATACATAAGTACATCTACTATAATAAAACCATCCACCACGGTTTCAGATCATGAGACAGTAAGTGCTACCATAACAGAAAGCCAGACCTTATCATCTGCAACTGCCAGTCAAGTTCAACAATCACTGGAGACAACATATACAAGATTGACCACGACCACAGAGGAATTCAGTGAAAAAACATCCATATCCCCACCAAGTCTGACAACAGATTCAGGTACTGCATGGTAAAAATGCTCAGAATGTGGAATCCAAAAGCCCAAAACAGTATTTCACCAGCGCATCAGACCCTTGAAGTGTTCAGTCTCCAGGTTATGTTATCTTCGGGGATATGGTACTGAGAGAAGTAGCTGATCATGCTACATGTATTATTAATATCACTTATTTTAGTGATACAAGAGTTTAATTGAATATGACATTATGTGTGTAACTTAATAAAGTACATGACATAATAAGTGGAGCACTGATGAGTTGCAGATTAGTAATCTAAAAAAGGAGAGAAAGAAAAGGGCAACTTGTATTTATTAGTGCTGGTTACTTATTAAATACTACAGAGGGTCAATATGTTCAGAGCGCGGAGCAAGCCACAGAGGGAGAGGCGGGGAAGAGGCACAGAGGGAGAGGGGGGGGGAGAGGCACAGAGGAAGAGGGGGGAAGAGACACAGGGGGAGAGAGACACGGGGGGGGAGAGGCACAGAGAGGGGGGGAAGAGACACAGGGGGAGAGACACAGAGGGAGAGGGGGAGAAAGAGACACAGGGGAGGGGGAAAGAGACGCATGAGAGGAAGAGGGGAGGAAAGAGACACAGGGGGGAAGGGGGAAAGAGACACGAGGGAGAGGGGTGGAAAGAGACATGGGGAGAGGGGGGAAAGAAACACGGGTGGGAGAGGGGGGAAGAGACACAGGGGAGAGGGGAGGAAAGAGACACAGGGGGGAAAGAGATACGGGGGGGAAGAGACAAAGGGGGGAGAGGTGGAAAGAGACAGAGGGGTAAAGAGACACAGGGGAGGTGGAAAGAGACACAGGAGGGAAAGGTGGGGAAGAGACACAGGGGAGGGAGAGGAGGGGGGAAAGAGACACAGGGAAGGGAGAGGAGGGGGGAAGAGACACAGGGGAGTGAGAGGAGGGGGAAGAGACACAGGGGAGGGAGAGGAGGAGGGAAGAGACATGAGGAAGGGGGGTACAGACACAGGGGGAGGGGGGACAGAGGGAGAAGAGACATGGGGCAGGGGGGAACAGACACAGGGGAGGGAGAGAGGGGAAAGAGACACAGGGGAGGGGGAAAGAGACGCATAGGAGAGAGAGGAGGGAAGAGAAACAGGAGGGAAAGAGACACAGGTGAGAGGGTTAGAGACAGAGGTAAAAACACAGGGGGAAAGGAGATACAAGGGAGGGAGAGGAGGGGGAAAGGAGACACAAGGGAGGGAGAGGAGGGGGGGAATGAGACACAAGGGAAGTAGACAGGGGGAGAGACTCACAATGAGCTCCAAAGGCGTTCATTGCGTGGCCCGCGATGAGCACCAAAGGCTCTCATCGCGAGGACAGTAAAGTAGACGGTGGCAGAGGTGGGGGAGGCTTGCAATGAGTGCTGAAGGCACTCATTGCGAGGCCTGTGATGAGCACCGAAGGCGCTTATTGCGAGGCCCGTGATGAGCGCCAAAGAAGCTTATCGCGAGGCCAGTAAAGTAGAGGGGGAGAGGCTCCCATTGTGTGGCAAACAGCAATGCCAGGCTTCACTTTTTATTGCCGTCATAATATCTAGTTAGATATAAAGATCACATACGAAACCAGAAGGGTGAAAGTTAAAAAAAACACATACATACTAATAAAAATAACTCATTTAGCCTACTGTAATCCACATTGGGACAGAACTAAAATCTAACAGTGCAAGAAAAAAATATTTCTATTAGTGTCGATATATTGAGCAGTTTATTTACCCAATTGGGAAGTTATATAGTGTGTGTTTGTGTTATACCCAGATTGCACTGTTAGATTTTGGTTCTGTCCCAATGTGAGTAAGTAAAGAATTTGCCAGTCCCATCAGTCAATTGAGAAGATGATTTTGCACAGATAACTAAATTCGTCACTAATTATAGTTTGATCTACCAGCTTGTGAATGCATTGTACTCTTAATCCAAACAAACATTTTCTTTGGTTATGAAATGTAATTACAGATGGATCATCTCTAACTACAGCTATGTTATCCAAAGAACCAACAACAAAATTGGTACAAACAAGTGAAAATGTACCTATTTCTAGCACAGTGCAAACAACTGGTGATGTAAGTTCAACATGGACTTCAATTACTATGCCGACATACATAAGTACATCTTCTGTAACAGACGTATTTACCACGGAACCACATAATGAATTGACTAGTACTACCATTACAACTGGCAAGACATTACCAGGTCCTACCAGTGTAGTGCCACAAACACTGGTGCCAACACATACAGGATTGGCAGCGACCACTTCATCTGAATCCAGTCAACAAACATCCTCATCTATACAATCTCTACCAACCGTTACAGGTATGGAGTAATGTAACTGCTCTAGATTCTGAACTCAGAGTCCGGGTACAGAGAGATCTTACCAGAGAACCAGTTTGCATCTGGAGGTTCCCCAACCAAGTGATAGGGACATATATTGCATCCCAAGAGACATATAGTTCACTAACAGAACCAACAGAACTCCATCATTGGGAAGTGAAGAACCAGGGTACCAACCACTTGGTGTACAGCGTGATTATTTTCAAAACAGGCAAATTAAAGTATTGTGTTTTTTATGGAAACAATAAGAGAAGCAAAATATACAGGAAAATCAGGAATAGTGGAGTAAAATATAGAAGAGAGGTACTGGGGAGAGACATATTTAGAAGGGGAATGTGGAGAGAAAAATATTGAAGGGGAATGTGGGGTAATATAAATTGAAGGAGGATATATATATATATGCAAGGGGTATCTCAGAAAAATATATTGTTTGAACTTCCATAGATGTAACCCACATTGCAGTTTTGTTCTATAATAAAAAAAAATTGCATTCCTTACAAAATTATTATTTTCAATACCGCATAAGAAGTAAGGAGGTTAACAATCACATGACTCAAGCGAGAAGATGATTTTGCACAGATAACTAAACTAATTATTAATTATAGTTTGATCTACCATCTTTTGAATGATTTGTACTCTTAATCCAAACAAACCTTTTCTTTCGTTATGAAATGTAATTCCAGATGAATCATCTCTAACTACAGCTATGAAATCCAAAGAACCAACAACAAAATTGGTACAAACAAGTGCAAATTTACCTATTTCTAGCACAGTGCAAACAACTGGTGATGTAAGTTCAACATGGACTTCAATTACTATGCCGACATACATAAGTACATCTTCTGTAACAGACGTGTTTACCACGGAACCACATAATGAATTGACTAGTACTACCATTACAACTGGCAAGACATCATCAGTTCCTACCAGTGAAGTGCCACAAACACTGGTGCCAACACATACAGGATTGGCAGTGACCACTTCATCTGAATCCAGTCAACAAACATCCTCATCTATACAATCTCTACCAACCGTTACAGGTATGGTTTAATGAAACTGCTCCTGATTCTGAACTCAGAGGCCAGGAACAGGGAGATTTTACCAGATCATTAATTAGCTTCTGGAGGATCCCCCTCCCCCCCCCCCCCTCCCAAGGCACTTAATTGATAGGGACACATATTGCATCCCAAGAGATGAATAGTTGTCTAATAGAACCTCCAGAACTCCATAATTGGGAAGTGAAAAAACAGGGTACCAACCACTTTATGCAAAGCTTGATTCATTTTTAAAACGGGCAAACTAAAGATTGTGTTTTTGACCTGTCATGCAGGGAATTGACATGTTGGCAGAAAAAACCAATCTAGGAGGGCTGGACAGGGGGCAAGAAAAAATAGAACAGTAGTGGGTGAGTTAGTCTTTAAAATGTGCTACACACCCTACTTACTTATGTATTTATTTATTTGTTTACTTAGGGAGGGAGAGTTTTAGAAAGTATGAATATGGATGGAAAGAATAAGAGAAGCAAAAAATACAGGAAAATCAGGAATAATGGAGTAAAATATAGAAGAGAGGTACTGGGGAGAGACATGTGTAGAAGGGGAATGCTGGAGAGAAATATATCAAAGGGGAATGTGGAGAGAAAAATATTGTAGAGGAATGTGCGGTAATATAAATTGAAGTAGGATAAATATATGCAAGGGGTATCTCGGAAAAATCTATTGTTTGAACTTCCATAGATGTAACCCACACTGAATTTTTTTTCTATAATCAAAAAAATATTGCATTCCTTACAAAATTATTATTTTCAATACCGCATAAGAAGTAAGGAGGTTGACAATCACATGAGTCAAGTGAGAAGATGATTTTGCACAGATAACTAAACTCGCTATAAATTATAGTTTGATCAACCATCTTTTGAATGATTTGTACTCTTAATCCAAACAAACCTTTTCTTTGGTTATGAAATGTAATTCCAGATGAATCATCTCTAACTACAGCTATGAAATCCAAAGAACCAACAACAAAATTGGTACAAACAAGTGAAAATGTACCTATTTCTAGCACAGTGCAAACAACTGGTGATGGAAGTTCAACATGTACTTCAATTACTATGCCGACATACATAAGTACATCTTCTGTAACAGACGTTTTTACCACGGAACCACATTATGAATTGACTAGTACTACCATTACAACTGGCAAGACATCATCAGTTTCTACCAGTGAAGTGCCACAAACACTGGTGCCAACACATACAGGATTGGCAGTGACCACTTCATCTGAATCCAGTCAACAAACATCCTCATCTATACAATCTCTACCAACCGTTACAGGTATGGAGTAATGCAACTGCTCTAGAAACTGAACTCAGAAGCCAGGAACAGAGAGCCTACCAGAGCATGTGTTTGCTCCTGGAGGTTTATCCTCCAAGGCACACAAGTAATAGGGACATATATTACATCCAAAGACATATAGGGGTCTAACAGAACAAACAGAGCTCCACAATTGGGAAGTGAAAAATCAGTGTTCCAACCACTTGCTGCACAGTTTGATTCATTTTCAAAATGGGCAAATTAAAGCATTGTGTTTTTGACTTGTCATGAAGGAAATTTACATATTGGCTGCATAAACCAATCTAGAAGGTCTGGACAGGGGTGAGAATACATAGAAAAGTAGAGGTTGAGTTGAACTTTAAAATGTGCTACACACCCTACTTATTTTTTTAGGGAGAGAGGGTTTTAGATAGTATGAATATGGATGAAAACAATGAGAGAAGCAAAAGATACAGGAAAATAAGGAATAGGGGAGTAAAATATAGAAGAGGTACTGGGGAGAGACATATGTAGAAGGGGAATGCTGGAGATAAATATATCAAAGGTGAATGTGGAGATAAAAATATTCAAGGGGAATGTGGGGAAATATAAGTTAAATGAGGATATAAATATATGCAAGGGGTATCTCGGAAAAATACATTGTTTGAACTTCCATAGATGTAACCCACATTGCAGTTTTGTTCTATAATGATAAAAATCACATCCCTTACAATATTATTATTTTCAAAACCGCATATGAAGTAAGGAGTTTGTCAATCACATGAGTCAAGTGAGAAGATGATTTTGCACAGATAACTAAACTAATTATTAATTATAGTTTGATCTACCATCTTTTGAATGATTTTGTACTCTTAATCCAAACAAACCTTTTCTTTGGTTATGAAATGTAATTCCAGATGAATCATCTCTAACTACAGCTATGAAATCCAAAGAACCAACAACAAAATTGGTACAAACAAGTGAAAATGTACCTATTTCTAGCACAGTGCAAACAACTGGTGATGTAAGTTCAACATGGACTTCAATTACTATGCCGACATACAGAAGTACATCTTCTGTAACAGACGTTTTTACCACGGAACCACTTTATGAATTGACTAGTACTACCATTACAACTGGCAAAACATTATCAATTCCTACCAGTGAAGTGCCACAAACACTGGTGCCAACTCATACAGGATTGGCAGTGACCACTTCCTCTGAATCCAGTCAACAAACATCCTCATCTATAAAATCTCTACCAACCGTTACAGGTATGGTCTAATGCAACTGCTCTAAAAACTGAACTCAGGCCAGGAACAGAGAGATCTTACCAGAGCATCAATTTGCTCCTGGACTCTTCCCCCCCCCCCCCCCCCTCCCCCCAAGGCACACAAGTAATAGGGACACATATTGCATTCCAAGAGACACATAGTTCACTAACAGAACCAACAGAACTCCATGATTGGGAAGTGAAAAACCAGGGTACTAACCACTTGATGCACAGCTTGATTCATTTTCAAAAGAGACAAATTAAAGTATTGTGTTTTTGACTTGTCATGAAGGAAATTGACATATTGGCTGCATAAACCAATCTAGGAGTGCTGGACAGGGGGTGAGAATGCATAGAAAAGTAGGGGTTGAGTTGGACTTTAAAATGTGCTACACACCCTACTTACTTTTTTAGGGAGGGAGGGTTTTAGATAGTATGAATATGGATGAAAACAATGAGAGAAGCAAAAGATACAGGAAAATAAGAATAGGGGAGTACAATATAGAAGAGATGTACTGGGGAGAGACATATGTAGAAGGGGAATACTGGAGAGAAAAATATTCAAGGGGAATGTGGGGAAATATAAGTTGAAGGAGGATATATATATATATGCATGGGGTATCTCGGAAAAATATATTGTTTGAACTTCCATAGATGTAACCCACACTGATTTTTTTTCTATAATCAAAAAAATATTGCATTCCTTACAAAATTATTATTTTCAATACCGCATAAGAAGTAAGGAGGTTGAAAATCGCATGAGTCAAGCGAGAAGATGATTTTGCACAGATAACTAAACTAATTATTAATTATAGTTTGATCTACCATCTTTTGAATGATTTTGTGCTCTTAATCCAAACAAACCTTTTCTTTGGTTATGAAATGTAATTCCAGATGAATCATCTCTAACTACAGCTATGAAATCCAAAGAACCAACAACAAAATTGGTACAAACAAGTGAAAATTTACCTATTTCTAGCACAGTGCAAACAACTGGTGATGTAAGTTCAACATGGACTTCAATTACTATGCCGACATACATAAGCACATCTTCTGTAACAGATGTTTTTACCACGGAACCACATTATGAATTAACTAGTACTACCATTACAACTGGCAAGACATCATCAGTTTCTACCAGTGAAGTGCCACAAACACTGGTGCCAACACATACAGGATTGGCTGCGACCACTTCATCTGAATCCAGTCAACAAACATCCTCATCTATTCAATCTCTACCAACCATTACAGGTATGGAGTAATGCAACTGCTCTAGAAACTGAACTCAGAGGCCAGGAACAGAGAAATTTTGCCAGAGCATCAATTTGCTCCTGGAGGTTCATCCTCCAAGGCACACAAGTAATAGGGAAATATAAGTTAAAGGAGGATATATACATATATATATATATATATATATATATATATATATATATACATATTATATATATATATATATATATATATATATATATATATATATGCAAATGGTATCTCGGAAAAATACATTGTTTGAACTTCCATAGATGTAACCCACATTGCAGTTTTGTTCTATAATAATAAAAATCACATCCCTTACAATATTATTATTTTCAAAACCGCATAGGAAGTAAAGAGTTTGTCAATCACATGAGTCAAGTGAGAAGATGATTTTGCACAGATAACTAAACTCATTGTTAATTATAGTTTGAATGATTTGTACTCTTAATCCAAACAAACATTTTCTTTGGTTATGAAATGTAATTCCAGATGAATCACCTCTAACTACAGCTATGAAATCCAAAGAACCCACAACAAAATTGGTACAAACAAGTGAAAATGTACCTATTTCTAGCACAGTGCAAACAACTGGTGATGTAAGTTCAACATGGACTTCAATTACTATGCCGACATACATAAGTACATCTTCTGTAACAGACGTTTTTATCACGGAACCACATTATGAATTGACTAGTACTACCATTACAACTGGCAAGACATCATCAGTTCCTACCAGTGAAGTGCCACAAACACTGGTGCCAACACATACCAGATTGGCTGAGACCACTTCATCTGAATCCAGTCAACAAACATCCTCATCTATACAATCTCTACCAACCGTTACAGGTATGGAGTAATGCAACTGCTCTAGATACTGAACTCAGAGGCCAGGAACAGAGAGATTTTGCCAGAGCATCAATTTGCTCCTGGAGGTTCATCCTCCAAGGCACACAAGTAATAGGGACACATATTGCATCCCAATAGACATATAGGGGTCTAACAGAACCAGCAGAACTCCACAATTGGGAAGTGAAAAACCATGGTACCAACCACTTGATGCACAGCTTGATTCATTTTCAAAACAGGCAAATTAAAGCATTGTGTTTTTGACTTGTCATGAAGGAAATTTACATATTGGCTGCATAAACCAATCTAGGAGGGCTGGACGGGGGGTGAGAATGCATAGAAAAGTAGGGGTTGAGTTGGACTTTAAAATGTGCTACACACCCTACTTACTTTTTTAGGGAGGGAGGGTTTTAGATAGTATGAATATGGATGAAAACAATGAGAGAAGCAAAAGATACAGGAAAATAAGAATAGGGGAATACAATATAGAAGAGATGTACTGGGGAGAGACATATGTAGAAGGGGAATACTGGAGATAAAAATATTCAAGGGGAATGTGGGGAAATATAAGTTGAAGGAGGATATATATATATATATGCATGGGGTATCACGGAAAAATATATTGTTTGAACTTCCATAGATGTAACCCACACTGATTTTTTTTCTATAATCAAAAAAATATTGCATTCCTTACAAAATTATTATTTTCAATACCGCATAAGAAGTAAGGAGGTTGACAATCGCATGAGTCAAGCGAGAAGATGATTTTGCACAGATAACTAAACTAATTATTAATTATAGTTTGATCTACCATCTTTTGAATGATTTTGTGCTCTTAATCCAAACAAACATTTTCTTTGGTTATGAAATGTAATTCCAGATGAATCATCTCTAACTACAGCTATGAAATCCAAAGAACCCACAACAAAATTGATACAAACAAGTGAAAATGTACCTATTTCTAGCACAGTGCAAACAACTGGTGATGTAAGTTCAACATGGACTTCAATTATTATGCCGACATATATAAGTACATCTTCTGTAACAGATGTTTTTACCACGGAACCACATTATGAATTAACTAGTACTACCATTACAACTGGCAAGACATCATCAGTTTCTACCAGTGAAGTACCACAAACACTGGTGCCAACACATACAGGATTGGCTGCGACCACTTCATCTGAATCCAGTCAACAAACATCCTCATCTATACAATCTCTACCAACCATTACAGGTATGGAGTAATGCAACTGCTCTAGAAACTGAACTCAGAGGCCAGGTACAGAGAGATTTTACCAGAGCATCCGTATGTTCCTGGAGGTTTCCCCACCAAGGCACAAAAGTAATAAGGACATATATTGCATCCCATGAGACATATAGTTGTCTAACAGAACTAACATAATTGGGAAGTTAAAAACTACCGTTCCACCCACCTCATGCATAGCTTGATTCATTTTCAAAGCAGAGAAATTAAAGCATTGCTTTTGATCTTTAATGCAGTGTTTTTCAACTGGAATCACTAAACGGTTCCTTACAATTATGAAGTAATTCTAAATTCTGCAGCCCAGAGGCAAATGACATTGATATGCTGGCTACATAATTTAATCTAGGAGGGCTGAACTAGGAGGGAGAGTACATAGAAAAGTATAGGGTAAGTTGGACTTTAAAATACGCTACATACCCTACTTACTTATTTGTTTACTTATTTAGGAAGGGAGAGTTATAAAGAGTATGAATATGGAGAGAAATGACGAGAGAGAAGCAAAATATACAGGAAAATCTGCAATAAGTAGTAAAATATGGAAGAGAGGAGTTGGGGAGAGAGGAATGCAGGAGAGAAATATATTGATGGGGAATGTGGCAAAAAAATAAGTTGAAAAAGGATAAATGTATGTAAGGATTATCTCAGGAAAATATATTGCATGCAGAGAAATATATTAAAGGGGGATCTAGGTAGAAATATGTTGAAGGAAAATCTGAGGCAAAATATATTGAATTAGGAAGATCTGTTAACAAGGCAATCTGGTTAGACATATATTGTAGCATAATATTGGATTGGAAGAGGGATTTGTGTGAATATATATTGAAGGGGAGAATTTGGAGAGAAATATATTGTAGCATAGATCTGGTTAAGAAATATATTGAACCAGGGATCTGCGGAGAAATATATTCATGAGGGAGAATTATACTGAAGGGCAGATCCAGTGGAGAAATATAACAAAGGGGAGAAACATATGGAAGGGAGAGTTGGTGGAGAAAAATCTTGAAAAGATAGATATGGATTACAAGAGAGAAGAATAATGAAAACATTGCACAGATAGCTAAGCTTATTATTATTTATACTTTTATGTACAATCTTTGACAATGATAACCTCTGATTTACTTTGAATCCAAGCAAACATTTTCTTTGGTTATGCCATTTAATTACAGACGAAACCATCTCTAACTATAACTATGAAATCTGAAAAATCCTCATAGAAATTGATACAAAAAAATTAACTTTACCTATTTCTAATGCAATACAAACATCTGGTGATATATCAGTTTTGTCCTATAATAAAACTCACATTCCTTACAATATTATTATTTTCAATGCCACATAAGAAGTAAGGAGTTTGCTGGTCACATCAGTCAAGTGAGAAGATATTGTGCAGCTTCTTATTAAATACAATTTCATCTGCCATGTTTTGGATGATATTTACTCTTAATCCAAACAAACATTTTCTTTGGTTATACCATTTAATTCCAGATGAATCATCTCTAACTACAGCTATGAAATCCAAAGAACCCACAACAAAATTGGTACAAACAAGTGAAAATGTACCTATTTCTAGCACAGTGCAAACAACTGGTGATGTAAGTTCAACATGGACTTCAATTACTATGCCGACATATATAAGTACATCTTCTGTAACAGATGTTTTTACCACGGAACCACATTATGAATTAACTAGTACTACCATTACAACTGGCAAGACATCATCAGTTTCTACCAGTGAAGTACCACAAACACTGGTGCCAACACATACAGGATTGGCTGCGACCACTTCATCTGAATCCAGTCAACAAACATCCTCATCTATACAATCTCTACCAACCGTTACAGGTATGGTGTAATGCAACTGCTCTAGAAACTGAACTCAGAGGCCAGGTACAGAGAGATTTTACCAGAGCATCAGTTCACTCACCAAGGCACACACTTAATAGAGACATATATTGCATCCCAAGAGATGTATCATTGTCTAATAGAACCAACAGACCTCCATAATTGGGAAGTTAAAAACTAGGGTTCCAACCAAGTTGGGGGTCCTTAGATTATTCCAATGTATTTGACAGTTACATTACAAGATAAAGTCTAAAACAACTGATTTGTCCAATACAGATAATTGCTAATTCTACATTTATGATAATTATTGAATAGTCATCTACCTCTGATCACAAAGATCTTAACAATTTCCCCTCACATAACCTCTGCAGCCCAGAGGCAAAGGGAATTGACATGGCTGCATAAACTAATCTAGAAGGGCTGAACAGGTAGGGAGAATACATAGAAAAGTGTAGGGTGAGTTGGACTTTAAATTATGATATATACTCTACTTACTTATTTATTTATTTACTTACTTATTTAGGGAGGGAGAGTTTTAGACAGTATGAATATAAATGGTAATGATGAGAGAGAATTCAAAAGATACAGGAAAATCCAGGAATAGGAGAGCAAAATATGGAAGAGAGGAGTTAGGGAGATAAATATGTAGAAGGGGATTGCTGGAGAGAAATGTATTGAAGGGGAATGTGGGGAAATATACGTTGAAGGAGCATAAATATATACAAGGAGTATCTCTGAAAAATATATTGTATGTGGAGAAATATATTAAAGGAGGATCTGGGGAGAAATATGTTGAATGAGGGAAATATATTGAAGGTGAATCTGAGGCAAAAATGATTGATTTAGGAAATTATGTTGAAGATGGAATCTGGTTAGGCATGAGTGGGATATGGGGAAAATATATTGGAAGATAGATCTGTGTCGAAATATATTGAAGGGAGAGGATATAGACAGAAATATATTGTAGCAGGGATCTGGGGAGAAATATATTGAACCAGACCTGTGGAGAAATATGACAAAAGGGAGACGCATATGGAATGGAGAACTGGTGGATAAAAATATGAAAAAAAGTATTACAGGAGAGAAATATATTGAAAACATTGCACAGATAACTAAGCTAGTTTATTAATTATACTTTGATCAACAATCTTTGACAATGAAAAACTCTGAATTGCTTTTAATCCAATCAAACTTTTTCTTTGGTTATGCCATTTAACTCCAGATGAACCATTTCTAACAATAAGTATGAAATCTGAAGAACCCACAACAACAAAATTGGTACAAAAAACTGAAAGTTTATCTACTTCAACTACAATACAAACATCTGGTGATATAACTTCAACATGGACTTCATTTATTGTCCCAACATACATAAGTACACCGAGCGATGCTATAATTACAACTGGCAAGTCTTCATCAGTTTCTACCAGTGAAGTGCCACAAACCCTGGTTCCAACACATACAGGATTGGCAGCCACCACTTCCTCTGAATCCAGTCAACGAACATTCTCATCCACACAAGATCCACCAACCGTTACAGGTATGGTGTAATGAAACTACTCTTACAACAGTTGCCCTTGGAGGTTCCGCCACCATAGCCAATATGTTATAGAGATATACAGTAGATTGGATCATGAGACACCTATAGTTGTCCAACAGAACTCCATAACCGAGAAGGCAAAGACTAGGGTTCCAGCCACCTGATTCATTGCTTAATTAATTTTCAAAGAAGAGGAAATAAAGTGTTGTGTTTTTGACCGGTCATTGTGTTGTTGTTTTTTCAGGGTTAATAAAAGGTTCCTCTCAGTTAGGAGGTAATTTCAAATGTTTGTTCAAAATATTTTCAACAAAAAATAATTAATACTAAGATATAGCAGCTTCTTGACATACTGTCTTGGACAATCATTTAAGAGGGGAGGAATATGAAGAAGGTTTGGGATCATTAGAATTTTTACAACATATTTTTACAGTTCCTTTACAAAATAAAGTCTAAACCAACTGATTTATCCAATGCAAATATCTGCTAATTCGAAGTTTTTTAATAATTATGTGATGGTCCTCTACCTGTGATCTCATGCAATATATACTGATAGCAATGCTTGGTGGATCTTGCCAATATTACATTTCCACAACTTTAAGCCACATTTCTGTTTTGCTGCCTTGTAATTGTATTTATTCATTTATTCTATAGAAAATTATTATGCATTTTGTCTAGTAAGTTGTGCATTAAAGCAACATAGAATTCATCAGAGCTGCACTACAATATCAGATCAAAAACTAATGCATGTTACACTATTTTATAAGTGGTTTATTCTGTTTGCTGCAACAAATAAATCAGGATTTCTGTTGTTTTCTCTCACCATACTCAACCCATGTAAACCCAAGTAAATAAAGTGAATGTATTAGCTTGTAGTTTATGGACCATTCAGGATATGAGAGCTTTCTGTTGTTTTCTGATTAGTAGTCTCACAGATCAATGTGTCTGGTGGTATAAATAAACTGATGACAACGCCAAGGTAATTATAGAAATTAAAGCTTTAAAACCGCACAATTCTAAAATAGTGAACATCCAAAGAAAAGTGTTTTACAGCCTCAACACTTGCTTCTGATGGCTTTACATGATGGTGCAGAGCATAATTGATGAGATCAAAGTCCATTTAAATCTTGTTACTTTTATGTTTTGTCAGCCAAAAGTTGAATATTTTAATTTCACCTTTAGTAAGTTTGATGAAATAACTAAAACAATAACTTGAGTGGGTTCCAATTTATTTTTCATATTCTACATTATCTACAGCAACAACAAGGAGATCAGACACATCTACGGCGTTGTTACCAGAAACAGAACTTACATCTATATCAAGTAAAGTGACACCAGGTGAAGATACAACTTCATCACAGACTTCCACTGCTGCCACAACATCCATAAGTACATCCCCTGTAGCAACCTCACCATCCACACTAACTCAACAGGAGACAACTTGGTCTACAGATGCACCTAGAACAACTGTGTTATCATCAACAACAACCAGTCCACCACTGACAACAAATCCAACAGTATTGATTGACACAACTCCTGAATCTCTGTCCACAACTCCACAACCTAAGCCAACAGGTACATATTGACCATGTAGAAAAAGAATGAATCAAGCGATCTATGACAGTGTTTCCCAAACTAATTCCAAATTATTGATGGAATATCAGGTCCTTATTATGCTGATTATACTGGTAAACAGTTATTAAATAAACAAATAGAAAGGAAACGCTATTTTGAATATTTGAACCAGGAATCTGATTTTCCCATAGTATTATTCAATGTACATTTTTTACCATTACTGCCAAGGATTCTGGGTAGTAATATACAAATTAGGATTCAAATGCATCACATTTATGACTCTAAACCACTTAACGTTAGAATCTATTAAGTATATATGTACTGGTCTCAGGCAGCCTTCAGAATTTAGCCTTGGTTGGGGTACAGTGCCAGAAACCAAAAACACATAAAATAAAATAAATGTAGATATTAACACTTACATTAGGACTTTAGTGTTTTTCTGTCACTTGTAGCCGCTTCTCTCCACTACAAATTAATTATTTAGGGACTGGGAAAGGATCTGCCCAGGGCCCTATCCTTCATTTTTCATACAAGAAAGATAAATACTCCGATCAGGACAGCCACTTGGGCAGGTTCATATCAACACTTTGGCACCTGATGTAGAGTATAGAGAAGCAGATCTCCTGATGGCCACTAATCTGATTTGTAAACTAACTTTTTGAGATATAAAAACTTTATAAGACTCCATACATTGATATATGTAATGTATGTAACGCTAAGACTCCAGGCTTGTATCTTTCTCCTGGATATTGAGGGAAAACAACAGGAGGAACCAGAGAAAGTTTGGTGTGGTTAAGGCTGGAAAACAGGGCTTTGCCTTTATAATGTTGGAATGTTTCTTCAACAGAGGCACATTTGGCTTGTTAAAAGGACGAAGAATTTCCATGAAAAGTAGAACACTTGAAAAGTGTGTAAATGGGCTGAAAGGGTTTTATGTGAGATCTGTGGTGGGCAGGATGATGCTATAAGGGTTGCCAACAGTCCCGGATTTTTTCATCTTTTTGGTTGTGTATAGGTTTTCTCTGGTTTATCAATAGTGAGTTAGCTGGTTTCACTCATCCTCTTTGACACATCTATGTTAAAGCAGAGAGATATTGAAATTCCAGCCTGGTGGCGGTCTTTGTAAGACAGCCAACTTCTGCTCAAGATGCAATTTATTCTTTTAAAGGTCTTTAACTAAATTTTCCTTGGTTATCACATATATAGTTGTCAGTGTATGTAACGTTTGCGATGTGGGTCACGCTTTTGCGTCCCTCGCATAGCGAGAAACGCCTGCGAGCCTCGCAAAGGCCTGACTTAGGCTGCAATGAGCGTGGAAGGTGCTCATTGCACCACGAGCCTCGCAAAGCAAGGCGAACAGTTGAGGCACACGGGACTTAGGCTGCAATGAGCGCCAAAGGCGCTCATTGCACTGTGAGCCTCGCAAAGCGAGGTGAGCAAGTTGAGGCACAAGACTGCAAGGGTCGCAACTGTGAGCCAAGAATGTAACTCTAAAACGCGAAAAACAAGGAAAATAATTTAACAAAAATAATAACACACTCACACAAAGAACAGGGGGAGATCCAGGAAGCCTGGGAGTGAGCTTGCAAGCTATTTTGAGCCATATTTGCTGTTTTTCAACAATACAAAATCGGCTAAGCAAGGAAAAAAATGGTGGACGAAAAACTTAAAAAATCTGAAACAGGTTGAAAACGAGGCTGAGGAAAGCCAGGCACGCGGGACTTAGAAAATACACGACGGCAAAGACAGTAACACTTACACGAACAACGCCAGGCACACAGCACTTTGAAAATAATACAAACGGCAGTCACACAGAGGAGAAACACACAGGGAAGGGACGGGGGGAAAGAGACACATGGCATTCCCAAGCAAAAAACTTTCAGTTTAACGAAACCTGCAATGAGCGGCCCAGGCAGGATGAGGGGCTCACGATGAGCACCGTTAAGGCGCTCAACGTTGGGCTCGCGATGAGCGCTGAAGGGGGGAGAGGCTTGCGGAGGTAAAGGATCGCAATGAGCGTCAAAAGGCTTCCAGCATGGGGCTTGCGATGAGCGCCGAAGGTGCTCAAAATAGAAAAAGCCTCACATTGTGTGGAAAACAGCATTGCCAGCCTTACAATTTTCATCCCGTAATTTTTGATGGGCAATTTCCTAGTGGATATATGAATAGTTTATGTAAAACATCATCTTCTTAACTCTTATTTTTTCTAGTTACTTTCTACATGGTCCTATTGAAAATCACTATCCAAGAACAAGAGGAGAATGTAAATCCAGAGTTGGCATCAAACCGCACTAAAGATCTGGTAAGATGATAATATATAAAGGAATTTCTAAATCACAAATGGAAACATTATTTGATGAACTTCCTTTTCTGGTGTTTAAAAAGGTCCATAAAAATGTCCACCACCATAAATAACCATGAATAAAGTTGAGTGAATAAAATCTTAAGTTGATATAAGGAAAACTTCACAACAAAAATAAACATTTGGTCAGTATAAAAACGATTAAAACCACATGATCAAAAATATGAAGTCTGATATAATTATCCTATGCATTCTCTATAAATATATTATTTGAAACGTGTCAAGAAATAGACTATTTGCATATACTATTTATATAGTATATGACAAACTTACATTTTTAACAAAAATCAGGATTTTGAAGACTCTGTTTGCAAATAGAATGTTCCATCTCTGAGCCTGAGGGCAATTTTTATCTAAAGAACAGTGAATGGAGGAGTGAGGAAGGAGGTGGATGAGGGGGTATTTGTTTAATTACTAGAGGTCACAACATTTAACACCTATCCCTTTCCCCACACATGTTCAAAAGCAGGCAGCTTTCAGCAATAACTGCAAGTCCTGTCCTGCAGAAATATAAATGCCCCTCTCCAGGACCAGCAGAGGCATCAACATTTACTTTTTCTAACATAATATTATTTTAATATACTTTTCATATAATTATCCTGCCTAATTAAGCTCTTAGAGTCACATTATTAACATAGGCAAACAAAGTAGCATAATTAAAGAATTTAACGTGAAGACGTAGTCTTCCCTATTTCAACTAAGCAATGTCCTTATTGATGTCAGACACATAATATGTCATCAACAAATCTGCATATTTATCTCATTCCAGGTGAACAACCTTTTGAATGGCACTGATTTTTCTGTATTCCAGTTCACAGAGGATGGTAACACGATGTATGTACTGTTCATGTCCTCAGATGCATAATCTTAATTGAGCTTTGTTTCCAAACATTTATTTTAAAATGACACAGTATTCCACTTATTGCAGAAATGAAAAGTATACATATAGATAAATATTCTGAATTTATTTTTTAATATAAAACACTAGTACCTTTAATAAATGAAAAACATAAAGAAATTGCTTTAAATGAAAGTAAATTATAAGTTCAATTAATAGACCATGATAGGATAGATTTTCATACATTATAATAAAGCTTGATCCATTTTTTTTGCTTTTTTTTTAGGTCTGAGTGGGTTACGTATAGTTGTTTTAACCCCATTTCAATACAAACAGTAGCCCTGTGAGTGTAACATGATGACTGGCTGTTTCATTTTATTACTTATAAATCTGGATCTATTTTTGGTCATTTTAGTTCTAGATTCTGAATTTAACCCTTTAACTTGTCTATAGATGTGCTGTTATTGTTCCTTAAAGACTAGGGTTTGTCTTGCCACCTCTGCTGGGACGTCATTTAATGTAATTACTACAATTCCTTTGTTTTCGGCCCAAGCTTCATTATGAAGAAGAGACAAGACACACCGTGGTAGGCTTCAGTATCAGTGATAAGGTTGACAGGTCAGGATTTTAGGGAAACCGTGGTTTCTATTCAGATGAGGCAATTACAGGCTACATCGTCCTTTGAATGTGTGTAAGGTATAACTGCTTCAGACAGGATAATCCCAAACCCTGGCCTGTTAGAGTTCAAAGATGACAGGTTTTGGCATCACTTTTCTTTGCTAACACAAAGTTACACAAAGCAACATAAAAACCCCAAAACCTAAAATACTGGTCAACTGCAGCTCTAGTGATATGCAGACGTAGATACCAGTTTTTTACTTACCAACCATTTGCCATTCTGGGGACACTAGGTGGCGTGGCCGAATCTTTGTTGAATTTCCTAGGGTTAGGGTTCATAAGCTTCATCTACCACTACCGTAACCCTAACCCCTAAATCTAACACGCACACTAACAAGAAATTGAAGAAAATCTTGTCGAACAACCACTGCTCCACCTAGTGGCCAAGGTCACCATTTCTGGGGAGCAGATAACAGTAAAGATCCAAATGTTTCATAACAACTAACTGCATTTATATTTAGTTATATGCATAGTTTCATTTTGTTTTTTCATTTTTGAGTTAAGACATTTCCTGTGTCAGTTCAATTTAGTTTTTGTTGCTGTATTTCTTAGGTTTTGCCTTATCTGAGCTAAGACATTTAATCAAAATTATTTTATGAATTATTTTTTCACTAGTGCGGGACCTTTGAAAGCAGCTGCAAGGATGTTATTTATGGAGGTAAATACTCTTTATCGTTACATTGTTTATTGTTTAATATTGTTTAAATATTGCATTATATTAGAGGGTGCTGTCAAATAAAACTAACACTATAAACAGAGTGAGGGCTAGATTTAGGGTTTAGGATTGTGATTAAGGTTCAGGGTCAGTGTAGTGGCAGATGATAAGATTTACATAGTAACCCTAAACCCTAACTCTAACTTTAAACCTAACTTAACAAATTGAAGAAAGTCTTGGCTTGCCAACGTTGTACCACCTATTGGCTACTGTGCTCCAATGGTGGCGGGGACGAAACAGAAAAGGTCTGAAAGGTGATATCAATTGAAGGTGCACTGTAGTTCAAGAAAAACAACACATATTTACAATGGCTTAAAGGACCATTGAGACTGTTTTTTTATCATTTGAATCAAAATGAATCTTTTCTATACTTTTTATAACCTTTTTTTCAGTTAAATATACATTTGTTTCGATCACTTGCTCTATTTTGACATTCATATTACACAGTATATGGGCAACCATGTCCTTCCTCACATTCTCCCTCAATGAGATCCTCCTCCATCATTTGTTGCTGGTGCTTTTAACAGCATATACACAAATGATATCACTACTGGGGGTGGAGCCATCCAAACAACTGGGCAGGGTCCACTTGCAACATGACAGGTGGAGACACTATAACTGCAGAGCCATCTCCCTAGCAGAAAAGGAGCACTTTATTAAACAAACAATATGTAATACATGCGGTCCCTGGGTTAAGGATGAGATACGTTTCTGAGAGCGTCCTTAACCCGGATTTGTATGTAACTCCGATCCATGATGAGTAATAATAGTAATAACAACAACAATACTGTAACCCCCTACACCACTAACCGGCCCTAACCCCCTAACCCTAAGGACCTAACCCCCTACACCCCTTGCCAGCCCTAACCCTAACCTCCTAATCCTCTTAGCCTAACCCTAACCCCCTAAAAATAACTTCCTAACCCTAACCACCCAACCCTGTAAACCTAACCCGAAAACCCCTAACCACATTTCTGCCACTTAGTGACTTAGAGAGTGGCACGCTTCCCATGTGTACACATAACAGGATATGTCCTTTTTTTCTAATATAAAACTAGGTTTATAACTTTTCTCTGACTAATTATGCTCTTAGACAGAAAATTATTAACTCATTATATATATATGTTATAGTATAAGCCTCCATTGTCTTATTTGCTCATCTGATTTTACTAGTTCAGTTGAAAGCGCTGGTGCTAATATATAGCAACTTTTAATAGAAGCACACACACTTGTAGAAACAGATTAACAAACATAACAGTGGTGATTCTCAATACATAATAATTCCATGCAATATTTTGTGATTAAAGGCTGTATGTATTTTTATACTTATAGACCATTACCAATGGAGATCTAAAAAATAGCATACTGTAACTATAGAGCATCAGTTGAAGCACTCTAAATAGATGGTAGCTCATTTTAATGCTATTCTGACTTTAGTATCTAATGTATCTTTATCTTCTAATATGGCCATTTTTTCATTGTGTTGTCAGAGGAAGGAGACCCGTGATGAATTTAAGTAAGTATCGTACACTTGTATCATAACATGGATTGTTTGCATCTCATTGGCCTTCAATAAATTGCAAGCCCGTAATTACCTTCATACAGGCTACATATCTGCGGGTTAGAAATGTGTTACAATTCCGGCTGTATTCAATTGACTCATGCCCGCAATTACAGGGTTCAAGCCTGAAACCGTAAACCATGAACCCATACATAGCAATTCAAGGCATGATCATGATCAATTAAGCAAGCCCGTAAGTTACAATTAAAACAGAGCCAATAGTAAATGAGATCATCATGACGTCAGTAAAACATGGAGTTTAAACTACAATTAATTAGTGTTTAGAAGTCCAATATGTGATCGTACTCGCAATCCAGCAATGTAGAAATCAATAAAAATGAATGAAGAAACTGTGCTAGTCCATGTGGGTGGCCTGATATGTATTAACTCCTTGATTCCCAGGAGTGATATACCACGGAAATAAAACTTAATTTATTTTTTTTATTGCAGATTTGGGAGCTTGAGACTGTTGTGCAATTAATTATAATGCCCTTCATTGCTTTCCCTATATTTTAAGTACCATGCTGTGTGTTTATTTGCTTTTACAGTGTTGCGAACACGTGTTTAATCCACTTGCGGGTCCTATCTAGTCCTATCTAGTCATTTATGGGTTTGAAGGAAATTGCGGGCTTGTTGAATTGATGTAATTGAATATGGATTAGCACTGGTAACATTTGCGGGCTTGAAAAATCAAAGGAGGAGATAGGACAGAGTTATGTTTTTGACAACTGCAGTGTGAGTAGCAAAATGTAGCCAATTAAATATCTGTAACTTTTACGGGCTACGGTCTCCAGTAATTACAGTTTGGCCAATTTAATGGGGGCCATTGTCTTGTAGAGTTATTAAGCTCATCATATACTGAAACCATAAAAATATTTGTTTTCCTCCTAGTTATAACGCAAAATTGATTATAAAAGCAAATTCCTCTGAAATGCCAGAGATACTGAAGACCAAGCTGAATAACCTGCTGTATGAAGAGGGTCCAGAAAACCTTAGCATACAGTCAGTGAACGTGACGTGTATAGGTAAGCAAGGAGTTTGGGTCTGAATCTTTGTAAATCGGTTCAGGGATTTTGAGTTTGATTTTGGTGGACACTGGGAATTTGTGTAGGGAAGTATATATGATGAAGGATAAGTGCGAGTCTTGAGATCAGTTGCACTGTGTTACAGTAGTCTAGGCGGGACACGTGAGTGAGCTATGTATTTTTATTTGTTTAGAGACAATGTCAGGGGTCCCACAGGTATGAAAGTAAGAGACAAAATAAGTCTGACTTAAGGTAATGGATGATGAAGACTTAACTGAATGGGCAGCATTAATTACAACACGTGACTGGGCGTTAGCACTTATGTGGAAACTGAACTAGCGTAGATATAGGGATAAACTTGGAATTAAACAAGAGTCTATGGCCAGGATAGAACTGGCAGATATACTGAAGGAAAAGACTGAATACTAGTTGTCTAACAGATAGAGCCATGGAAGGCCTTAAGGAACAATCAAGAGATGTGGACTCTATCCCCATCAATGACAATATGTCCTACAACAGGTGCTGTACAATGGACCCATAATATAAAGGTCCTTGGATTACTGGATTGGCTGATCCCATACCCTGTAGTTGATAAAGGTTGGAGCTATGGCACATAGAGCAGAGCACCAAGACGAGTGGCCTGCACAGCACCAACCAGTGGTCTACTCAGCATGTCTGTCATACTAGCAAGGTCCAGGTATAGCCCCCGGATTTCTTCTTGGCCTAGCCAGCGGATAACTAGACAAGTAACCCTCCTAACAGACAAGTAGAAAACAATTATATGACAATATAAGTGAATTTAACATAAAAACAGCCAAATGGTTACCTGGAAGTGTTTATAATATACTTATATGGGAGAAAAGATATATACAGGCACATTATGATAAAAGGCTAAGTGCATATGGGAGTATTCACTAATTTGTATTCGCTAATTTGAAAGCATCTTTATAGAGGCAATTTTTAAAGCGAGCCTTGAAAGTGGAGATATTAGGGATTTTTACTGATATTGTTTGCCAGTCTGTTACAGAGGAGCTATCAGAAAGATGAGGAGCTCTAGAACAGAACAGTGGGAAGCCAACCTGGATCTATCCCATTTGAAATTTGCCACCACTGATGGCACTGCGGATATTTTGCAGTGCTGCCGATATTTCACACAAGTTGTAACCATAGAAGGTTACCCTAACCCGTAACATAACCCTAACATTCACCCTAACCCTCACGTAACCCTAAACGTTTACCTAACCCTAACTCTATGGTATTGGCACTGAAAATCGTCAGCACCATCTAGTGGTTGGTGGGTGACACTGCTGCTGCCACTGCTGGCACATTTTTGCTGAATTTCAAAAGGGAAAGGACCGCCATCCTGAGCAGATATAAGAAGACGAGCTGGGGTATAGTAAGAGATGAGAAGAGAGACATAAGGAGCAGCTGAGGCGTGAATAGCGTTGAAGCACAGAAGGAGAGTTTTATATACTATTCATGATTTTATCAGTTGAGGGATTTTAGCATGGGAGAAGAGGGCAGACATCTAGAAGAGAGGTAGATGATTCAATAAGGCTTAAGAAAAAGACACATTATGGTGCTTTTGTAGGTAAAACACATCCAAGTATAACCATGTATGGATAATATTGCTTACGGTGAAGTTAGACAGAAGCGTGCATGGCTTCCCCAGTGCCTTGGGTCAACAATTGTGTCTTAACCATATTCAAGGTGTACCAAACCGATATCAAACTGATAACCATCTGCACTGCCTTTTATGAAATGGAACATGGTTATCAGCTAATTAAACCAGTATATATCAACTTAAATTAATTAAACCAATATATATATATATATATATATATATATATATATATATATATATCTACACACAGTGGCGGAGCTACCGCCGGTGCACCCAGTACAATTCACCATGGCCCTGCTCCTGGAAGGGGCCGCCAGAGCCCCCTCCTGATCACCCCTGGGCACCTCCTGATAATCTCTGTGCCCCTCTTGATCACCCTTTGTGTATCAAGGACAGGGGGGGAATCAAGATGGGAAGAGGGGAGGATCAAGAGGGGCAGGGAGGAACAATATATATATATATATATATATATATATATATATATATATATACAGTAACTTGCAAAAGTATTCACCCCCCTTGGCATTTTTCATGTTTTGTTGCCTCACAACCTGGAATTAACATGGATTGTTTGAGGATTTGCATCATTTTATTTACAGAACATGCCCACAACTTTGATGATATTTTTTTTTTTTATTATGAAGCGAACAACAAATAGTATAAAATACCAGTAAAAGTCAATGTACATAACTATTAACCACCCCAAAGTCAATACTATGTAGAGCCACCTTTTGTGGCAATCACAGCTCCAAGTCGCTTTGGATAAGTCTCTATGAGCTTGCCACATCTTACCACTGGGATTTTTGCCAATTCCTCCTTGCAAAACTGCCCCAGCTCCTTCAAGTTGGATGGTTTGCACTTGTGAACAGCAATCTTTAAGCATGACCACAAATTTTCTATTTGATTGAGGTCTGGGCTTTGACTAGGACATTCCAACACATTTACATGTTTCCCCTTAAAGCACTTGAATGTTTGTTTTTTGCTGAAAGTAATGGCTTTCTTCTGGCCACTCTGCCATAAATCCCAACTCTATGGAGCGTATGGCTTATTGTCATCCTATGTACAGATACTCCGGTCTTTGCTGTGGAACTCTACAGCTCCTCCAGGGTTACCTTAGGTCTCTGTGCTGCCTCTCTGATTAATGCCCTCCTTGCCTGGTCCGTGAGTTTTGGTGGGCGGCCGTCTCTTGGCAGGTTTGCTGTTGTGCCATGCTCTTTACATTTGGTTATGATAGATTTGATGGTGCTCCTGGGGATCATCAAAGATTTGGATTTTTTTTATAACCTAACCTGACTTGTACTTCTCAACAACATTATCCCTTACTTGTTTGGAGAGTTCCTTGGTCTTCATGGCAGTGTTTGGTTAGTGGTACCTCTTGCTTAGGTGTTGCAGCCTCTGGGGCCTTTCAAAAAAGGCGTGTATATGTAATGACAGATCATGTGACACATAGATTGCATACATGGTGGACATCATTTCACTAGTTCTGAAGGTAATTGGTTGCACCTGAGCTTTTTATGGGCTTCATAACAAACGGGGTTCATACATACGCATATGCCAATTTTTTGTTTTCTATTTCTAAAAAATAGTTTTATGTACCGTATATACTTGAGTATAAGCCGAGTTTTTCAGCCCTTTTTTTAAGGCAAAAAAGGGCCCCCTTGGCTTATACTCGAGTCACTCTAACCCCCGTGTCTCTCTAACCCCCCCGTGTCTCTCTAACCCCCCCATTTGTCTCTAACCCCCCGTGTGTCTCTAACCCCCCGTGTGTCTCTCTACCCCCCGTGTCTCTTTCCCTCCCCCTCCTCAACCTAAACCCCCCTCAACCCCCCTCCTCCACCTAAACCCCCCTAAATACCTCCCCCCTCTCCCCTCACTTACCTGCTTGTGCTCCGGTCTCCGCTCCTTGACCCGGCACGCATGTGACGTCACATGCGTGCCGCGTCATTAGCATATACCGGGTACCCGGTATATGCTAATGACGCGGCGCGCCGGCGCCGGGTCAAGGAGTCAGTATCCAGAAGGCTGCGAGTGTTTTAGTCCCCATGGTGGCTGGATGCCTGCTCTCTGGTGTCTCAGCTCTCTGGTCTGTGGGTTGACCAGAGAATGAATAAGCTTTATAAGGAAGGTCAGTAACACCACACTCACTGAAGACCTCCCATTTCTTGCGCAACCGTTGCCCAACCTTAGGGGGGAAGTTGAGGGGGGGGGGGGGTTAGGGAGGGGGGTTGAGGTTGAGGAGGGAGGTTGAGGATGGCGGATTGAGGATGGGGGATTGAGGATGGGGGATTGAGGATGAGGATGGGGGGTTTGAGGAGGGCATTGAGGAGGAGGGGGTTGTGGATGGGGGGTTTGAGGAGTGGGGTTGAGGATGAGGAGGGGGGGTTGAGGATGAGGAGGGAGGTTGAGGATGAGGAGGAGGGGTTGAGGATGGGGGGTTGAGGAGAGAGGATGAGGATGGGGGGTTGAGGTTGAGGGGGGGTTGAGGTTGAGGGGGGGTGGAGGTTGAGGAGGGTTGAGGTTGAGGAGGGGGTTGAGGATGAGGTTGGGGCAGTTGAGGAGTGAGGATGAGGATGGGGGGCTTGAGGAGGGGGTTGAGGATGGGGGAGTTGAGGAGGGAGGTTGAGGAAGGGGTTGAGGATGGGGGGTTGAGGAGGGAGGTTGAGGATGATGAGGGAGGTTGAGGATGAGGAGGAGGGGTTGAGGAGGAGGGGTTGAGGAAGGGGGTTGAGGTTGAGGAGGGGGGTTGAGGTTGAGGAGGGGGGTTGAGGGGTTGAGGAGAGAGGATGAGGATGGTAGGGTTGAGGAGGGGGGTTGAGGATGGGGGGTTGAGGAGGGAGGTTGAGGATGAGGAGGGAGGTTGAGGATGAGGAGGGAGGTTGAGGATGAGGAGGGAGGTTGAGGAGTGGGGTTGAGGAGGGTGATAAGGGAGGGGGGAAGGGAAGGGAGAGGGGAGAAGAGACACGGAGAGAGAGGGGGACACAGAGGGCACAAGAGGGACACAGGAGGCAGCACATTTCCCGCCCTCGGCTTATACTCGAGTCACTCATTTTACCCAGTATTTTGTGGTAAAATGGGTGCCTCGGCTTATGCTCGGGTCGGCTTATACTCGAGTATATACGGTATATATTTTTCTCATTTCACTTCACCAACTTCGACTATTGTGTTCTGATCCATCACATAAAATTCAGATTAACAAACCATTGAACTTAAGGCTGTAATGTAACAAAATAGGTAAAAAATCAAGGCAGTGAATACTTTTGCAAGGCACTGTATATATACAGTTGTGCTCAAAAGTTTGCATACCTTGGCAGATATTGTGAAATTTTGGCATTTACTTTGAAAATATGTGTGATTATGCAAACAATATATATTTTATTGAAGGATAGTAATCATATGAAGCCATTTATTATCAAATAGTTTTTGTCTCTTTTTTTAAAAATCATAATGATAACAGAATTCACCCACATGGCCGTGATCAAACGTTTACATACCCTTAGTTCTTAATACTGTGTATTGCCCCTATTAGCATCAATGACAGCATGCAGTCTTTTATAATAGTTGTCTATGAGGCCACTAATTCTTGCAGGTGTTATAGCTGCCCATTCGTTTAGGCAAAATGCCTCCAGGTCATGCAAAGTCTTTGGTCGTCTTGCATGAAACGCACGTTTGAGATCTCCCCAGAGTGGCTTGATGATATTAAGGTCAGGAGACTGTGATGGCCACTCAAGAACCTTCACCTTTGTCTGCTGTAACCACTGGAGGGTCAACTTGGCCTTGTGCTTAGGGTCATTGTCATGCTGGAAAGTCCAAGAGCGTCCCATGCGCAGCCTTTGTGCAGAAGAATGCAAATTGTCTGCCAGTATTTTCTGATAACATGCTGAATTCATCTTGCCATCAATTTTTTACAAGATTCCCTGTGCCTTTAGAGCTCCCCCCCCCCCAAAAAAAACATGAGAGCCGCCATCATGCTTCACAGAGGGGATGGAAGGTGTTGTCTAGCAGATTGTAACCAGGCTTATTGGTGGCATTGGCACAGTAAAGGTTTATTTCTGGCAACTCGACCATGCAGCTTATTTTTGTTCAAGAATCGTCGTATTATGCTCCTTGAAACAACCACACTGTCTTTTTCCAGAGCAGCCTGTATTTCTCCTGAGGATACCTGTGGGTTTTTCTTTGTAGTCTCAACAATTCTTTTGGAAGTTGTGGCTGAAATCTTTCTTGGTCTAAATGACCATGGCTTGGTATCAAGAGATCCCCACATTTTCCACTTCTTAATAAGTGATTGAACAGTACTGATTAGCATATTTAAGGCTTTGGATATATTTTAATATCCTTTTTTTTTATATCCTTTTCTATCTTTATGAAGTTCCATTAACTTGTTACGCAGATCTTTTGACAGTTATTTTCGGCTCCCCATGGCTCAGTATCTAGCCTGCGCAGTGCATCCACGTGAGAGCTAACAAACTCATTGACTATTTATACACAGACACTAATTGCAATTCATAAAGCCACAGATGTGGGAAATTAACCTTTAATTGCCATTTTAACCTGTGTGTGTCACCTTGGGTGTCTGTAACAAGGCCAAACATTCAAGGGTATGTAAACTTTTGATTAGGGCCATTTAGGTTATTTCTGTTATCATTATGATTTAAAAAGGAGCCAAACAACTATGTGATAATAAATGGCTTCATATGATCACTATCCTTCAATAAGAGACATTTTGTTTTGCATGATCAGTCATATTTTCAAAATAAATGCCCAAATTTCACAATTTCTGCCAGGGTATGCAAACTTTTGAGCACAACTGTAGTATAGTCGCCACCAGAGGGAGCCCTCCATTGACTAGCTCCGCCACTGTATATTTATATATATATATATATATATATATATATATATATATACTAGGAACTTGCCCGTCAAAAATGACGGGAATAAAATTGTAAGGCTGGCAATGCTGTTTGCCACACAATGTGAGGCTTTTGCTCCTCTCAGTGCACATCGCGTGGCCATTGTGAGCCTCTCCCCCTGTGTACTTCAACTTTCCTGCTTTGCACTGATCACCTTCGGCACTCATCGCAAGCGTCTTCACAGCTCATCGTGGGGTTCGCAATAAGCGCCTTCGCTACTCATTGCAAGCCGCTCGAGGTGCTTATCGCGAGCCTGATGATGACCGCCTTTGGCGCTCATCGCATCGTTTGCAATGAGTGCCTTCGGCGCTCATTGCAAGCTTTTCCTCCTGCCTACTATACGGGCCGCTCATTGCAGGGTTCGTTAACCTGCAAGTTTTGTGCTTGGGAATGCCATGTGTCTCTTTCCACCATCTCCCTCCGTTCCCTCCCTGTGTCTTTCTCCTCTGTGTGTCTGCTGTATGTTTGCGTGTTCCATGCTGACTGCCGTTGGATTTCTTTTTAAAGTCCCGCGTGCCTGGCGTTATCGGTGTGTTACTGTCTTCGCCATCGTGTATTTTCTAAGTGTCACGTGTCTGGCTTTGTTTAGCCTCGTTTACATTCAGTTTCAGAATTTTTACGTTTTTTGGACGCCATTTTTTTCCTCGCTTAGCCGATTTTGGATTGATGAAAAACGCCAAATATGGCTTGAATTCACTTGCAACCTCACTCCCAGGCTTCCTGGCCCTCCCCTGTGTTGTGTCTGAGTGTGTTATTATTTTTGTAAAATAATTTTGCTGTTTTTTCAGGTTTTTAGAGTTACACTCTTGGTTCACAGTTGCGACCCTCGCAAGTCCTGCGTGCTTCATCGGCTCGCCTTGCTTTGCGAGGCTCACAGTGCAATGAGCGCCTTTGTCACTCATTGCAGCCTAAGTCCTGCGTGCATCAACGTCTCGCAGCGCTTGCAGTTGACTGCTCGACTCGCTTTCCGAGGCTTGCTTTGCAAGGGACGGAAAAGTGTGACCAACATCGCAAAGTCACCAACATCGCAAAGATCCACAACTATATGTGTGATATACATGGGGGAAAACAATTTTTGATCCCCTGCTGATTTTGATCGTTTGTCCACTGACAAAGAAGTGATCAGTCTATAATTTAAACGCATGTCAAAAAAGTTATAAATTGATTTGCAGGTCAGTGAGGGAAATAAGTATTTGATCGCCTATCAATCAGCAAGATTTCTGCATCTCAGGTGTGCTCCTAATCTCAGCTTGTTACCTGTATAAAAGACACCTGTCCACATGAGCAATCAATCAATCAGATTCCAAACTCTCCACCATGGCCAAGACCAAAGAGCTACCCAAGGATGTCAGGGACAAGATTGTAGACCTACACAAGACGATCGCCAAGAAGCTTGGTGAGAAGGTGACAACAGTTGGTGCGATTATTCGCAAATGGAAGAAACACAAAATAACTGCCAGTCTCCCTCTGCCTGATGCTCCATGCAAGATCTCACCCTGTGGTGTTTCAATGATCATGAGAACGGTGAGGAATCAGCCCAGAACTACACAGAAGGATCTTGTTAATGATCTCAAGGCAGCTGGGACCATAGTCACCAAGAAAACAATGGTAACACACTACGGTGTGAAGGACTGAAATTCTGCAGCGCCCACAAGGTCCCCCTGCTTAAGAAAGCACATGTACAGGCCCGTCTGAAGTTTGACAATGAATATCTGACTGATTCAGAGGAGAACTGGGTGAAAGTGTTGTGGTCAGATGAGACCAAAATTGAGTGCATCAACTCAACTCGCCGTGTTTGGAGGAGGAGGAATGCTGCCTAAAACCCCAAGAACACCATCCCCACCGTCAAACATGGAAGTGGAAACATTATGCTTTGGGGGTGTTTTTTCTGCTAAGGGGACAGGATAACTGCACCGCATCAAAGGGACGATGGATGGGGTCATGTACCATCAAATCTTGGATGGGAACCTTCTTCCCTCACCCAGGGCATTGAAAATTGGTCATGGATGGGTATTCCAGCATGACAATGACCCAAAACACACAGCCAAAACAACAAAGGAGTGGCTCAAGAAGAAGCATGTTAAGGTCCTGGAGTGGCCTAGCCAGTCTCCAGACCTTAATCCCATAGAAAATCTGTGGATGGAGCTAAAGGTTCAAGTTACCAAACATCAGCCGTGAAACCTTAATGACTTGGAGAGGATCTACATCAAGGAGTGTGTAAGAAATTAAAGTGTAATTTCTAGAGATTCTATTCTTTTGAGAATGATTGACAAATAAAACACACAAATAAGATTTATGAATTAACATATATTTAAATATTTCCGTGCACAAAAACAAATAATCATACAAGAACGTATGGGAAAACAAAGTAAAAACTAAAAAAAAATCACAAATGTAAAGTTTTATCAAATAATAGATGTAAACAAAATATAACCTATATATATATATATGTATATATATATGTATATATATATATATATATATATATATATATATATAAAAGCACAATTTGTTGATATTTAATGGCTGGCTCCTACAACATATTAAAAAATAAAACACCTAAATTATTATTAACCCTTCAAGAGGAAAGAAAAACAACAAACATTTCCCCAGTATCCAGAAAGAACAAAACCATTAATTAATATATAAAAACATATCATCGGTATACAGCAAGGAAGAAAAACACTAATTCATATTTTTACCTCATTATATATATCATCAGTATACAGGGAGGAAGAAAAATAATTAGTCATCAATCAGACATGCAATATAATTACCCTGGGTGGATCAAAAATATTAAGGGGTATAGTTACCACCTACGGTCTACCGGTCACCTGAGAACCTCTCTGTGTGGGATCTCTAGGTCCCCTCTCCTTCTACCATTGTGAATTTCTGCTGTTTTTTTTATATGATATTTGGGCTGTCTTCCCCCCTTCTATATCTTAATTGGAGCAGTTGACAGAGTAGCTTCTTCTGACTTTCTCGCAATCTTACTCAATAGATCTCTTTGATCAACTGTACAAAAACAATGACCATTATAATTGATGATCTTCTCCACAGGTGGTGCCCTGTATTTGTGTGAATAGACCCCATATATCTTGTCTATATGATAGATGTGAGAATTGAAATTATGTGTTTTTCTCAGCCCTTTGATGTGTTTCTTTTGGAATTTAACGCGGGAATGACTGACTGACCTCTTAATGACATTTATATATCTACACATATACACACACACACACATTTATATATATATATATATATATATATATATATATACACACACACATATATATATATATATATATATATACACACACACATATATATATATATATATATATATATATATATATATATATATATATATATATATATAAAGGAAGAGAGAGGAAATAATAACATAAACATAATGTATTGTGGGCCAATATGCATGACCTATTTCTTATAATATCCCCACCTAGAGAGTGAATTAATTTTCAAATAATGAGCTACAATGTTGAAAGGTCCTTTCCAAGACAGAACAAAGGAATGTTCTGTCTTTGCAAAATCTTGTACCATTACCAGATCACCAACATTGTATTCAAAGGGTCTCACTTTAAAAAAAAAAAAAATTTTCTTGGATCGCCCTGAGTTTTGTGGTACAAAGATATTAATTTCCCTTATATGGTCAGCTACTTTTTTCACCCAAGTTTCAGTAATTGCCCCTTGTAAAATAGTGGTTGCAGTGGGGAGTAGTGAAAGTCCAGGAGTACGCATAAGTCTACCAGTCATTGCTTCATAAGGGCTGACCCCTGTGGTAGAATGAGGAGTAGATCTTATGGCCATTAAACAAAGTGGTAAAACATCTTTCCAGGTTGTAGGTTTCCCTGAGCAAAACTTTGTAAGCATTGTTTTAATGGTGCGGTTTCCCCTTTACACAGCTCCAGATGATTGCGGGTGATAAGCAATATGAAGTTCATGCTTAATATCCAGCAATTTCTGTAGCTGTGTGAAAATTTGTCCTGTGAATGATGTGCCTCTGTCTCTGCCCACTACTTTTGGAAGCCCCCACCTTGAAAACAATTCAAAGAGTAAAGTTTTGGCAGCTGTAAGGGCTGTCTGATTTTTAGTAGGGAATTCTTCAATCCATTTGGTAAATACATCAATCACTACAAGGCAAAATGTATATCCACCTGGTGTTTTTGGAAGGGGCCCAATGAAATCAATTTGAATATGGGTCCATGGCTCATCTGGAGGGGGTGCTGATCTTAAAAATGACTTGTTTGTGCAAGGGGAAGGATTTACTTGCAAACAGGGGAGGCATGTCAAGCATTTAAGGTTAACATCCTCTTTAATTGAAGGCCACCAAACAGAATTCATTATTTTTGCTAGTGTTCTATCTGCAGAGTAATGACCACCAACAAGGTGAGAATAAAAAAGGTGGAAACATTCATCAGCACAATCAGGGGGAATACACACCACAGGAGAACCTACATTCCTTTTGTACATGAGAATAGAATTGTGACCCATATCTGACATTAATGTGGTACTATCTGCCCATTCAGTTGGCATTGGTGCAGGCTGTCCTGCAACATGCCATTCCCTAACAACCTCATAAGGAGAATAAGATCTTTGCAAGGTAAGCAAGTCAGGAGGTGTAGTCACTTGCAGGGCAGAAACTTCAAGGGCCCTGGAAGTACTCTACAAATCAGCCTGCTTTGCTGCTTTCTTTGCAGCTTGGTCTGCCACACTGTTTCTCTCTGAGTGCTGAGTACTTTTTAAATGACCTTTAACCTTTGTGAGTGCACATGGGAGTGATCTATGTTGTAGCAAATTCCAAATATACCGTAACAAATTAGCATGCACTAACAATTTTCCATCTGAGGGTCTGAACCCATTATGCACATACAAAGGTAACATTATGAGAGTGTCAACCACATAGGCACTGTCACTATAGATATTAATTGCAGTCTCACTGCCCTCCTCCAATGTGCAAGCAATCGCTGCAAGTTCTGCATACTGTGAAGAACGAGGGAGATAAGAATGCATGATTACGCTATAAGGTAATATATTGGAAAACCCTGTGTATGCTTTGCCCTGGTCATGATAAGAAGACCCATCACAATACACATTCAACCCTTGCACTGGTGTGTCTGAGATTGGGTTGGGTGGAAGGGTAAGGATAGAGGGAAGGGGACATTCGTGTGGTTCTCCTTTGTAAAGAAGCAGAGCCGGTAGAAGGGTTGTTTGCTTTGGCAAGTGACTACACCTCCAGTGCAGTGGCTTCCATGACAGCTCTTTTCAGGTCATTGACAGCTTTTGTATGAGTCTCTTTCCATTCTGTTCTGATGGTGTCATCTGGTACATCCTTCTTTAGCAGGTTATACAGAGGTTTATCCATGTCAGCGAACTGTGGTATAAAGTCTCTTTGGTACTGGACAAGACCTAGAAAGGACCTCAGTGATGTCTTAGACACAGGCAAATTTAGTCTCTGGATAATGTCCACTTTGTTCTGGTCAGGAAGCTTTCCCTCAGCTGTTATGGACATCCCCAAAAATGTGAGTGAAGTCTGCATGAGTTGCCATTTTTTAGGATTTACTTTTAAACCAGCAGCACCAAGCAATACAAGCAACTCTGTCAGGAAGCTAAGATGTTCTTCTTTCGTCTCTGTGGCCAGTAGTGGGTAATCAACATACTGGAGCACGGCTGATGGTTTGGAGAAGGATTTTAGCAATTCTGCCATCTTTTTATGGAATATTGTCGGCGAATTATGGAACCCCTGAGGCATACATGTCCATGTTATCTGTCGGTCTCTCCAGGTGAAGGCAAACTTGTACTGCGATTCTCTCTCTAGTTTTATGCTCTAAAAGCCATTCAAAATGTCCAGTGTGGAGAATACCTTGGCAGAAGAAGGGATAAGGGGAAGAAGGGTATAAGTTTCTCTGACAACCGCACAGGCTGGGGTTATGGAATTTAATTTTCTATAATTAACACATAAGCGCCATGATAAATCTGTTTTTTGTACTGGCCAAATTGGTGAATTTGTTATTTCACACTCTCTCAGTACACCTTGTTCTAATAATGAATCAATTGCTGAATAAAAGGCTCACAACCTTTAGGAAGGGAATATTGTTTTTGCGCACTGTGGGCACTACCAGGAATGACTTCCTCTCCTTCCATTCTACCACAATCATGTTTATGTTTGGCAAATGCATAATCATAATCCTGTATTATTTTTGACACTCTGGGGTCTATGTGTGTAGGTAATGCAAGTCTTTCCGGTTTCTTAATAGCATAGACTGCAGGAGAATCAGAAATAACACAATATTCACCTTTTTCCTTGAACGAAATTTTGTTATTTACAAAATCAATCACTGCACCATTATTCCTCAAAAAGGCAGACCCTAGAATAGAAACAGATTCAGGTAAATTCATTAGGTATGCAATCAGATCAAAGGCATTATCCCTAATTCAGATTTTAGCATTTCTGTCCTCCACTGCTTCTGTCTGAGACCCTTGAAAGGCTTCTAGTATTATTTGTTTTCCTGTGGATAGAGGGTGCAACTGAGGTTGTTTAGTGTGAATAGTAGATACAGAGGCACGAGTGTCAATCAACATCTTCTGCTGTGGGCCTCTTTCCACAGCCGCTGTGATTATCGGCCTATTGCATCTATCCCAAGCGAACTCCACAATAGGTGAGAGAGATGCAACACATCCCTATGCAGAGGGACTGTGGCCAGCAATCTGATTTGTAACTTGGATTGCTTTAATTTTTTCCATGTCTTTACTCATTCTATCCAATTCTTGCCTCAGTTCTGCATACACTGAGGTCATTTGCGTATCAGGTGCTTTTGCTTTTGAAAAACTACAGTTTTTGGAAAAATTACCCACCTGATCGCATGTGAAACATTTAAAGGATTCTCCCTTAACTAAGGGTCCTTGAATTCAAGATTCTTGGAAACTGATTCTGAGGTGATACAGATAGACCCACTAATCTATGAATCTCAGGACAAGTTCTATTTAATAATGCTTTCTTATAAATGTCAACATTCTGACTTCCTTGTGTTCCTGCTGGAAGAGTTAACTTATAAAAAGCATATAATCTATCTATATACCCCTGAACTGACTCTCCTTTCCTTTGAGTACAATTACCAAATGCTGAGTGGTGATCAGCTTCATCTAAACCAAGTGATTTTAGCAATTCCTCCATGAGTTGTTGTTTTGTTCTAGGATGAACAAACACAGCTGGGGACTAGACTAGACTAGATTTTAATGAGCTGTCCAAACTGGCAACAATGACATCAAATGTATCTACCTCATTAAAATTTCTATGAATTTTATCAAATTGTTCTAATTTTAGTAATACTTCTACAGGGTCACTCCCAAAATCTATATGTCCCAGTTCTTTGCTAAGAGCATGAACTTCAGTACTAATTAGAGGCCTAGATATACTTGTTCCAGAAATTGCCAGTCCTCGGGGCATCCCTTTTGTACTCAATGGAAACCGGAGCCATTTGCAAAGGCATACTATCCTCATTCTCTCTTCTAGAAAACATATCCCAGTCCATCTCCTGAACATCTGTCTCAATGTATTCTGAAACATTAAAGGCAGCCACCACCGCATTTCTTTTCCCTAGCTGTACTCTCAGGTCATTGATTTCTGATAAACATTGAGAATTATCAGCTTCTTTATGTCAGACATCTGATTGCTCCCTCTGCATCTTTTAGCCTTTCAAGAAGCTGCTCATTCTCGTTGCATAATTGTTTATTTTTTAATAATGTCTCCTGGTTTCCTATACTTAATGCAGCTGCTGCATTTGCAGTGACCTGTAGAGCTTTTATAGTCATATTTAACTCAGATACTTTCGATTCTAGTTATTGTCTCTGTACATTTACAATTTTATACTGCGCTGCAATACATTTTGCAGCAAAAATAAGGGCTGTTTTTCCTTTTGACTTGGATAATTTTTTCTCATTAATAGCATTTGAAACATAAACAGTAGCTTGGAACCATGGGTCTGATGCATCCACCATGGACTTTATAATAGCTTCAGGGTTAGCAACTTTAGAAATCTTTTTCATTAGACCCTCCATTATTTATACAAATTTCTTACTTTCACAATTAACTTTGGAAAGAGGAAATAAATAAAAAAACGTACCAGCTATATAAACCAACAGCTTATGTAACTACACAACAGAAGGTTTAAACAGAACACAAATACTTTATAATGTAACCACTTGTATTAACTAACTCAAATACAGTTCATTCACCAGTAAACCACGCTTTGTATTAGTTCAACAACAATATCCTTATTAGCAGTTCTATTCATGAAAGCAAAAGCTACTGTTTATCCAAAACAACAGATGTAACTTTACTGAAACCTGTGAAAAGACTACACAACCCAAGCATAGCAACCATATAACTTAAACCAAATTATTTTCTCACCAGTCAATGACATGAAAAAAAATGTAAGCACAGAAATAATATTCTTATAAATATGTTTGAAATATCATACCATATCTCTCCTGGACCACGGCTCGCCAACTGTAAGAAATTAAAGTGTAATTTCTAGAGATTCTATTCTTTTGAGAATGATTGACTAATAAAACACATCTATGAATTAACATATATATAAGTGGGACAAAATCGCTCCTGAGATTTGCACAAACTTGGTGGCCTGTTACAAGAAACGTCTGACCTCTGTGATTGCCAACATGGGTTTTGCCACCACGTACTAAGGGGCCAAATACTTATTTCCCTCATTGACTTGCAAATCAATTTATGACTTTTTTGACATGCGTTTTTTCTTGTTTGTTTTTTTGTTATTCTGTCTCTCACTGTTAAAATACATCTACCATTAAAATTATAGACTGATCATTTCTTTGTCAGTGGGCAAACGTTCAAAATCAGTAGGGGATCAAATCCCCCCCCCCCCCTCCCCACACACACACACTGTATATATATATAGAGAGAGAGAAGAGAAGTGTGAATGGAAAGAAAAAAAATGTCAGTCTGGAGAATGGATTTGGAATGTATGAAATGTTTTTGAGAGTCGTGTTTTATCCACTGATGCCCAGCAGTATGCAAACACTTTTATAAATGGGGTGTGTATTTTGGGTTTTGCAAGTGATGAGAACACCCCTGTGGTCGTACCAACATCTGGCCTGCATCAGCAATAAATATAAACCTATAATTGTTTAATTGTTTAATATCAATAAACTTGATCCATGCCTTTATTTATTAGTTTACCCGGAAACAAATTCTAACCAACTGAATTGTTTTAGAGCCAGGATGTTGTCCAAAAAATTCAATATCTTCAAGTGAAAAAGGACCTTATGTATGGGAGGAGACAACGCCATCACAAACCGCTAATGTGAAATGTAACAGAAACCCTCAACAGTTTGCCACCAGGTTTTGGTAAGATCAGACATTTTGTGCTCAACTCTATTCTTTGCTCACTGTGAGTCTGAAGTGTTTTCAACTCCTGATTTTGTATAAATTATAGACTTCCTTTACAAAATACATTTGTGTGGTTTAGTTTATATTCAAATGAATAAATCCTTGAATAAGTATCTCTCTCCACAAATAAATATAATCTTTTTTATGATTTTAGCAATATCAGTATCACTAATACTGCTGCCCAATGGGAGGACCCAGATCTGGATTTCTGTCAACCCATTATCCAGCTTCCAGATACCATTCAAGAACTACAAACAATAGTTGTAACACCAGGTAAGAAACGCTGAATCTATTCTCAATGTTAAAGGGGAACATCACTGTGGAGGCTACTGGGATGTTTCAAATATTCTTTACAATAAACGTTTAATCTTAAGTAATCACATATCATCACATATAATAGTTGTCAAACTGCGATTCGTCGTCACGCTTGCGATAAATTGCAGTTTGACAACTACGATTGCTGCAAATTGGTGCGCAACGACCCGTGCATGCGCATCGGGTGGCATAAGCTGTGCATCCGCATCACACGGCATAAGCCAGGCATGCGCATTGCGGTGGGGTGTGCAGTGGGCCGCGCATGCGCATTGCGGCTTGCCGAGACTGATGAGAGAGAGAGGAGGAGGAGGGGAGACACACAGGGAAGGAGGTGGAAGACACAGAGGAGGGGGGGGGGACACAGTGGAGGAGGGAGAGAGACACAGGGCAGGGAGAGGAGGGGGGAGAGACACAGTGTAGGGAGAGTCGGGGGGAAGAGACACAGGGGAATGAGAGGGGGAGAGACACAGAGGAGGGTGGAGACACAGGGGAGTGAGAGGAGTGGGGGGGAGAGACACAAAGGAGTGAGAGGAGGGGGGAGACACAGGGGAGCGAGAGGAGGGGGAGAGACACAGGGGGGTGAGAGGAGGGGGGAGAGACGCAAAGGAATGAGAGGAGCGGGGAGAGACACAGGGGAGGGAGAGGAGGAGGGAAGAGACACAGGGGAGGGGGGAGACACACAGGGGTGGGAGAGGGGGGGTAGACACACAGGGGAGGGAGAGGAGGGGGTAGAGACACAGGGGAATGAGAGGGGGTAGAGACACAGGGAAATGAGAGGGGGGAGAGACACAGGGGAGTGAGAGGAGGGTGGAGAGACACAAGGAAGTGAGAGGAGGGGGGAGAGACACAAAGGAGTGAGAGGATGGGGGAGAGAAAAAGGGTAGGGAGAGGAGGGGGAAGAGACACAAGGGAGGAGGGGGGAGACACACAGGGGAGTGAGAGGAGGGGGGAAGAGACACAGGGGAGGGGGGAGACATACAGGGGTGGGAGAGGAAGGGGTTGGCACACAGGGGAGGGAGAGGAGGAAGGAGAGACACAGGGGAGGGAGAGGAGGGGGAAGAGACTCATAGGAGGGGGAAGAGACACAGGGGAGGGGAATGGGGGGGAATAGACATGAGGGAGGGGGAAGAGACCCCGGGGGGAAGAGATACTGGGGAAAGAGACACAGGGGAGGGAGAGGGGGCAAGAGACACACGGGAGGGAGAGGTGGGGAAAGAGACACGGGGGGATGGAGGGTAAAGACACAGGGGGGAGGAGACACAAGGGAGGGAGAGGAGGGGGGAAAGGAGACACAAGGGAGGAAGTAGACAGAGGGAGAGACTCGCAATGAGCGCCGAAGGCCAGTAAAGTAGAGGGGGAGAGGCTCCCATTGTGTGGCAAACAGCATTGCCAGGATTCACATTTTATTGCCGTCATTTTTGACGGGCAAGTTGCTAGTATTTAATAAATGTGAACAGCTCAGCTTAGCTTTTGTAGCAATGCAGCAGTATAGTGTCCTTGTATAATAAATTCCAGTGGTACTGCACGGCACCGAACATGCTCCAGAGACATGTGCAGTATGGGGAATAATGTGGATCTGTCACAACTGTCACAGTTATAGTTTGTTTCAAAGATATTACAGAAAATGTTATTTTCTGCTGTTGTAATAAATGCATTTTACCATTTCAGTCTGTGCATACAATTTAAATTAGGTGATCAAAAATATTTAGGCCATCAGTCAACAGTTTTTTTAACCCCAACCATATGTTGAATACACCAGCGTATCCTATTAATCATCCTACAATTCTGCCTTCCTATGCATTGCCCTTACTTGAATCAAAGGGTGCTGAGCAGCCCTGTGCCATCTTACCAGTCTATTATCAGTCTAGTAGTCATTTGACCGTCATAAATGAAGGTATAATTTTTGATGTGTCTCCTTCCCCCTCCCCTGTGTCTCTTCCCCTCCGTGTCTCTTCCCCCGTCTACCTCCCATGTTTCTTCCCGCCCGCTTTTCCTGCCATAGTTATATAAATGGCTAGTCCTAGTTAGTAATGCAATAGCTAGGTTAAGATTACCAGGTGAAGTGGATGAGGAAATAAATATAAAGCAATTATTCTGTGTCCCCACAAATTTTCACATATTTATAGTTATAGTTAGTGTTCTTTTGCCCATATAAAAGTAGATATCAAACTATAGATTTTATAACACCATTCCAAACCATGTGATTGGATGATAAAAGGAGTGATAACCACTATTTACCACCCAATTAAATAAAAAGCAATACATAATTATCAAAATATTATTCCAAACATTGGAGGAAAAGTATAGAATACAAATAACTAAAAGGCAATGTTAATATGTAAAATAACGATAAGGAAAATCTAATATATAAATGGATAATGTTACAAAGTAATCTGTGCATGGTATTACACCCCTAAATATTTATTTGAAGCTGGAGTGTAAACAACGCCGCTTTGGTGTAAAGGATTGGGTCACTTTCACATAGAGTGTGGTCATGTCCATCGATCCAAATGTTTTTGGACATGGTCTTATAAATTAGTGAGACAGAATTAATTTCTGAAATTGATCCAAGATGTAAACTGAACAATTAATTTACCGTATATTCACTTGTTTGGAATTTGTGGATTATGAATAATTAAAATCTTAAAAAAATGTACACTTGTAAGACTAAACAAGGCATTCTGGGGGACAAAAATGCCTATCCAGTTAGTTTTAAGGCCAGATGGGGGAAAGGATGCATAGATTACAATACATTAACTAATTAAAGGACTACTATAGTCCTAAGGCGTTTTAATAAAATCATTTTAAGTAAAACTTGTATTTTATCAGATACTACTTGTGCTCGAATGATGTTGTGTTTGTGTCTTCCACTTCCTAATGGCATGGAATTTGAGAGTTCTATTTATTATCTATTCAAGAGTGGAAATAGGACAGAAGGAGGAAGCAGGGGGATTTGTTGATTCAGAGGACACCTTCTCCCACCCATAGGCCTTAAAGTATACTTGTAACATTTCCTTACCCTGCTCTGTATCCGTCCATTTGTGCCTTGAAAAGGAAGAATGACTTTTATGGCAGCTTCCATGGATTGTGTGTGTACGTATCATTCAGTCGTGTCCCACTCTCCGTGACCATAACACACCATGCTGATCCACTTGGTGTGCATGGCAGAGATACTGGAGTGGGTTGCCAGTTCCTTCTTCAGTGGGCCCCAGCATATACCTCCTGGTGTTCCTTAGTGGTCTCCCATCCAAGTACTGACCAGGCCCAACCCGGCATGACTTGAGGGTAGTGTAAACTCTTGGTTCCCTGAATGGAATGAAACCCAGGTTGCAGTGGTGAAATCACTGAATCCTAACCACTGGACCACGAGGGAACCCTTTCCATGGATTAGCAGTCTGCTAAAATGAATTTGTTCTCTGAAAATGTTTTTGTCATGCACATGACTTACATAGCTGCCAATGTTGTTAGTTTGTTGCTTTCTTCAAACATATGACATTTTTCCTGATCTACATCAGTGCTTTAATTGTTTTAGTTCTGTTAAAATGAATTTAGATAAATCTTCCAAGATCCATAAATAATATGAAAATATATTAGGTAAGACATTTTATACGTTTGTTTGTAGTGATTTACCAATTAGAATTTGTACCTTTACAATAATAATGCAAATCATTGAACTTATTTACAAAAATAATATAGTAGAAGAACATTTATGTCCCTTGGATATTCTTAAACTAATGAAACATAGGGCAACTTCTTATAGCAACCTCCTGGGCTGATCCTCCCCCACCCTTAGACACCTGATAGGGGTGGAAACAAGCAAAGTCTGAAACAACTAAGTTGCATTGGAGCTGTTTTGACTGTGTAAACCGGTAGCAGGACTTTTTTGCGCAGGAGACGTCATCTGCGCGCACCCATCACACTCAGTGGCTATTTGTGGGTATGTGTCGCAGGGCAGGACATGTTCTCCAGTGGGCTGGCGGGGACAGTACACGGGGGGCTGCTCTGCTCCTGCGCCATCCTCAACAGGATCCTCTACAAAAAATGGACCTACTGGCCCTGAAGAAGAGAATGCTCATGAGATACCAAGAGAGACACCCATAACAGACACAGAGATGGCAAGGAGAGACACCTGATCTCAGGTCCCCCATTCTGATTTTAGAAGGTCCATTCTAATCTCCCCTATGACACATACCCACAAATAGCCACTGAGTGTAGGAAACACACACACACCTGGCAGTATTGCCCTATTGTTGCCCCTACATCTTCAAATGAAGCCCTGGCACCACACCCTCTCCAGCACAGCCATGGCATTGCCCCATGTCTATACAGCCCTCTTCTGTAGAGATTGGTACTGCCTCCTCTCCTGTATAGCAATGCCACTGCACCCTCTATTATACAGCCATGACACTGCACCCCCCCAGTCTCTCACCTGTGTCACTCTCAGTCAGTCACCCCCCCAGTCTCTCACCTGTGTCACTCTTAGTCAGTCACCCCCCCCCAGTCTCTCACCTGTATCACCCTCAGTCACTCACCCCCCCAGTCTCTCACCTGTGTCACCCTCAGTCACTCACCCCCCCCCCCCCAGTCTCTCACCTCCAGTCTCTCACACTCACCTTCTCTCCCCACTGCGGTTCTATCCTGTGAACTAGGCCCATGCCTTGCCACAGCCTCATTTGCGCAGATGTTGGACTCACTGTGGTGGGTGCGAGCAGATGTCGGTGCACAGATGACGGTGTGCACGTCTCCTGTGCGAAAAAGTCGGTGTGACGTGTAAACCAGTGGTAGTCAATCTCGTCCCTACCGCCCAATAGTGAGCAATTCAAGCTTTTATGGTCGGTAGCAGGATAATTGCTCAGTGGCATCGCTGACAAGTGACGTCACACGTCGGAAACCCGCAGCACCACGCTTGGCCGGTTGGAGAGCTGGTGAGAGAGCCTAGGGACAGCAGTCAGGACCAGATCACTATCTAGTAAGTACAGGGCAATACATAGCCAGGGTCATATGATTTATGTAACCAGAAATGAGAGAGGGTAAACTGAGTTACTGCCGCACTGGGGATCGGCAAGGAAATGTTACCATCAAAAGTGGGCGGTAGGCATTAAAAGGTTGACGACCCCTGGTGTAAAGGATGTGTGTATTTTTTTTTTTACTTTCTAACACTTTTCCCATTATTAAGTTTTTTTATTTAAAAGATCATATAGATCAAATGAGACCACTGTGATCCTTTCAACATAAATTATCTATACAGGAGCTCATTCTCCTAATTCTCTTTATCAAGGGCCAAGTATTGGCTCTAGATAAGGGGAGATAGAGAAAGGAATTTCCTGTACAGATACTTTATGCTTAAAATACCAATCTTTCAGGCTCTATCTAACAGTGCCATTCAACATTTTTAAGAATTGCTGTAATTATATATTTTTGTGTACTCGTCATGTCTGCAAGAACTGGTTATATACATAAGTAGGACCTATCCTGTTATAGTTACAGCACCAGATGGTGCTGCCAATATTTTGCATCAGTGCCAAAATGTGAGTGAAGTTCTAACCTTAGTATGTTAGCCTAACACTTAAACTAACCCTAACCCTAACAGTTTAGATAAGCCATGACTCTATGATATGGCACTGGAATATCGGCAGTGGCTGGTCACCGAACTGCAGCGGCGGACTGGTGCCATAACCATAACAGGATAGGGTCCATAATTATGTTATGTGTGTGTATGATAAATACTTTGTGATATAACCTGTGCCACGACCAGATAATATCATTATGGATGCCCCTAGCCTCCCACTCCCACTCTTTTATTTATGAGGCGCCAGTTGGCCTCACTCACCCACGTGACCTAGCAGCTTCCACACTAAAGTTTTAATTTGTAAGCTTCTATATTGTGTACAAAGGTCTATTAAAGTGAACTGTTTTTTTATCTTTTGTCTAGAAAACGCCAAAGAGTTTTTGGAGCATATTTTCAATCTAACAAACCAATGTGACACAATAAGCAGTGAAGAGACAGATATCATCCTCTCCAAGCTTTCAGAAATAGTGTCATTAGCAGAGATGAACCACAGCAGAGCGCAAACATCACTCGACATAATGAACATCATTTTCACAAAAGTCCAAGATCTGCGCCCATTTACTAGCAGGTTAGTGATTAACCTTCAGTTCAACCTCCAACTCAAGAAATGATTTAGTATATACAGAGAAAGGTGGATCAAACTGATACAAATCAGACAGCTTTATGGAAAGTTGCTCCATCTCACCTAATGACTTCATCACAAGTGTTTAGTTATCTCTCACATTGTGGGGGGAGATGAGTATGAAGGGCATGTCGACTCAAGGTCCTGTTTCTCTCATTTAACTTGATTGTGCTATTAGAGGAAGAATTTCCCTTAACATATCAAATTGTAAACTTCTCTAAGGGTAGACCAGAACCAAAATGCAAGGCAAGCCTTCTCTTCATGAGAAAAACAGCAAGCCCCAGATGTACATTTCAGCCTTCCTGTTCTTGTCAGTGAGAGGCTTCTTGTCTAGTCTAGGCACAGCAAACAAGGAGGCCATGCCTGGGTTACATTATAAACTTTGGATAGATATAGTTTTTGTTTGTAATTTAAAATAGTCACAGAGACTTTAAAGTGTAATATCTTAAATAACTTATTCAACTGGGCATGCTCTTTTGGTTTATCACACAATACTGTAATTAATCGTATGAGATGAACTCATTAGGAAAGAGAGGACTGTTTCATGTAGGTTTCTGGATATTCATAGACATATGCTCTACCTGTGTATATGTTTACTTATATGTACTGCAGAGATGTGATCCCTGATAGGCCATGCAAATACTGCAGCCAAGCTCCAGATTCAACTCTACTCAGGTGTAGCTAATCAACTGCTTCAGGGATGTTAACTCCTTAAGACCTTCTGGGGAAAGAAAGCTTTTAAAAGTATGTGGCTCATACAGACCCCTCATAGCACTCTGTCGTGAGATAGATAGATAGATAGATAGATAGATAGATAGATAGATAGATAGATAGATAGATAGATAGATAGGTAGATAGATAGATAGAGGTTGCTAAATGCAGAACTTTAGCCTTCATCAGTTTTATTCTGCAATATAAACATTTTTATTTTTTTAATATTATTTTCCTTCTCATTTAAAGGATACTTAACGTTACTGAAAATATTGGTTACAAAATGTCGTTTGCCGGAGCGATAGCGAATGTCACAGCACAGACGTTGGTTTTATCCATATCCAAAGTTAATTTCCAAACATTTGAAGATATGTTCTTCACTGTTGCATCGTACCTTGAAGGAAAGGAGCCTGAGGTCTGATAATAATGCAGTATTTATTTTATATTAAAGGGACATTGAAAGCGTTTTTTTTTTCTTTGTTTCAACTGAAAGAGGGTATTTGATAATGTACCACTGTTTGTTTCAAATGCAAAGAAATATATATTTAACGGACCTGGGGACTTCTCTTTGTCAGCCAATGAGCAGTAATATAGCTGTATGAGTCATACTTGTCTGCCAGTGAAATCTACAGATGTACATATGCTCTGTGCACTCCTTGTTGGTTTCAATGAAGTTTAAACAAGTTTTAATTACATGGAAAAAAAATGTGCTCTTTTAAATTCATGTAAAAAAGGAATTGTGTTCCATGTCCCTTTAACTACATTCTTCAGATCCAATTGTCCACAACAAGTGTCTCTAGCATGTCTCACACGTGAGATCGTTTTCATAACTGAAACTCATGAAATTATTGTAGTTATTTATCAGTGCTGCGCTACATCATTACAGAGTACTAGAAAACATTTTTCTTAAATGGTTAAAATGAAAGCATATTTCACTTTTTATAATAGTTTTTATAAAATCCAGTTATTCCTACTGTCCTGTCTAACTGCTGCCTGGAGCACGCTTTACTCCGTAGGTTCTGAAAGGGCCAAAATTCACAAGCACCCTGCAAATAGTAATGCATCTTACCAGATAGTGTCAACTTATTAACATGTTCACAACACAAAAGAAAAAAACTTGAAATGTATTATTGCAAGAAAGGGGGTAAACATATTTAATGCAATCTTGTAATATATGGATCTTTCAGGACCTGCGAGCTTGTCCCCATAAACTCAATAAATCATCCAGTGCAGCTGAACTACAGATATCACAGTGAAAAGAACTTTAAGTGAACACATTTTTACTGTTTTTCACTTGATTTTGACTGCTCTACATGATGGTGCAGAGCAGTATCCACAAGTTCTCTTTAAAACATCAATGTAACTTTTAAGTAAAAAAAGAACATCTTTTCAATGTACTGTGATTTCAAAAGTTGATCTTTTTGTGAGAGAGATTACAATAAAAAGACATGTTTTTAAGCTGGGACATCTCCAATTCTTTACAAACTGTGGTAGGATGCAAAGTTTGTTTCCTTATACCCTACAAACAAGCAATTAGGTAACTGCAAGAATAAGCTGCACACTCTGCCACAGTTTGTAGAAGATGGGAGGAACTCAACCTTTTTCTCTTGAATCTTTTCTCATAATGTTTTTTTTTTTCATACAGATCACCCAGGACAAAATACCCTCGGACAAGGCCGTGGCCTACGTATATTTACCACGGACGATTCAGGAGCATGCAGTTTCCACCATTTCTAAAGTTCAGTTCAACTTCTTTGGTAAAACAAAACTTTTTGAGGTAAATATTTAAATATTTCTCAGTCATTACATAACAGGACTGATTACACAAATGGTAGTCATATAATAATAATAATAATAATAATAATAATAATATTAAATTTTCTTTAAAGGGCCACTGCGGCATTATATAAAAACTAGCAACTTGCCTGTCAAAAATGACGGCAATAAAATGTAAAGCCTGCCAATGCTGTTTGCCACACAATGGGAGCCTCTCCCTCTGTCTACTTCCTCCCTTGCGTCTCATTTCCTCCCTCCTCTCCCTCCCTTGGGTCTCCTTTCCCCCCTTCTGTCCCTCCCTTGTGTCTCCCCCCCCTGTGTTTTTAACCCCTCTCCCTCCCCTGTGTCTCTTGCCTCCCTCTCCCTCCCCTGTGTCTCTTGCCTCCCTCTCCCTCCCCTGTGTCTCTTTCCCCCCTCTCCCTCCCTTGTGTCTCTTTTCCCTGTGTCTCTTTCCCCCGTGTCTCTTCCCCGTGTGTCTTCCCCCTACCTCGTGTCTTTTCCCACCCTATTTCCCTCCCCTGTTTCCCCCCCTCCTCTCCCTTCCCTGCATGTTTACCCCCTCCTCTCCCACCCCTGTGTGTCTCTCCCCTCCCCTGTGTCTCTTCCCCCCTCCTCTCACTCCCCTGTGTCCCTCCCCCTCCTCTCACACCCCTGTGTCTCCCCCCCCTCTTCTGGCTCCCCCCTCTCTTCTGTGTCTCCCCCCCTCCTCTATGTCTCCCCCCTCTCCTCTGTGTCTTCCCCCGCCTTCCCTGTGTGTCTCCCCTCCTCCTCCTCTCTCTCTCTCCTCCTCTGTCTCGTCACACTGCAATGCGCATGCACGGCTTACGCTGCGCAATGTATATGCATGGGCGTTGTGGCATCGTAGCTGTCACTGCGTGATGACGAATCGCAGTTTGACAACTATTATATGTGATGATATTTTTTGAACATTTTTTAATTCTAGGGGTATCAGATATTGAAAGGGATTTGGGAGTACTTATGGACAACCACCTAGTGCTCAATGCCAAGCAGCACCTGCAAAGGCAAATAAAATATTAGCAAGAGAAGCAAATATAATTTTTCCACTATACAAATCCCTAGTACGCCCTCATTTGTATAAAGATAACAGAAGACTCTTGTGTAGAACACACTTTTAAGTGGACTATAACACATATCTGAAATAATGTAATTTTCTCTTATGTTTTTGTTGTAGGACAATAATTCTAGTAAGTTCATACTCAACACATATGTAGTAAGTGCCAGTGTGGCTAACTCCAGGATGCAGGATCTCCGTGACCCAGTCGACATCACTCTGAGGCACATTCAGCCAAACACGGTAATCTACTCTGTGACTAAACATCATTTTATCCACCAGAGGTCTGTGGGGTCAAAGGTCATGACCTCAAATGACACAATGCTGCCACTTAGTGGTCAGCACATGAAATTACTGTATACATTGCATCTAAAGCTAAAAAACTGTGATGTTATTCTCTAGCTTACAATACATTTATTTGACATGAAACTGGAAGTGACACTTTCTTGAATATTTCAATGTAATGCACTGCATTTCCAGGCAGCCTGAAAATGTGTTGCCCTAGGCCTGGACCTCAGGGTCCTAGGCATAAATTGCTATAAACATTTTTATGTAAGACAAACTGAATTTATATATATATTATCTTGATGTATATACTGCCCTAAGCGCGATCAAGTAAAAGAACCCTCTACCACCACAAAAACTATTAAAGCAGAGTAAAAATATTAAAAGTTTCTACATTTGATTAAAATATACTTAATATGTTTATTTATATATATATATATATATATATATATATATATAGACAGAGGGAGAGAAAAAAATGAGGAAAAAATATTTGTGTGTATATGTATATATATATATATATATATATATATATAAATATATATTTATTTAGTAAATAAAAAGTACATCTGCGTTCACACCCGAATGTCTAAAGCAAGTTAAAAAAAACTGCTTCCAGCTCCGAGTTCAGAGAAAAACAGTTATTACACTGCATTTTGGGAAGTTGAGCTGGGACACACAAATATGCCTACAAATGCCTCGCTCTTCATTCCGTAGTCATCATCAAACATGGCTTCCTTTAAGCTTATGCATGCTGTATTACACAGCTTTAATGCAAAGCCAAGGTTGGAATAAACACAGGCTGAGTATCCAATCCATGTACAGCTGTTTCAAGCTTACTAGCTATCATCAGCATGGAGCGGGATCACAGCTTGTGTTGTGGAAATTATGAGTAGGTAGTTCACCACAACAATCATTTATAATATGGTGGGCAAAAGAGTGATATATATATATATATATATATATATATATATATATATATATATATTTATAAATATACACAGTTCTACATTTATGTATATACGTATATATCTTGGTGTGAGGAGGGTTATTGGGTAGGTAGCAAGCATGAGAGAGAGGGCGTCATGTGGAAGGTGAAATATGAGAGAGCAGGTGTCCCAGGCATGAAGAGAGACAAGAGGTGTTAGACGACAGGGTGGTTATGACAGACTGGTGCCACACCCATAATGGGCCTTCCCTAGGCTTAGCTTTCATAGGCCTAAGCCTAAACACATCTATGCTTTGAAGGTACACTGAAATGCCATATTGAAAGTATGTTCTGTTTGAAAACTAGAACTAATACTGAACAAAATGTTTTAGAAGATGGCATAAAATATAGACAGCCTTTAAAGGGATATGGAATACAAATGGTTATTCATTTCAAAGAGCAGGTTTTAGATATTGCAAAAGTTGTGTTTTACATGAAAACAAACATTAAGAAAAAACAGTTTAAACTTCCTTGAAACTAGCAGGAAATACAGAGAGCCTACTGTAGTATGTAGGTCTCGATGGCAGACAAACATCAATCATTCGGCTTGTCATCCTAATAGCCATCTCATTGGCTGAGGGGGATCTCCCTGGGTATCAGGATGGAAGGGGGATCTCCCTGGGTATCAGGATGGAAGGGGGATCTCCCTGGGTATCAGGATGGAAGGGGGTGCCCCTGATTATCAGAATGGAAGGAGGTTCTCCCTGGGTATTAGATAAACATTTTAATCAGCTTATTGTGCTCATTGACTGAGGAGGTTGTCTCCCTGGGTATAAGGATGGACGAGGGGGGCTCCCTGGGTATGAGGATGTAATGTTTAAAATGTGGTCATTTAAATGCTTGGGGAAAAAAAACTGTTGGGTTTCATGTTCTTTTACAAAATATTATTCAAAACTTGCCCTTTACACACAGTCGTTTCCTCTTTAAACACCATTTTATTACTGATTACATGATTAATGATCTCCAAGATAAAAAGAAGCAACACCGCCCTTATCAGCAAAGACATTTCCTCTTTTAAGTTTTATTGATCTAATTTAATTATTGCTTGTTGGTTACCATATGTATTTATTGATAGTGGAACAAACATAACAGATGTGTGTGTTTATTTATTTTTTTAGGAGAAAAAACCTGTACAGTGCGTATTTTGGGATTTTAATTTAAATAGTAAGTATGTTATAATAATATATATATTTGTGTAAATTTCCTAGCACATGGAATTTTACTTTAATAATTTGCCTTTTATATTATCTAAATGTTAAAGGGTCACAACAGCAGTCCCAATTATAATAATACTAGCGACTTGCCCGTCAAAAAATGACGGCAATGTGATGTATATGTTTGTGAAGTTGTTTAGTTATTTAAATATATTTTTGACCCTTGTAAGTATTGTGATATGAAGATGTATTTTTGTAAAACGTTGATGTAATGGTTTTTAAAAATGAATTTTGTATCTGAAGAATTGTTCACTTTAATATACATAGAATCCAGAGGAAAGTAAAAAGTAAAAAGACTTTTTGCAACGGGCCGAATTTTAACATGAAGTTTAAAATATATGTAAGGAATAACCTTGAAAGTATATATTTTTAAAATTGAACTTTATTTTTTATGTAACTTTGGAATTTTTGCAAAACATTTGTGTAATTTTGAACATTATAAACAGGAACATAGTAAATACATTTTGTAACATAATTTTGAATTAAAAGTATTAACATTTGAATGTAAAAACAGTTTAACTTTAAATTAATCAGTATTAACATGCAATTTGTATCAGAATAATTGTTAAGTTTAATATACATTGAATGTAGAGGAAGGCATACAGTAAAAACTCTCCTTAAACCGTACGTAATTAAAGTAATTCATTACTGAGCACATAAACTGGCGATAAACATGAATGAAACCTTAACATAGTGACTTCACATTTTAACATAATTTTTCATAGAAATGCAAGGCAAGTATTTTGTGAGGCGAATTATCCATAAACATGACTTCCATTAATTATGACTGAATTAAACAACCAATTGTTTTGTATTTTTGAATGTTTTTCCAAAATGTTTGCATGGCTTTAGTTTGTATCCTGCAAAGTTATAGTACTTCATAGTAGACAATGTTTTTAGTAAAAATACGTCCATCTTCTAATAAATCACCTTGACTTTCATTGTTTTCAATGTAAACTTTAATAGCCTGTGGATTTTTGCACCGTGACAACGCAACGTACAATTGACCATGTGCAAAAACTGGTTCTTCCAAGTAAATACCCACAGATTTGAAAGTCTGACCTTGTGATTTATTAATGGTCATGGCAAATGCCATAATAATGGGAAATTGTCTTCTTTGAAGTATAAAAGGGAGACTACTTTCACTTGGTGCTAAATCTATTCTTGGTATGAAAACTCTCTCTCCTTTATGGGTCCCAGTTAAAATTTCAGCATCTATAAAATGGTCCTTTAATTGTTGAACAATTAACCTTGTGCCATTGCATAGGCCTTTTTTGGGGTTCATATTTCGCAGTAACATGATAATTGCACCTTTCTTTAGCTGCAAAATATGTGGTGGCATTCCAGAAGGAGTTAAAGAGTTAATGAATTCAGTTGAAAAGTTTGCCTGACTTTCATTGTCATCAGCAAGTACAGAATCAGCACTGTGATAATTTTTTTGTGGTGCATTAATTTTTTTTAAGATTTCATTATTGAGTATTAATGCATCTTTATTTTTACACGTCAGTATGACTTGGTTGGCAAGCTCAGAATATTCTTCGTTATTTATGCTCCCTTCAAATATAGCCGATATAATATCTTGTTGACAAATCATATGAGGTGGGATCTCTACAGTGTCGTCAGGTAAATGTAGTATTTTTTCTGTTCTTCCTTCTCCAATTTTAATAAGCCAATCATTGAAATCAGTTTGGCCTTCTGATCTCATATTTTGTTGCAGTTGAAGATGGGTAAAATGTTTCCATACTGTACTTGACTTTATACATGTTTCAATAATGTCTGTTCGATTTCCATGTACAACGACAGGTAATGTTTGTCTAAAATCGCCACCCAACAAAATTACCTTTCCACCAAATGGAAAAATATTATCCATGACTTCACGAAGCAAACGGTCAATACATTGGAGGGCATAGCATGACATCATTGTGGCCTCATCTATTATAATTAATTTACATTTCTTCAATTTCTTTGCTTGTAAGGATGTCATGCGAATATCTGACACTGAATTTTCCAAAATAGGCACTGGCAGTTTGAATCCACTATGAACAGTTCTTCCACCTTCTAATAAAAGTGCAGCAATTCCAGTAGTGGCAAACGCCATTGCTATTTGTCCTTGTGCTCGTACTGAACTCATTAATAAATTGTACAAATATGTTTTCCCTGATCCGCCAGGTCCATCAAGATAGAAATAACGCTCTGTCACCATGTCATCATCTATAGCATTTTTAATGGCATGAAATGCTTGCAATTGTAGTGTATTTAAAGTTGCAAGTCTTTCTTGTGTTCTTTCTGCTTGTAGTTGAATGTCATAGTCTTCAAAGTTAATGTCATCTATTAGACCTGGATCAGGCAAATTAAAACTTGCACAACTTAATCCATGAGTTAAAAAGACTTCTTGAATTTCCATTAAGGCTTTTAAGTGTGCAATGGGTTCATTGTATCGTCGCATAAAGTCTTCAGCCATATTACTTTTAAAAGTCTCCCACAAAGCTAATGCATTTGGAGCATTTGAGAAGATACAAATAAAAGCAAATTGTTCTCTCATCTGTCGTGGCATTTGACATTGTGCTGCTTCTTCTAAACATCTTTCCCACTCTGTATCATCAGCGAGTAAGTTTCTATTTCTTGCAGCTAAATGGAAGGATTCATATACAATGTCATTAACAGTTCTTAATTGTTCAAAACTTTGTGCTCCTGGAACATTTAAAAGTAATATCCGTAAGCAAAATCGTTCAACATCTCTTGGACTGACTGTGTAAATTCGTGGAATTATTTTATTGCCTCTTGTTTTTCTTGCTCTCCATAATCCATTCACAAAAACATAGTGATATGGAATTTCAATATATAAGTATTGTGTTGCTTGAGCATCAGTGGAATTTAATGCAAACCATGCAGTTAGTGTAGTGTGACGATCTTCACTTTGGGCCAATGCATTCATTTCATTTCCAGAATGGAAATAGACTAAATGTCGTTGTGGCAAATGTACTGCTAACCTATATACTGCATGTGATCTATCATGCATTTCAAATTTTAAAAGCCGCCACATAGCTTCTGGCGCACTGACATAGCGAGCATCTACATGAGATGCAAGTTCATCATGTACTAACTCACTACTTTCAGGGTTGTCTGCACTTTTGACGACTACAGTAGCTGCATCGTAACCTTTGTAAATATATTTGTAGACATATTTAATTGATTTGATGGAAGTGCAGGCTTCTACGTTGATGTGGGCGTTGTACTTCATGAGTAAATGTGGATTGTAGGGTACTACATATCTATTGTCCACTTTTTTTCCACGAATAATGGCACTATCTCCTTCTCTTCTTTTATAAAGTGGATATCCATCACAATTGGCATATGTTTTGTCTCTATAATCTTTGGGAAAATCTTTGGAACATTGATTATTTTCCATACATGGTGATTGTGGATTAAGGTCTCCACAGGGTCCATGAATCATGCGATGAGTAACAATCTCATATAGTCTACCATATAGTTCTGGATCCGGTAGTTCAGCAACTATGACTGCATCCACTTTGGCCGAAGTATCTAATTTATCTTTCTCTTGAAGTATTATGAGAAGATGTGCATGTGGAAGGCCTCTTTTTTGAAATTCAATGGTATATACATAAGCAAGACATTTGCCAAATAACTGATTTATAGTAAAGTCACGTATTAATTCATTTAATTTTATCTTAAAAACTCTGGCTACTAAATCTGGTCGATCTGAAGCACTTTGTCCAAGAAGTAGATTTTGATGAATTTCTGGCCATTGTGGATTACATGTAAATGTCACAAATAAATCGGGTTTTCCAAATTTAGTCACAATAGCCATAGCATCATTGTATCTTTCTCTCATATTTCGAGGAGATCCTTGAAAGGAAGATGGTAAAATGATGGCTTTGCCAGCTGTCATGTCTCTGCTTGTAGCCACGTCAGCAACATAGTCCATGAGTCCACAATATTGTTCTACACGTAGTTTATCTTGTTGATATTTTATAAAGTTTAAATTATTTGCCTCAACTTGCAAATATGAATCAATAATCCATTGTTGTGTTAGTTTTCCACCACATAAAATGGGATTAAAATCATCTCTAATGGCAATTTGAGCAACTTTAAATTCAAGCATAGAAACATTATTTCGGATTCTGGCTTTAGCATTTGGGTAACTGGGAAGGCTTAATTTTGGTTGCCAACCTGCTTCTCCGTGTGGGAAAAAGATGGGATATGTCATTGGATCTAAATTTGGACTTAAGATATTAATATTAATAAATGGTTGGTCCTGATTTCTGGGATATACTCTAATGTCTCTTTGAAATGGTGGTTCTCCTTCATCATTGTGAAAGACCATTGCAACCTCATTTGATGTTGGCAAGTTATAACGACGTTTATCAGTATGTCTGTCTCTTTTAAGCACCATATTAACCTTTGGCATGGGTAATTGATGTCTTTGTGCATGAAGTAGTTGTTCATTTTCTACTTCTGCCAATTTTTTGTAAGCTTTACTGTAGGGATTGTTGTCCATAATGTTATTTAGCTCTATAAAAACACTGGGTAAGCATTTTTTATTTTCTTCCATCTGCATACGTTGGTCAACAGCTTCCATTGTATCTAGGACATATAGTTGAGCGAATTTTCTTTGCTCTCCTTCCTCTGGATGTAAATGTGAAGTCCGATGATAAATTTGTCCTTGGACTTTAAAACAGTAAGGACCATGTCCTGGTACATTAGCAGCCAATGTTGCCCCCATAGATGCAAATGATATGGCACTATTGTAGGATCTTATGTTTGTCTTAAAATTGTTGTAATTTGGAAAAGTAGGTTGAGTCATAATATTTAGTAAATAGGTTGGAAATTGTTTCCTTTGTGGAAGTTTGAACTTTCCTTTTTGACAACAACTAATAAATTGTCCATCTCGAGGTCTCTCCTGTTTAAAATAATAAGCCTCACAAAATTGACATTGAGTAGTCATGTCCCCACAACTATGAACCTCTACTGCTAAAGACTTCATTAAAGGACAATTTGCAACGCATATTGGATGTTGACTTTGATATTCATCAGATGAAAAGTCCTGAAATGTTTCAACAACAGGTTCTAAATGTTTAGTTTTTTTCGTAGCTTTTCTTGGTATATGTTGGACTTGTTCGGTTGAAATGTCCTGTAAGTTTTTAGTAAGAGTTTGTAAATGCTTTGTTTTTGTAGTTGTTTTTTTTGGTCTGTCTTGACTGGTATGTTGTAAAATGTCATCTGATGTTTTAGGAACAGTTTGTAAATGCTTTATTATTTTTTTATTTTTTTTGGTTCTATCTTTCATTTTTGCAGCTGATATTCTTTTATTTGCAAGTCTTTTGCGTTCTTTTTCTCTTCGAATTTCTTTCTCCTCCGGTGTCTGCTGGGCGGCCCATCTCTCTTGTCTTTCTCTAGTTTGACGTCTTTTCTTGTCTTCTTTGGTCTCGTTATCAGCCATATTAATCTGTAAACGGAAACAAATAAATGTAATTGTGTATATTTAAATTTGTAATTCCTGTTAAAGATTATTGTGCACAATTGTTGAAATAAAAGGCAAATCATGAATGTATCATTGATATTTAGTTAAATTTATAATTCCTGTCTTCAGTGGCTCAGAATTTGGGCAATGGAATACTGCTGTAAATAAGCATGTAACATATTTATTTAAAATAATGGTTTTATTTATTAAAAACTTTGTTTGTGGATACATATTTACGACTGCAAAACTTGTTTGCTTAAAAAAAAAGTGATGTGGTTATTGAGCTATGTATTGCATAGTAGCAATTTAAATAAAATAAGGGAGATAGTAAATTAATTATTTTATTTTTCTGTTGACACGGATGCAACTGAAAGCAGTTTCTTTAGTTTTATACTTTAGTACTTATTATAGTTTACCTTGGTTGAAGTGTGATTTAAATCCGAATGTTTGTTGGTCCTCGTTTCAAAATCGTTGTCCAATGGTGTGGTCCTCTGTTGGAAGTCCTCGCCCGATGGTGTGGTCCTGTGGCGATAGCCCCCGTCCGATATTGTGGTCCTGTAGCGATATCCCTCGTCCGATGTTGTGGTCCGTTGGTGAAAGTCCTCGTCCGATGGTCTGGTCCTGTGTTGAAATTCCTCGTCTGCTGGTCTGGTCCTGTGTTGAAATTCCTCGTCTGCTGGTCTGGTCCGAGTCCTCGTCCGATGGTCCGGTCCTGTGGCAAAAGTCCTCGTCCGATTGTCTTCACGCAGTATCTGTTGTAATGTAAAATAGAAAATGTTGTTTGAGTGAAATGTCTTTTAAATAAGTTAAAAATGTATGAATTAGGCTGTATTGTATCATTTATGGTTATTTTTTTCAAAAATATTTTTTGTAACTTTCTGTACAATCCCACGACTTTTGTTATTCTTATTTAAGGTTCTTAGTAAGGCTTGTGGGTTGTAATTATATTTAATAAGAATATGAATTTATTTTGCTATGTGTTTATGTTAGTTTTTGTACAATCCTGTTTTGTGCGCACCACTTGTGGTATACTTATTTAACCTTTATTGGGATGGTTATAGTTAGTGAAACATGAAATAATATAATTAATGTAGTTTGCTATGTGTTTGTGTTACTTTTTGACAATCCTGTTTGGTGGGCATCACTTGTGCAAAACTTATTTCTTCTTGATTGTACAGGTTATAGGTTGTTAAACATTAAAGAAGAATGTTAATGTAGTTTCCTATGTGTTTGTGTGATTTTTTGTACAATGCTATTAGGTGCGCAACACTTTTGTTATTCTTAATTTGGCTTCTTTGTAAGGCTTATAGGTTGTTAAACATTTAATAAGAAAATCTGTTTTGTGTGTAGCAGTTTGTGTGTTATTGAATTGCGATTTGGCTAATTGAATTGTGCCCTAAATAAGCACATAGCATATTATTTGAAATCATTTTGTAGTCATTGAAAAACTGTATTTTTGATATTTTTTTATTAAGTAAAACCTTAGTTTTAAGCAATTGTTATGTTGTTATTTAGAGCCCTATTCAATTGGGCAAATTGCAATTGAATGAGGGCCTTTGTGTGTACCATATGTTGCATAGTTTGGCCCTCATTCAATTGCATATTTTACAATGTAATAGTACTCTAAGGCCGTAATTGAATTGCAATGTATAAATTTGAATAGGGTTGTAAATAAGCACATGACATATATTTGTTAAAATAGAGTAAGGGACTAAAAGTTCTTATTTATAGGCATATTTAATTGTCCAAAATAGCAATTGAATGAGGGCCTTTGGTTACTGCATTTGTTATATTGTGAGCTCGTCATTCAATTGTGTTTTGACCAATGGAATAGAGCTCAATATCAGCACAGAGCATAATTTTTTACGGAATTTTGTATTTAGTGAACTTGTATCCAAAAGGAACGTGTTCACAAAAGAAAAATTTCCTTTAAAAAATATGCTCTGTGCTTATATAGAGCCCTATTGAAATGGGCAAATCACATTTGAGTGAGGCCCTTGGCCATTAAAGATATATAGGTCCTCATTGAATTGCAATTTTGCCAATTGAAGAGGGCTCTATATAATCACATAACCTATTTCTTGAGCAAACTTTTTAGTTATTGAAAACCTTCATTGTGGTTAGAAGTTCAGTAACTAAAAAGTTCTGTATAAAAAAATATTATGTGCTTATATAGAGCTCTATTCAATTGAGAAAGTTGCAATTGAATAAGGCTCATGGTTCTTTCTTGTTTATACTTAATACTTTACCTTGATAGAAGTTTTGAATGACAGACGGTGCCTTCCTGGCAATCTTAATCCGCCGGTGTTCTTGTAGTGTCTGTTTGAAAAAGAAAGTGAAATAGTTATTTGTATATTTATAATTTTTCATCTAGCAAAGCATGGCCTTTTGAGCATGTAATGTCTTGTTGTATCTTACCTCTTCAAATTTGTTGGTGTTCTTTAAAAGGGATTGTGCTTCACAGTGCACGGTGCAAATTGTTGAGAGACGCTGTTGATGCAGAGTCTGTTTGAATATTAAAAGAAATAGAAAGATTCAGCTTTATATGATCTATTGAATTGCAGTAAATGAATTCAATTAACCTTATTTTTTGTTGGTGTCTACACACATATGTCACATACATGAAGTGTACGTGTGACATATTAGTATACATGAGTCAAATTTAAATGGTTAAATTAACCTTATTTTTTATTTTTTTGTAACACACATAAATGTGTGTGTGTGAGATGTAACTATAGATGATACACATATATGTGCGTGTGACATATCAGTATACATGAGATATAATGTCATTTAAATGTAGTTGTTTACTGATTTTGTTGTAAGCTAATTTTGTTGCATTGGCAATACACATAAATGTGCGTGTCACATGTCACTATACATTATAGACATATATGTCGGTGTCAGATGTCACTATGAAGGGGCAATACACAGAAATGTGCGTGTCAGATGTCACTATACATTATAGACATATATGTGCGTGTCACATGTCACTATACATTATACACATATACGTGCGTGTCACATGTCACTATGAAGGGGCAATACACAGAAATGTGCGTGTCAGATGTCACTATACATTATAGACATAATATATGTGCGTCTCACATGTCACTATACATTATACACATATACGTGCGTGTCACATGTCACTATGAAGGGGCAATACACAGAAATGTGCGTGTCAGATGTCAGTATACATGATAGACATATATGTGCGTGTCACATGTGACTATACATTATAGACATATATGTGCGTGTCAGAGGTCACTATACATAAAGCTCAGTTTATTTTTTTTTGTGAGCCTATACACATAAATGTGCAATACATGATGACTACATAAATCCTAGTTTATTTTTTTATTTGTTTGACCTGACCTGATAATAAAATGTAATATATTATAGCTTACCTCTCAGTTGTAATTTGCACAATGTAAAGTAGTAAATTAGTAAAGAATTGTCTTCTCAAGTAAAAGCAGAAGTCACTCCGTTGATCACCTGAGGAGAAATGTATTTTTTATTTGGAAATAGGCAGTATTTATAAACTTGTAGAAAGTTCTGGAAAGTGAGACCGTTAGAACGCAATACGCATGCGCTATTTGCGTTCCAGCTTACAATTTGCGTTCCATCCGCCATTTTAGGCGTATTACTGTTCAAAATGGTGTTTAATATGATTGTGATACGTTCCGCATAGTATGTGTTTCATTATTGCGAGTAAGTGTAGTGTAGTTACGTCTAAAGCCTCGTTTTCGTTTTGTTCGTCGGCCATTTTTTCTCTCGCTTAGCGATGGTATTAGTGTCTAAAGTGTTTCTTTTGATTTAAATGTAGGTGTAACTTTTTTTTTTGAGGTGCTGGCTGGTTCCTCTTGCTGTAGGTAAGCTTTTTATGTGTTTGTTGTGTGTCTTTGTTAAGTTTTAAATGTTTGTATGTCGGCGTGTTGCGTCCGATGTTTGCGAAGTCGTAATGTGTAGTAACGTGTCTCGTATGGTGTTTGCGTGTGTAGCCTCGTTTTCGTTTTATTCGTCGGCCATTTTTTGTGTCGCTTAACAAAGTATTTAGTGTCTAAACTCTTTTATTTTGAGTGCAATGAAGTTGTAAGTTGCATTTTTGAGGTCCTGGGTGCTTCCTGTTTGTGTAGGTTAGTTTTTTATGTATGTGCTGTGTGTATGTATTGTGTTTGTAATTTTGTAATGTTCGCGAGTTGCGTCCGAGTGTTGCGAGGCCGTAATGTGTGTGAACGTGTGTCGTATGTTGTTTGCGAGTGTCGTAATGTGTGTGAACGTGTGTCGTATGTTGTTTGCGAGTGTCGTAATGTGTTGCGACGTAAATTTTTTTTTGCAAGGGTCGCAGTTGCTGCAACTGAAGACCTCCCTTTGCGAGGTCCTCAGGTGCTGGCATGGAGCGCCTGCGGCGCTCCAAGCCAGCAACTGAGGCCCTCGCTTCGCGAGGGTCCTCAGTTGCTGGCAAGGAGCGCCTGCGGCGCTCCATGCCAGCAACTGAGGCCCTCGCTTCGCGAGGGTCCTCAGTTGCTGGCAAGGAGCGCCTTCGGCGCTCCCTGCCAGCAACTGAGAACCTGGCACAGTGCCCTCGCTACGCGAGGCCCGCGACTCGCTGCGCGAGTCGCGGCCCTCGCTTTGCGAGGCCCGCGACTCGCTGCGCGAGCCGCGGCCCTCGCTACGCGAGGCCCGCGACTCGCTACGCGAGCCCCGGCCCTCGCTACGCGAGCCCCGGCCCTCGCTTCGCGAGGGCCGCGGCTCGCTACGCGAGCCCGCAGCGTTAGCAACAACTCGTACGCTCACAACTATATATGTGATAATAAAGTACCAATAAAAAGTTGAATATTTGCAAATAAATGTCGAATTTGCTACATTTTTGCCATCGCTCAGATCAAAAGACCCCCCCCCCCCCCCACCAGACTCACTTTTTTATCAGTTTCTAAGTAGCTCATTTCAAATACCCCCTCGAGGTGGGCCCACATTTTTTTTTTTGCACCAGGCTCCTCCATTCTCTAGTTCTGCCTTTGTATAACACAATTTCAGTATGATACCTGGATGGATCCACCAGTGGTGCAGCTGGTGCAGTGCACCAGGGCCTTCCACTATGGGGGGCCAGTAGTTATGTGTATTTGTTTTTTTTTTGCTTTTTTATTGTGTGGGCCCCCTTGAGGCCTCCCCCAGCTCAACCCTTCAGGCACCCCCAGGCCCCTTTCACCTTTTTTGGCCACCCCCTCCTCTAAATGGAGAGTGCCTGTTTCAAAGAGAGCATTTCTACTGAAGCTCCAAGAAGTGGCTTTGTTTAGCACTCTTGGATGTATATTAGGAAATAAGGTGAGAAAGCATGGGCTGCAAAGTACAGGATGGGTTCTGTGAAGGGGAGCAAAGGAGATAGGGATGGTCGCTATATAATGTGGGGATGGATGCTGAGAGAGGATTGCTGCTGACAAAGAGTGGGTGCTATGTAGGCATGCATGCTGAGAGCCAGTGGAGCTGAGAATGAGTGGAGACACCCAGAGAGAGAAGTGTTTTGATACTCTTCTGAAAAGATACAGAGAGACTGTAGTGTGGAGCTGAGAAGCAAGCTGCAGAGAAAGAGTGAGAGTGTGGGCTCATGAAGAATACAGGTCAGTGATTGTAAACTAATTGTTTGTGAATTTTGGTTTTGTTGCTCCCCCAGGGTTAGCTGGGTGATGACCAGTTTAGTGACAGAACTGCTCTAAGAAATTAGGAGCTAGGCCTGTTATTTTCATTTTTCCGTTTTGTTTCTTACTTTGTTGTGACCGTGGCTGAAAATTACGTAAAATTTGAGAACATGAATCCTGATATGTAGTTTGTGTTCCACAATAAAACGCGACCGCAAATAGAGAGGAGAATGGGGATTTTTCATAATCACATATATAGTTGTGGATGTTACGAATTTTGGGAACGTTTGCGATGTTGATCAAGCTCTTGCGGCCCTCACAAAGTGAGGCCCGCAGTTGCAGGGCTGCAATGAGTGCCGCAGGCGCTCATCGCGAGGCCCACGGGACTTAGGCTGCAATGAGCACCAAAGGCGCTCATTGCCCCCACTGCCCCCTTGCCTCCCCCTGCCCCACTGTAGGCTCCCCCTGCCCCACTGATGCTCGGGCCTTCAGTACAGGCTCCCTTTGCCCCAATGTAGGCTCCCCCTGATGCTCGGGCCCCCAGTACAGACTCCCCCTGCCCCACTGTAGGCTTCCCCTGCTCCACTGATGCCCGCCCCCCCAGTACAGGCACGTACCTAGTAGGTGCAAACCCTGCCAGTAGCTTGCGGCCTGTACCTGGTTCTGACCCTTCCAGCAGCACACACCGGCTTCGCCTCTGTGGCTCCCATCTCCGGCACAAACTACTTTCATGGATCAATCCACTCATGAGTGGATTGATCCAGGAAATTATTTCCGGCAGGAGGACAGGAGCCACAGAGGCCAAGCCAGGGAAGGTGACGAAGAAAGAAGACACAAAGGTGAGGAAGAAAGAAGACATGAGGGGGACAGAAGACACAAGAGATGGAAAGAAGGATGAGGGGAAGGAGACACAAGGGAGGGAGAGGAGGGGGAAGGAAACACGGGGGAGATAAGGGGGAAATGAGACACAAGGGAGGGAGATGAGGAGGCAAATGAGACACAAGGGGGGGAAATAAGGGGGGAAATGAGACACAAGGGAGGGAGAGGGAAAGGAGACACAAGGGAGGGATAGGAGCTGGAACAGAGACACAAGGGAGGGAGAGGGAGGAAGGAGACACTGGGAGGGAGAGAGGTAAAGGAGACATGAGGGGAGAAAGGGAGAGGGGGAAAGAAGGCACGGGGAAAGGAAGAGGGGGAAAAGGAGGCACAGGAGTGGGGGAAATGAGGTACAGGGGAGTGAGAGGGGGGGAGGAAACACCGGGGAGGGAGAGGGGGAAACGAGGCACAGGAGAGGGGGGAAGGGAAAGCAAGTACAGGGGAGAGAGGGGGGAAGAGACACAGGAGAGGGGGGAAGGAGACACATGGGCGCGATGAGCGCTGAAGGTGCTCAGAGGGCCCATAGCCTCGCATTGTGTGCAAACAGCATTGCCAGGCTTACGATTTTATCCCCGTCATTTTTGATGGGTAATTTCCTAGTATTTTTATATTTCTGTAGTGTATGGTCCTCTACCATTGCTCCACAAGGCTGTACCAGCCTCCCTCCCCTCAGTAGAGGAGAAAGTAGAGAGTGCGCATCTTTGAGTTGTGCTGCAGCTGCAGGCAGAGGAGCTTCGCGCAGGCACTAGGTGAGGAGAAAATAAGGAAAGGTGTCTTGGGCAAGGGTGCAATGAGAAAGGGCCTTGGGGATAAATGCTATCATGGGAATGGGTCTTAGGCAATGGATCTGTGTTGGGAAGTGATCTGTGTTGGGAAAGGCTAAAGTGGTCCTTTAAAGAACTACTGTGTGATAAAAAAGCTATATATGAAAAACATTTTAGTCTGCAAATGAACATAATGAGGCAGGAAAGAGCTTGTTAAGTTAACTTTTATATAGAACAATACATTTTGATACCTTTGCTGACCTCTGGAGGCATCTATGATACTTCGGTAAATGCTTTGTGTGTGAGATGGGTCAAATATAAAAACCACCAATGATTTCACAAATCTCCATCCCCACCCCTCCCCTCCATGTGTAGCAGGTAAACATTGGCCTCAGGCTTTATAGGAGCAGGGCTTGCAGTTATTCTTGCAGCTGTCTGCTACTGAGCATGTGTGCATGTCAACCAATTAGCTTCTTCATAGTGATGGATTTTTGATGGATCCAGCCTTTGCAGAGGCATTCTGCCTTTACGGGGGTTGAACATACATGTAGGCTTTTTTAAAATTGCGAGTACTAGGAGAGTCTTTCGAGTATCATTACAGGAGATCAAATATCATTACAGGAGGCATGTGATATAATTTTTTTTTTAATTGTTATTTTTTAAATAGGTTCTCTAGGCTTAGGATATTAGGCACACCCGTGTGGCATTTCTCAGAGGTTTCATTTACGTGTGTGATGTGATAGTGATTTACTAATGAACTTCCCTGTTCTTTTCTTACGGTAGCCATGCAATGGGGGCCAGAGTCTGTCATTTCACAGACATATATATTATAAGCCATTAAGTCTCCACTAATGAGCTAATTCTCTACTGATAACAAGACCAGTCTGGTTGGAGGGTATCTTCAGCTGAGTGACAGCAAAAATGTTGTAAACTCAAAGCTTTTTTACTAACCTTAAATGATATATTTTAAATTACTTCCAATTGCAGATCCTAGATAGTGCATAAATGAAAACTACACAATAAATATAATTACAGCTGGTTGTTATTAAACATTTTGCGTGGACCCTTTAAATATCTGATTTTAAACATACATTACATGAAAATATCTTCCATCTCTGCTAATGAATTTATTTCACTTGATTAATTATCTCTCATAGTGTGAGGTGATAAGTATGAAGAGAAGGTCCAGGTAGAGATGTTTCTTATATATCATGAAACGTCTTTTCCTTCTGCTGCAGATGGGTCTGGAGGATGGAGTGGATCTGGGTGCAAAGTAACACTCACCCGCAAGTACTACACCACGTGCCACTGCAATCACCTAACACATTTTGGAGTTCTTCTGGTGAGTATTGTCCAGTTTACACCACTGAAACACATATTTGACAACAGATAAGAAACAAAAGACCCATATCGTTTGTCCATTCTATCTACCTAAAAGGGTTTGGCTTAATTAAACTCTAGGATAGCCTTATGCATATACCAGGCATGCTTGAAACCATTTCCTGTGCTTGACCATACCACTTCCACTGGAAGCCTGTAACATTTTTCTTCTACCTTTCTGTAAAGTAGTACTTGAAGTAGAACTAAATCTCCCACCTTCAAATCATGATCTCTAGTTCTTGTATTCATTCTCTCTTGGAGATACCTCCGCCCCAGTGCAATCTAATTCTATTTCGTGGAATACCAGTTTGTTGTTTTTTTCTTTGGTTAGCCAAGGGGGCCTGGGGTTCAAAAACTAATGGGGGGGGTTGCCAAAACAGTTTTTTTGCACTGGGGCCCTCCTTTCACTACCTCCGCCACTGCTTCTCTCCCATATCCCCCGTTTCTTCTCTCCTCTATAGGTCATGAATTATTTCCTGATAAGTTGTGTCGTTTAGACCCTGCACCATTTAGTTGCCTTTATTTGAATTGTTTCTAATTTATTAATATCCTTTTGGAGACCTGGTGCCAGAACTGGACACAGTATCTAGGTCCGGCTAGGGGTCTATAGAGTGATATTCATACTATTTTTTTTAATCCATTCAAGCAAAATATTCTAATGAGATAGACATGATATACCAATCAGACACAATTATGTTAAAAAAAAGTATAATTAACAATGACTGTAATGATCCAGATTTTATCTAGTTGTTGGTCTGGTATAAAAAATTATTCAATTCATTGTGAATAAAAAAAGTGGTTTTTTTTCTGAGAAAATGGCCTGTTTTCTCTCCATCTTTGGGCTGAAGCAGACATCCCCGTTGCTGTCTCATTACTGCACAGCTTTACTGACAGAGCTTGGGAATTGAGCTGCACAGTCAGTCACATTTTGTTAAAGACGGGTGAAAAACAGGCCATTTTCAGTTTTCTCAGAAAATAAAAAATCACTTTGAATACACAGGAAGTGTCTATCTGCACAGCTGGAATGTGGCATCTCCAATTACTAATGCATTCATTAGGTCTAATGGAATACTCAATGATACACTTTCCTGAAAAAGTAAAAGTGAGGATAAAGTGATAAAAGAAAATGGATCCCTGCAATAATGAATAATTGGGTGTAAATTATAAAATGTAAAAGCTGTTTTTATTGCATTGCTTATTAAAAACATTAATTAGCTACAAAAAGTACAATATGGAAACACATGACCACAATGGTCCATTGGACAACTCCTATATTGTAAGTTTATTACACACTTCACAATGATGTAAAGTTGTTCCTAAATTACAGAGGTTAATCAATCATATAAATTAGAGGGCATATTTTGGATTCTTCAAAATGTCACAACAGCCTTTTACGAATTCTTCACCCAAATACAGTAGACTCTCAGTTATCCGGCACCCATGTGATTGGTAGATGCCGGATAAATGTAGGTTCTGGCTGCTTGAGAGTTACTATAAAAGTGGCCTAGATTAGCTGCACAAAGGATGCTCTGATAAGTATATAGGTCAGTGAGGGCTGATCTAGCAGCAGCAGCAGCTTTCATTCCTCACTTACACACAGGTATGTTGGGCTGGAAGGTGCGGTGCTTAATCCAGGGAATGTAACACCAACACTGCACTGGCTCAGTCACTCATGCCTGTCCTCTTCCAGGTAACAACGAATTGCAGAGACATACAGTGTATAAAATCTAGGTGCCTGTAAGCATTCTGTGGCATGCCAACCTGGCTCCTGGCATTTGTTGAGCCATTACATTTTTTTTCTGGTTGTTTGAGTTCTGGTTAACTCAGAGTCTACTGTAATAACCATTGTTACTTTCAGGATCTCTCCAGGACAGAAATTGACCCGCTGAATGAGCACATCCTCAGCATCCTATCATACGTAGGATGCGGCACGGCCTCTGTGTTCCTGGGTATTGCGCTAGTAACGTATTTGGCATTTGAGTAAGTGTTTTTTTTTTTTTCAAATGTAATTCCTTGTTGAGTTTATCAAATAAAAGTTAAAATAAATCAAATAGTTTATTTTAGCATTCCTTTTACTAAACAGGTAATTGTAAAATGAACTTTATGGAAAGAGACATTTGCTAAATGTATGCAAAGTAAACAAAACAACCACTAAATAAAATGCCATTAAAGGGCCAATGTAGTTGTAAGTGTTTATGTATATATATATATATATATATATATATATATATATATATATATATATATATATTTCTATCTCCCTCTCCCTTTATCTATCTATCTATCTATCTATCTATCTATCTTTATACTACTGTACGGTGGAGGGCTTCTATCGCTCTTTTGCCGACCATATTATAAATGATTGTTGTGGTGAATCACCTTCTTATAAGGTCCACAACACAGGCTGAGATCCCGCTCCATGCTAATGATAGTCAGTAAGCTTGAAACAGTTGTACATGGATTGGATACTCAGCTTGTGTATAATCCAACCTTGGCTTTGCATAAAAGCTGTGTAGTGCAGCATGCATAAGCTTAAAGGAAGCCATGTTTGAAAATGGCTATGGATTGGAGTGAAGCTTTTGTGGGCACATTTGCATGTCCCAGCTCAGCTTCCCAGAATGCAGTGTAATAACTGTTTTTCTCAGAATTCTGAGCTGGAAGCAGGTTTTTAAACTTGTTTTAGGGATTCAAATATGAACACAGATGTACTATTTATATACTGTACAGAGAGATAGATATATACAGTGGTGGAGCTAGAGAACGCTGTAACAAAAAGGTACCCCCTCCACCAACCCACACACATTTTTATCTCCTGTTTATATGTAAACTTTTTATTCTCAGTTTTTTTACTCCAGTTTTTAATTCCTGTTTTTACCTTTAGTTTTTATTTCCACTTTTGAAGAGCATTGAAGTGGAGATAAAAAAGGAATACTAAATGACTACTTTGATGTAGTAATTGGTATCACATTTCACTTTTTTCTTTCCTATGTGGTGGGCAAAACAATGTTCACAAATGTTATCATGCAGGTAAATCACCCTCACCCTTATGAAGCACTCCAAGCCACAAAAAAGCAAATGGAGTCCCTATCTAGTATACATGAGCTGCACAAACTATGCTGTATAGTTCAGGAATAAGTCACTGAAAATGAAAATGGCTAATACAATGTATAGTGTCACCGAGCTCAGCCAGCTGAACCAGCACTAGGTTGAATCCCACCAGATAGGCTGGATTGGTGAAGGCTGCACGACACTTGGACACCCAAGGATACAGAACCATGACCCATGCATGATCCATTCAGGCTAGTTGATGGAATAACTGACACGACAACTTGAGTTGGGAGAAACAACGGGCCACAGCTTTATTTTGACACAATGTAAACAAACAACCGTAACTTATTTAGATGACTAATTTAGTCCTTTCCTTCCGGGGGAGGAGCCCGGCCACGAACAGTGACCTCACGCTTTGAGCCCTGCCCAAAGCCCCAATGCTTATCTTTAAGCACGCCCTGTGAGGTGGGGCCATCGCCCCCTTAGGCCAGTGGGCCGGGCAACTCACCTCCCGCCGCACAGACATAAATTAACAAAACACAACATACAATAGCCACTTCTCCGAATTCTTTAACCAAAAATATATATATTAATTTCAATATTTCTTATTTATATTATATATATTATATATACTTTTTTTTTTTTTTTTTAAAGAATAAACCATAACATCTGTTAACAACAAAATACAGGGTGGGTGGGTGGGATTCCAGTCGGGAGACCGCGCTGCTGTGTTCAATGGCGCGAAACGGGCTTCCGACACGCCCCCCGACGCTCCTGATTGGCTGATAGCCTCACAGGCTCCGCTGGGTCACGTGACGCTACAGGCTGACCCAGGGAGCCTGTGCAGCCTCCGCGTCGTTCATGACCCATGCATGATCCATTCAGGCTAGTTGATGGAATAACTGACACGACAACTTGAGTTGGGAGAAACAACGGGCCACAGCTTTATTTTGACACAATGTAAACAAACAACCGTAACTTATTTAGATGACTAATTTAGTCCTTTCCTTCCGGGGGAGGAGCCCGGCCACGAACAGTGACCTCACGCTTTGAGCCCTGCCCAAAGCCCCAATGCTTATCTTTAAGCACGCCCTGTGAGGTGGGGCCATCGCCCCCTTAGGCCAGTGGGCCGGGCAACTCACCTCCCGCCACGGAGCATGCGAGGGACGCCTCCCGAGGCTGCGATCCCCCCCTGCTGGACATTAAAGCCAAAGCCCGCAAAACACTCTCCCTAAACTCCAACATCATCAACTCGTACCCTATTTCCGTAAGATGAACCTTATCCTTTGCGAAAAAATCATCTGCGCCGACCGGTTCGAAATCTTTATACCGGATGGCAGAGAAACCTTGTTTTCTCACAAAGCTCGCAATCTGCTGGTTTATCTTCTGTCTAGCCTTATCTAAGCATACTGGGTCGCGCGCGTTACGCCATGATCTTCTCTTAATCATCTCAGACCAGATAAGGAACGTGCCAGGGAACTTCTTCACCCATTTCTCGATGTCTCGTCTCATCACCTTTAGCATTCGTCTCATGGGAACTGTCCCCAAATCGTTCCCGCCGGCATGAAGAATGATAACACTGGGCTGCCCGTAACGCTGCGCGTACGTTTCCAAGAGGCCGTCGAGCTGCGCCCATCGCAGACCCCGAATGCCACACCACCTTATGCGTAAGTCCGTAACAGGAAAGCCCAGTTGTGCCTTTTCTTCGGTAACTGCGGCTAACCTATGGGCCCAGTACACGTAGGAATGGCCCACAATCCATAGTTGCTTCTGTTCCCCTGAAAGTAGAAAGCAACACCATTAAACCACTGCATTTGGCCGTACATAGGAACGAAAACGGTCTGAGTCCCACCTCCCGATGCGCTTTACTGTCGCGTCGGGCAACCCCAACCTAGCCGCTTCAGTGGCAGCTCCAATCCGAAAGGAGTGTGTCCCAAAGTCGGACTGCTTGAAACCGAGCCGATGCAGTGCGCTTTTTAAAACTCTTTTAAACTGATACATAGACAGTGCCGTTCCATCGGCGTGGACCAGCAGCGAACACCGTCCCACCGGTCGCTGCTTAAGGTACTCCACTACACATGCATATGGGCAACACTCTGTGCCAACCTGATGCAGAACCACTTCTCTTCCTTTACCCACTTGGTCGGTCTTTGACCTCCGCAACCACAATACCACCGTACCTTCCCTGAGGCAGGTATCCACCAATTGCAGACCCCCCGAACCGCGTCTACTGTTCGCGACTAACTCCCCTATCCTAAACGCTCCGAAGAACGCCAGGGAAAAAGCCGTTCGGAAAAGTAGAGATTCAAAGGGATCCCTGCAAACCACCACCAATTCCTGAGCCAATCTCAGCAACAGCGCAAATGTTATTGGCCGCCTACTATCTGGCCTTTGCGCACCGCTGAACATCCCGCGCACCACCTTGCGCACTAGAAACTCCTTAGTAAGGTCCCTCTGCCCAGCAAGCTTAAACATAAAAGCAAGCGCCGTGACCTGTCTCCCTACTACGGGTTTTGATTCGCCTTGCTCGGCGCACCGCAGCAGGTACCAAAGCAAGATCCCTACGCTCTTGTCCTCCGTCGTGGCACCACCTGCCAGTGCCACTAGGCTATCCCATTTAGCCCACACGCGTCTATAAGCGTTCCACGTCGCTGGGGCAACAGACTGTCTCACGAGTCTCGTTACCTGACAGCTCCAATCTCCCAGAGCTCCTCGGGGATGAGCTCCCCCAGGGCGTTCGCACGAGGAGCCAGCGCCCTGAAACGATCCTCCTGAAACCGAGAGAGGGCGTAAGCAATTCCGTTATTCACATTTGTCACGTGTCTTGCTTGAAAACATATGTTCAAGCGAAGGCAACATAGCACAAGATGCCTGAGCAATCTAATCACTGGTACGGATGCCGCCGTGATGTTGTTCACGGCTTCAACCAACCCCTTATTACCCGAATGGAAAATGACTCGCCTGTCCCTGAAACAAGGACCCCATAAGTGCACTGCTACCACCATAGGAAACAGCTCCAGGAATGTAGGGTTCAGCAGTAAACCCGCCTCTTCCCATTCCTCCGGCCATGCCGCAGCGAACCATCTCCCTTGGAGATACGCCCCACAACCGATCGGTCCAGAACCATCGGTGTGCAGGTCTAGCTCTGCGCTGGTGGTGCCCTCCTTTTGAAGGACCACCCGCCCGTTAAAGTCTGCAAGGAACATCGCCCATACCTCTGCATCGTCACGCATGGCCCTAGAGACTGTTAGGAAATGATGCGGCTTCGCAATCCCTACCATAGCCAGCGACATCCGTCTACAGAATATCCGCCCCATGGGGATAATTCTGCACGCGAAATTCAACTTCCCCAATATTGATTGCAGCCGCCACAGGGTCACCCTCCGTGCGCCCCGCAGCGCCGTAATCTCGGCTTGCATGTCCTCCACCTTCTCTAAGGGAAGACTGCACTCCATTTTGCAGGAGTCAATCCGAATCCCCAGAAAAGTCAATTGTTCCGTAGGGCCCTCCGTCTTGTCATGGGCCAGTGGTACCCCGAATTCTGTACAGATTTCGGTGAACACCTCCAGCATAAAACGGCAAGCGTCGTTTCTCGCTGGGCCAACAAAAAGAAAGTCATCCAGGTAATGGGTAACACTCTTGTACCCCGCCTTGATGCTCACAACCCATTGTAAAAATTTGCTGAAGGCCTCGAAGTAAGCACAGGATATCAAGCATCCCATGGGTAAACATAAGTCGACGAAGTAACTTCCGTCTACGAAGCACCCCAGCAACCGATGGCTTGTCGGGTGCACGGGGAGCAATCTGAATGCTGCCTCGATGTCCACTTTTGCCATAAGGGCCCCCTGGCCCTCCCTCCTCACCAGATCGACCGCCCGGTCAAATGACTCGTAAGACACAGTAGCCTGGTCTTTTGATATGCCATCGTTTACCGAACGGCCTCTGGGGTAGGAGAGATGCTGGATCAATCTAAATTTACCCTTCTCCTTCTTGGGGACCACCCCAAGAGGAGACACAACTAAACCTTGGATGGGCGGGGCCGCAAATGGCCCGGCCATCCTCCCCAATTTTACCTCATTAAGCACCTTAGCTTTGGCTACCCCTGGGAAATCCCTAGCCGACTTCAGGTTTGGGACAAGAAAACCTTGAATGTCGACCCCACATGGAATCCGGAATCCTTCTCGGAACCCGTCCTCCAATAGGCGCGCCGCTTCGACGGTGCCTGCCAATTTACCGTAGTGCTTTAGCCACGGCAGCATGGCGGGGAGGCGTATGGGCGTCTTGCCCCTTTGCAGGAGGTTCGCCCCTGCCTCCCTCTTTGGGTCTACCGCATCTAGACAGGGGGTGTTCACCTCCGCAGTTTGAGCATGCATGCTTAAACCTGCAGTTAGGCGCCCATCTGCAGACCCCCTCGTTGTACGAAAAACAGGTCTTAAGACCTGCTCCTGAGGCGTGGGTGGGGCCCTTAGCTCCACCGGCCCCGCTCCGAAAGGGCGTCGTGACTCTCATGGGTGTCATGATGTTTAGCCAATACGCCACCGCTTTGTCGCTCCACGCCATACTTGGCCTTGAGGCCAAGTATTGCCGGAATTCCTCATCGTACCGCCACCAGGCTGTACCCCCATAAACCTTGTGAGCATTCCGAATTTCGTCTATGTAGACGAACAATCCCGAACTCTGTTCAGGGTGCCGCTCACACAGTACGCAAGCCCAAATAGAAAATGCTTGCAGCCAGGTATCAAACGTCCTGGGTAGCCTAGCAAAGGATTTCCCCTCCCTGGGGCCCTTCTCGGCCAGGTCTGTTTGCCTAGACATAGGGAGAAGGGAAAACAACTCTATAAATTCCCTCCTCCAGATCTTTTCCTTTACGTCCTGTGGAAGGTGTGCACCTAAATTATCCAACGAGCAGAGGACTATAGGCCTCATGGCTGCGTCGGTAACCCCCACAGTGTTATTCCCAACTGCTGCTATTGCGCTGCCTACCGGCTCGGGCGCGCGCAAGCTAGCTAGCGCCTCGCTCGCGCTCGCTGGCGCCACTACCACTGCTGGCTGGGACCATGCACCCTTTGCTAGTCCCCCTATCCACGCTCCCATTTCGCGCTCGCTAACTGCAATGTTATGCGCAGCTAATAGAGTCCTTAATGACCCAATAAAACCACCCTTGTCCGCTGCGCAGCTCAATTCTGAGCGCTCACCTGCTTCTGGAAGCTTTGGAGTAGATATGGCCAACGGAGTATCCCCGCGTCTCTCCTGACGCTCCGGGGACTCTGACCGTCTGGCCCTCCGCGGGCTTCTCCTCTCAGATCCAGTGCAAGCACAGCTGCACCGACAAGATCTTCTGCTTCTAGACCTGGATCTCCTTCTGGATCTGTGGGTACAAGAAGAACAGTCACTAGCTCTCCGCGACCTGCATGCCCATGCCCATACCGCCCTTTCCTCGTCAGAGGAAGGGTCCTGGTCAGCTAAGCTTGCGCGGCTGGAGTAGGCTAGCACTGCCTCCGCCGCCCCCTGTAGGGGGCCCCCTGAGACTTCCTCGGGCGTTGGAATATCCAGCTGTTGGTCAATCTTAGACCCTTTGCGCTGTGGCCTAACCGTATCGCCCTCAGTCTCTACTCTGCTACGCCTTAGCGGTGTGTGGGTAAATAGCAGCGGACTGTACCTGCTCGTAGCCTTCTTAGCTCGAGTGGGGCGTCCTAGCCTCGCCACTGCCGCTGTCACAGGCATGTCATCAATCATGACCATGCTGTCTTGGCTGTTCATCTCTCTGATGACCCCATCTCTTCTCTCTCTCGTCGTCGCCATGCTCCTCTCGCTGCCAGTTGGGCGTCCCTGTAAAGTACCAGAAGCACTGTTAATGAGGGAAACCCCAGGGACCGTCTGCTTGGCACCGTGAGGGCCTGTAGGAGCCTTTTTAGGACTCCCGGCTTTTCTCTTACCCCCTGCACCCCCCTTACGGGGTGTTAGAGGGGTGTTTCGCGACCTTTGTCGCGGCCTAGGACCTTTAGGCAAGTTGGGAGGTGGTGGCCGGATTGCTAGGCCCTCACCCCCACCGCCCGTGATCCTGGCGCTCGCCTGCCTGGGGGGTATGGGGTCCCGGCCGCCCTGACCTGTAACCCCACCATCTCTGGTGTCTCTGCTACCCGATGGACGTGGGTCTGGCAGCCCTACAGTGGTGGGATGGGAAAAAATTTCCCTGGAGGCATCAGAATTGGCTAGGACACCAGCCACCGCAGGCTGTTCCTGTACAATGTGCTGAGCTCCAAGCGCAGAAGGCATGGGAGGTCCCAGCCTGTCCTGCACCCACCTGACCCCTTGGCTTAAGGCACGGGTCCTAATCTCAGCCAGTAAGGCCTCTAAGCCTTCTGGATCCATAGTAAATGCTAACCGGGGAACAAACAGGGGGAACAACAAGCAGAAAACAGGCACACACAGACACAGGAACACACACAGACACAGCACACCACAGGGAGACAGGGACACACACACACACAAAAACGGAGGAGGAAAAGAAACACAAAAACGGACAAAGATAGCCTCAACAGTGATATCCCCTTATATGCTGGTAAGCTGGGGTGAAATCTCAGTAATTAAACCTTCCTACTGTATTTTTTAGCTGCAGGACCTCAGACCTCCGTCCATCCAGTCGGGAGACCGCGCTGCTGTGTTCAATGGCGCGAAACGGGCTTCCGACACGCCCCCCGACGCTCCTGATTGGCTGATAGCCTCACAGGCTCCGCTGGGTCACGTGACGCTACAGGCTGACCCAGGGAGCCTGTGCAGCCTCCGCGTCGTTCAGGATTGTCAGTGGCATACGATTTCCCCAACAAAGCAGTACAGCTCTATATGCTTATATTAAACAGGGTATATTTTACAGGGGATATATCTATAGTTCAACCAACAATGCCAATTACACATTACATAAAGAAAAACACTGTGCAGTGTTGAGTTTCCTCCCCAGGATGGTCTTATCTTATGGGTGCCCACGTTGGCAGTGCTTAACGTACTTGATAAATATACCCCTTTGTCTACTTGTTCTTTCTATTAATTATCTGTCAGTGCTTTGACCTTATAAATTCAGTAATGTATTTGTGCCTGGGCTCTGCACCACCGGAGTTATGGAGCTCTATGGAGAAATGAGTTACCTCATTTTTGTGTGCATGGCAGCAAGTCTATAACTGGGCATCTGTAATGGAAACTTTGAGGTTGTAAAATGTAGTATCAATAATTTTTTCAATGTATAGTGATATTAGGTTTCACTGAAAATTGCATGTTTTTTAAACATTTTTAGACATATTTTAAATGTACAAACACACCTTCTGGCCACCACCCCCTATAATACTACAGTTGTGGTATGATAATTTAGAAAGCCCTCCCCCCTGGGTGGATCCACTCCAGACACAATACTTCATTTAGTTGGGTTAGAACTTATAGTAAGCAATTGTTTAAATGTAAAGAAAAAGTTTAATAAACAGTTTTTTTCTTATCAAGCCCTAACTATTCTTTAGACTGTTGTTGTTCAGTCCTTCAGTTGTGTCTGACTCTCGGTGTCCATATGGATGCATCACGCCAGGCACACCTGTCTGTGTTTCTGGTGTTGCTTATCCAAATGGTTTTCTTGGCAAAAATACTAGACTGGGTGGACTGCAATTTGCCTAATCTCTCTGCTATGACCTGCCCATCTTGGGTGACCCTACATGGTATAGCTTCACTGATGTACACAAGCCCCTTTACCACAACAAGGTTGCGGTCCAGAAGGGTATTCTTTAGATAGCACTTTATAAGTCAACTAAAGTGGTCCTTTAAGGTCATTGTTATACTTTTGATAACCAAGGTGCTGTTTTTTTTTTTACTGAAACAATCCTCTCTTGCTTTTTAGACCACTCAGGAAAGATTACCCCTCCAAGATATTAATGAATCTCTCTTCTGCACTGCTCATGCTCAACTTGATCTTTTTGCTTAACAACTGGTTATCATCATTCAGAAATTATGGTCTGTGCATCTCCTGCGCCGCACTTTTACACTACTTCCTGTTGGCGTCTTTTACCTGGATGGGACTGGAAGCCGTCCATATGTATTTTGCACTTGTCAAAGTATTCAATGTTTATGTTCATAACTACATCCTGAAATTCTGCATTGCTGGATGGGGTACGTATCATATTAATTTACTATATATTCTCTATTGAAATGTGTTTGAATTTTGTTCTAAGATGACATACATTTTCAAAATTATTAATAAACCATTAGGCAAAGCATCTGTATATTAGCTTAGAAATTGGTTTTAAAAATAGTAAAGCTTTAAGCCTTCATTTAGTTGTACAATGTAATAAAGGAAATTCACACCTGAAGGCTTTCATCGCGAGGCCATCAAGTGAGAGGGGGGAGAGACTCACAATGTGTGGCAAAACAGCATTGCCAGGCTGCAAATTTTATTGCTGTCATTTTTGATGGGCAAGTCGCTGGTCCATATAATAAAAGCTGAAGCATAAATGATATACTATTGGTAAGTAAGTAACTAATTGGTAACAAAGAGCCCCATTCTATTAAAAGCCTGCAAATGCCTCTAACCTGTAATTTTGGCTGTGGGTGTTTTTTTCTCTAAATGTTTAGATATATTCTATTGACTCCAGCTCACAATTTACCTTTTTAAGCCTAAACTCGTAAACCCTGCCTTTTTAAGTAGGATTTCAGGGGGCATGATCATATGATAAATATGATAATATTTAAGCAAGCCCGTAATTTATTTCCAAGACACAGCCAATAGTTAATGATAATGTCATAATTACAGTAAAACATGGAAGTTAGACATAATCTGCAATCAGAAGCTATGAAGTAATGAGAGCCAATAAGTAATCAAGCATTCTAGCACTCTATAAAATGCATTAGATCATCTGTTTAAGTCCATGTGGGTTTCATGATATGTATTAACCCCTTGACTTCCCGGGGTTGATATTATTCAGAAATAACATTGCTGCTACAGCTCTAATAAGTGTTTGAAAAAGCCCTTGCGAGTCCTCTTTAGTACTTGTTATATTCTTGGCATATACTTTTTTTGGCTAGCCCACAGTGATTGTTTGTGGGGAACTCGTAATCGTAGCTAATAGAATATTAAGAGTGATTTTAAGTGTATATAAATTTACAATTTGGACAACAGAATCAGGCCCAAAGTGTTGGTATAAACAAATGATAAAGTGTTAAAGAGCATGCAAAGTATGGAGTGAGTGGTGTGTCAGCAAAGCATACTAGAAAGACAATTTAGAGTTTTCATAAGTCCCTTATACAAAAACAAAATAACATAAATTAAATGAATATGCTCAAACACAAGCATACCTGCCTGCCTGACGGTCATTTCACTGCATGAGCTGCTTTCTCAAAGGTTTCAATGGAACTGACGTGCATGATGAGTAATTAACTCTCATAGTGGGATGATAAGCAAGAAGAACATGCCCTGTATGTTGGATGATAAGAATCTCAGACACTTGTGTTAGTCTCTGTCATTATTATAATTCACCCAACATGCATCCTGCTCTTCTGACTTCACTCTGAGAGTTCATTAATCACCAGAGATAAACCAAGGCGGGAGGATCTTAAATAATAAATAAGTTAGTTATTTAAAGGGAATCTGTAATATTACAAACAACTTAGCTTTAATAGAGAGGCAATCCCCACATTTATGTACAAGCCCCTTGAAAACATAGAGGAATTGTAAGTAATTTAAAATATATTGGTAAGTATCCCAGCTTACTAGTGACGTTGCACTGCGGCTCATACATTCTGAAGTGAAGGAGCCTTCAAGTCTGCTGCAGCCTGTCAGGCATATTGTCTCTCTCTATCTCTTTATTCATATTGTTAACATTCCCAGTTCATCCTCCTTTGTTCCTTATGTCTTCTTCTTCTTCTTCTTCTTCTTGTTTATTTGTAATGCGCCAACCAATTCCGTAGCGCTATATGTAAGTTGCGATCAAGGCAAAACAATATTAATACACTAGCGAATTGCCCGTCAAAAAATGACGGCAATGAAATTGTAAGGTAGCTAAATTACTAAATGAATATAGTGTACCTATTTTGAAGCATTGTGATGAAGAGCTGGCAATCTGTGTTGATGTTGCTGCAGCATTAGTGGTGTGGAGCTGCTGTGTAAGCATGCTGAATGTGTGCACTGTGTGGTATGAATATCCGTAGGTGGTTTGTGGCGTTTTGCGAGTTTCTTGTGGTGTTTTGCGAGTTTGTTGTGGTGTTTTGCGAGTTTAGAGTGCTGTAGCCTCGTTTTCGTTTTGTTCGGCAGCCATTTTTTCTGTCGCTTAGATTTTTTTTTAGTCTCAAAAGTCTTTTATTTCGAGTAAAATCGAGGTGTAAGTTGCATTTTTGAGGTCCTGGGTGCTCCCTCTTGGTGTAGGTAAGGTTTTTATGTATGTGCTGTGTGTATGTATTGTGTTTTAAATGTTTGTATGTCGGCGTGTTGCGTCCGATGTTTGCGAGGTCGTAATGTGTGGTAACGTGTTTCGTACGTTGTTTGCGTTCCTCGTAAAATTTAGCGAGTGTCGTAATTTGTGTGTCGTGTTTTTTGAGTAGCGACGTGAAGTTTGCGAGGGTTTGAGGCCCTTGCCCAGTGACCTCGCCAGCAACTGAGTCCCTCGCTTCGCGAGGGGCCTCAGTTGCTGGCATGGAGCGCCTTCGGCGCTCCATGCCAGCAACTGAGGCCCTTGCCCAGTGACCTCGCCAGCAACTGAGGCCCTCGCTTCGCGAGGGGCCTCAGTTGCTGACATGGAGCGCCTTCGGCGCTCCATGCCAGCAACTGAGGCCCGTGCCCAGTGACCTCGCCAGCAACTGAGGCCCTCGCTTCGCGAGGGGCCTCAGTTGCTGGCATGGAGCGCCTTCGGCGCTCCATGCCAGCAACTGAGGCCCGTGCCCAGTGACCTCGCCAGCAACTGAGGCCCTCGCTTCGCGAGGGGCCTCAGTTGCTGGCATGGAGCGCCTTCGGCGCTCCATGCCAGCAACTGAGGCCCTTGCCCAGTGACCTCGCTACGCGAGGGCCGCGGCTCCCTGCGCGAGGGCCGCGGGCTCGCGAAGCGAGCCCGCAAGCGTGAGCAACGACCCGTACGCTCACAACTATATATGTGATTATAAGCTTAGAATCCAGTGTCCATAGTGCTTTCCCCAAAGCACCGGACAAGATTGAAAACGTGCAGACTTACAATCTCAAGGTTTTGGGTGTGGTACAGGAGGGTGAGAAATGCAAGGCCCATGTTGAGGAGGCAGGTTATCGTTTTGTATGTATATGTATTGTGATCGTTTGCTCCTTGGAAGTGATGACAAGCAAGTGGAGTGTGAGTTCTTGTCAGAAGTGAAGGAGTTAACACTTCTGAAAGAACTCCTAATTGGAGCAACTCCCCTTTAAAAGACTGGAAAGCAGGCATGGAATGGTGGAGGAGGGGCTGACTAGGCCCTAGGCAGCTGTGCTGCTGAGAGGAACAAGCACAGAGTGGAAGGTGATCTGCTGTGGAAATACAGTGAAGTTGTGAACTACCCTGTCAAGGATCACCAAGTGACTGTTACTGGGAGAACGGGGACTACAGCAAGTTGTATGAGCTAGAAGATTGACTTCAGACTCAGGAGGAGAAGTCACAAGGAAGCCAAGTAAGTGAAGGGAATAAGTGAGGATTCCCAGGCAGAGTTTTGCCTTAAAGGCCTAGGCACGGTTGCTGCTGAAGTATTATGCCCCAGGGAAGAAGTGAAGTTAAAGAGAAGTGAATACAAGTGAGTTTGTGTATGCAAGGGTCCCTGGGGTGAAGCATACGGGAGAGACGGGCGGGCCCTATGCTTCACCCGCAACCGTATCCCAGAGAAGAGAGCTGTGTCCCAGAGAGGAGCGCTGTGTCCCAGAGAGGAACGCTGTGTCCCAGAGAGGAGCGCTGTGTCCCAGAGAGGAGCGCTGTGTCCCAGAGAGGAGCGCTGTGTCCCAGAGAGGAGCGCTGTGTCCGAGAGAGGAGCGCTGTGTCCGAGAGAGGAGCGCTGTGTCCGAGAGAGGAGCGCTGTGTCCGAGAGAGGAGCGCTGTGTCCGAGAGAGGAGCGCTGTGTCCGAGAGAGGAGCGCTGTGTCCGAGAGAGGAGCGCTGTGTCCGAGAGAGGAGCGCTGTGTCCGAGAGAGGAGCGCTGTGTCCGAGAGAGGAGCGCTGTGTCCGAGAGAGGAGCGCTGTGTCCGAGAGAGGAGCGCTGTGTCCCCGAGAGGAGAGCTGTGTCCCACAGAGCGAGGAGCTAGAGAGGAGAGCTGTGTCCCACCGAGCGGAGCTGTGACCCAGAGTGGAGCGGGGTCCCAGAGGTTGCTGAAGAGGGCGACCTAATCTCGCTGGGACCCTCACCTGTAAAGAGACTGTTTATTTCCTGGCCACAAGGTGGCACTACCGCAGTAAAGAGACTGTTTACTTCCTGACCACAAGGTGGCACTACTCCCAAGTTTAAAGGACTGTATGGCCCTAGGCAGCTGTGCTGCTGAGAGGAACAAGCACAGAGTGGAAGGTGATCTGCTGTGGAAATACAGTGAAGTTGTGAACTACCCTGTCAAGGATCACCAAGTGACTGTTACTGGGAGAACGGGGACTACAGCAAGTTGTATGAGCTGTGTCCGAGAGAGGAGCGCTGTATCCGAGAGAGGAGCGCTGTGTCCGAGAGAGGAGCGCTGTGTCCCCGAGAGGAGAGCTGTGTCCCACAGAGCGAGGAGCTAGAGAGGAGAGCTGTGTCCCACCGAGCGGAGCTGTGACCCAGAGTGGAGCGGGGTCCCAGAGGTTGCTGAAGAGGGCGACCTAATCTCGCTGGGACCCTCACCTGTAAAGAGACTGTTTATTTCCTGGCCACAAGGTGGCACTACCGCAGTAAAGAGACTGTTTACTTCTTGACCACAAGGTGGCACTACTCCCAAGTTTAAAGGACTGTATATACCTGGCCACAAGGTGGCATTCTCCCACCTCACGGAAACATAATTGTTTGTTTTCCGTTAATTTAAGCAGAGCTACTGCTACAGACGTTATTTTCTTTTCTGTAAATAAACCAATTTGCTGCACTTCCAAGCCGTATCAGCCCTCATTTCAAGAAACCACCGCTATACGCGGCCATCCTGATCACAGTATCTATATATACAGTGACGTACCAGGCCACTGCTGCAGTATCTCTATTCCTATTATACAGAGTGAGTGTTATACAGTGCAAGCAGGACCTGCTAGACTAGCAACTCCCCAATGTAATTTTCTTCCCCTTAAGAAAGCCTGTACATTTAGAGAAACCAACCCAAAGTCTAAGATGGCTGCCCCCTAATGCTGAATACAATAAAACTTAAGATGCTACATTCAGGTTTATCTTTGCATTTTTTAAACATACATTCTATGCAAAATATTCTTTATTTTGTATGCACTATTACTTTATTACATTATCTCAGGTACAAAATTACCCTTATTGAGTGCCTTTATTTCTAACATATTTATTTTATATCAACCAATTGCAAATTACATTATAAAGTTTTATTTTCTACCTTAATCAAGATTTTAGCTGTGTTTTAAAACCAGAGCAGACCTTACTTTTATTTAGAAGTCTGCTCTGATACTTTCTAAAATGTACCAATAATTCATTTATATTACTGAAACTTTCAGCTGAAGAACTTTGCTTTAATTTGATGGTTAAATTACTGACTGTCACTCTGAACTACTAATGTCTTCATTCTACAGGAATTCCAACTATTATAGTTGCCATTTTGCTTATCGTAAATAAAGATTTCTATGGAACAAAATCCAGTTTCCAGCAGTATTCGCTATCTACTAATGACGACGTCTTATTGTGAGTAGAACTTTGATGGTATTTACATTGGAAAAAAATAGTTGTCAATATGATATAAATTAAGGTATATATGTATTGGACACAAGATCTCTACTTACCAAAATTTACCTTCCAAAGTTTAAATAAAACCTGGCCTCCATGTTCCTATGCTCCAGGCATACCTTATATGAATGCTGAGTCTGTATGGACATGTAAAGGTCAGTCCAGAATGCCACCATGACTTATTATATTGAGGATTCCTGATTGATTAGAAGTATCTAAAAAGGTCTGCAAATGTTTCCCCTGGTCACTAAAAGTGAATGACCCAAGGAAGCTACGTGAAAGGCCCTACACCATGGAGAGAGAGGATCTACTCTCCTTGGGCAGGTCTTGTCAAAAAGGGCTATTAATCCTTCGAGAAAGGAGAGAGTCATGTTCTGTAGGAGGACAGGAACAAAAGACTGTCCTACAATGAGGGGAGGTAAATTGTCTCTGTCCTGCTGTACGGGCAAAAAACTATTGTAAGGCTATTGTGGACATCTAGGATATACGTATATATTGCACAGGAAATACTCTGTAATTGTGTAGTATTGGTTTTGAAGCACTGCTAAGCATGCAATATTAGAGTCTAATCATATAATACATATGTCACCAGAACCCTTAAGTGGTAATATTGTACCATATTGCATGCTGCCATTACATATTTTCTCTCTGAAACTGGTATTTACATGCATGTGACAAGAATCCTAGTTCAGCACATTTTCTGTCCCTTCCAGTAACAGCTCTTGCCACCCTCAAAATGGCGCCAAAGTAGGTCTCAGCCTCACAGTCTGTCCTTCAGTAGAGGAAGTTCAATAAATAACATCAAATAGCTTCTTTCAATTTTATTTTTAAATTTCAAAATTATTCTGTAGGATCATGCTTTTTCTTGAAATAGTTTTTGCTCCAATCTTTTTATTGAAGACAATAAACAATAAATAACAAAAAAGTGAGTTGAAAATGACAGATTCCACAGTATGTCTAAGTATACAAGAGTGTTTTGGTATCCTTAAACACTAAGAGATAGCACCAGGCACGTCACATTGAAATATACAAAATAACTAAGTCAGAGGGGCTCATCAGAGAATTAACTAACCTTAATAGGTTAGTTCTATGGACATGATAACCCACTCTAAGAGCAACCTCTTTTAGCTCACTTGTGTCCTTCAAAGGGAGAAATATCCTGTAGTATATCAGTTTGGTCCCACTCAAAAGTGTGACCCAGCCCCGAAATACCAGGCAATTCTACCCTGAACAGGAGAAACAGCAAACCCCAGACGCGTTTTGGCCTTTATGGGCCTCGTTAGTGAGGTGCAGCTGAACTCACTAAGGCACAGTGAGCAAGGGGTTCACGTCTGGAGTCCCCTATCACCCTTATGGAGACTAAACCATAAAGGTGATTTGCATATACAAAACAACTAAGTCATAACTCTAATGAGCACCTCTGACTTAGTTTTTAGTGTAGAGGACTTCCAATTTTTTGCAATATGGTGTTTAACTGCTAATTTATTTTGAGATAAAGTTAATGTGTCTACATGTATACCGAGAAGGTAATTCTCAATGGAAGGGCGTATTGGGGTACAAAATATCTGGGATACCAGTCTCAGCATTTGCTACCAGATGTCCTGAACAGCTGGGTAGGAACACCAAATATACAAGAAATCTCCTCCCAGTTGACAGCTCCTAAAGCATTTATCGCTAAACTGGGGATTCATGGTATGCATTCTAGAGGGTGTGAGGTATGTCCTATGCAGAACTTTAACCGATACCTCAAGTATGTTATATGTCATGGAGCCCCTGGACAGATTGGTGAAGGCCTCTTTCCACTTAGCAGGCTCGAGATTCCTACCCAGGTGTTGTCGATTCCTACCCAGGTCTTGACCACAAAGGGGGGTTTGAGTGTTTAATCAGACTCATAGAAAATAGAGTATAAGGCACCCAATATACCTTTAGACAGAGGTAAGTTTTTGCAGAACACTGAGAACCAGGTTGATTTTGGAGGGCCCATGCTCCACACTATTGATAACAGCCAGTGCCTGAGGCGTGTATAGCTCCAAGTTTCTCTGAGCAGAATATTATACTGATTACAGAATTGGACGTGAGGATAGATTCTGTCATTTGCGAACCAGGCATCCAACCTGTCTAAATGATTAAGTAACCACTACTGTCTAGATTCTGAATTAAAGACAGCCTCAAAATTTGGAAAGAATCTAATAAATGTTAAATAGGAAAGAGGAGAGGTAAGTTGATACCTCCCGACCGCCCAGTCCCAGGTCGAGAGAGTAAGTTTAATCATAGGGTTAGAATATTTAACTATAGGCTGTTTAATACTTGGTTGCCAAATAATAGTGTCCCACATATGGGGTTTAAGTAGCTGATTCTCTATAAAAACCAAGGTAGGTTGGTGCTTAATTGAGTGAGCTATGGGTAAGAGAGCCAGTTAGTACAGCCTAAGATTAGGGCAAGAGAGACCCTCTTGGGTTCTGTGCCTATACATTGTCTTCTTAGCAATGCGCAGTGGTTTATTTGCATTCTTTCTAAATCTCAAATGTTGATTGGAATGGCCAATGTCTTAAATAAATAGAGGATTGTAACACATTCTTTTTTTTTTATTAGAAAAAATAACAGTATACAAAAATCAGACACAGTTATAACAGATACAGTGTCAAAATCCTGAGATAGAGCTACCGCAAACTAGGCTTATTTAAATGTTAATATTGATTGAAGTGCCCGCCTAAGCAATTAATAGTATTTGACATAAACAAAACAAAACAACATAAACAAAAAATATCAAATAAATAGGAAAAGTCTGCAGTGACCAGGGACAGGGTGACAAACTCAGAGGCCTTGTGTAAATCATGAGCAACAAGGAATTAAAGTTATTTGTGTATTTCATCCCAGGTTTTCCAGTTCTAAATGTCTGTTTTAACCAATCATTTAGAAAATACATTTTCTCTAATTCCCTATTCCATTTTAGTGATACTTGCACTTCGCTCCAATTCGGAATATATTGTTTTTTCTATTTAGAAGCTATTGTCAATTGTCAATTTTGGTATTGGCAATAACAGGGATTTGTTCAAAGCATTTCCTCCAACAAAATTTGTCAGCGTTTACTTGAGAAATTAAATAGAAATGTTGTGGGGACTAAATACCATCTGGTTATGGCCTTAAAAAAAGGATTCCCTGTGGGATGATTTATTTATAAACCTATTGGTGACCTTCAGGACTTTATCCCATTTCTCTAGTGGGAAATTGGACCCCATATCCTTCTCTCCATCTTCCATACCCTTAGTCTTCATTGCTGAGTTTTAGGACTGAAAGGCATTTAGAAATCACATATGCTTTTATAATATCTTCAGTTAACATTTCAAATGGAGTTAGTGTTTTTCTATTTAACATATACAAGTTTGTTCCCGACAAAACCCAGATCAATTTACTGTATGCCATTCAGCTATGTTTAGAAGCTTCAAATGTCAGCCTAAACTCATTGAAGGGTGACCAACTTTCTTCACAAAAAACATCTTTCAACAAAGGTATATATGTTGCAGACCTCTCTTTAACATAGGGGATATTATAGTAGTTTGCTAATGAACTCAATTGAATAATAGGACTTGGGCAGGGACTTAATTTGAGTTTGCTGTTAATTTTTGCCAATAATAACATTTTTACAATAACACCCCCAACTATGATTTTTTTACAGTCAAAGTTGTCTTAAAATATTAATGATTTTAAATCTCCCTGTGATATCATGTTATTTTCAATTTGGGACCATTTGTATTTACCATTTGTTTCTTGCCATTTAACAATATGAGAAATCATTGTGGCATTATGATATGTTTTTATAATTGGATAAGCTATGCCACCTTTGAGAAATGGTATAGCCATTGTTGACTTTTTAATTCTGATATGTTTGTTGGTGTGGATAAACTTGTCTACCATGATTTAAAATTTTTGAATCCAGTATGCTGGAACTACTAGTGGGATACAGCGGATAACATAATTGAACATAGGGAGTAGGGTTATTTTGGTTAACGCGATCTTACCTGAGAATGAAAATTGTTTATCTTTCCAGTTCTGAGTATTTATTGAGAGTTTTTTTTTAGGTTCAAAGAAATCATTTTTTTTATGTCTTCCTTAAAATGTATGCCTAAATGTGAAAATCAATTTGATGTCCATTTAAAAGGATATTTTTGTTCCAATTCTTTTCTATCTTTTATCGACATATTGATTGCTAAAACTTCTGATTTTTGTATATTTATTTAGTAATTAGATACTAAACTTTATCTCTGCAGTAGCTGCATTAAATGATTAATATATTTTTTGGGGTTTGTTATAGCAAAAATAATGTCTGCAAATAAAGCAATCTTGTGTTTCCCCTGTCCAATTCTCATTCCCTCTATCTGGGGGGACAATCCAATCAATTCCGCTAACAGTTCGATCGACAGTGGAAAGAACGGAGAGAGGGGACAACCCTGTCGAGTTCATTGCTAATTGGGAAAACAAGGGGATTAAATCCAAAGGCAGTACTAAAGCCGTGTGATCTGTGTAAAGTAATAATGCACCCTGTCCAAGATATATGAAGTTTAGACCAGTTTTGTAAATCAACTGCTAACTTTCAAATTAATGGGGGGGGGGGGGGGGGTTCCTCTATACATCTCAGCGATCTTCCTTGTAATCCTGACTCCCAAATATTTGATACTATCTGGAGGCCAAACAAATCTATAAAGGTGTTGTAGGGTTTTAATATTGGCGAGGTGCATCCCAACACAAATTTATAAAAAAAAAAAAATCTTTTTTTTTTATTCTAAAAATAAAATTATATTAATAGAATATAACAAAACTAGGAACGTAGTATAACACTACTTCAAGGAGAGTGAGCGCTGTCCTTTTAATTAAATTGGTGAGTCCAGTAGTATTAGACTCCATTACTGACTGGATTCTCCGGGGGGTGTGTATATGGTGAAGCCCTTAAGGGACACTATCAATATCTATAAAAAAAAAAAAAAAAAAGAAATATTCTTCTAAAGTGACAGATAGTTATGCAAGAGTTTAACTAGTCATGTCTGTTCATATTTTGGTTGCAAGTTTTAGAAGATCAAAATAAGAGGTAGAACCAAACTATAAAACATATTCATATAACAATACATCACAGTGTTATTGGATCTATGGCACATCTGGCTGGTCAGGGGCCCTGTTTTGATGTCTTCTGGAGGGGAGGTTGGAACCTCTACCACGAGAATTAAGGCCAGCTGTTCTTCCTCGGGGACCCTCTGTCAACTCCCTGACGGGTTGGCTGTCGCCAGAAACTCCAGGAGCATCTGTTAAAGTAATGCCCCAGGTAGCTAGAAGGGCCGTCCCCTCCTCTAGGGTTCTGATGGTAAAGAACTTGCCGTCCCGGGAAATCAGTAGGCGAAATAGAAAGCCCCAAGAGTATTTCCAGCCATGGGCCAGGATGTTGTCCAGGAGTGGTTTCATAATTTTCCTCTTGAATAACGTTTGTTGAGCGAGGTCCACAAAGACACTTGGTCTGTGCCCTTCGATGTCAGGGATACCCCCCCTGGATGCTCTCATGAACATTTCCTTAGTTGTAAAGTAATGGAAGCGGGCGATGATATCTCTGGGGCGTTCAGACATGGTGGAACGACCTCCCACAGCTCTATGGATCCGATCCAGTCTATATTGCTCAGAGTCCAGATTTGGTAGCAGAAACTCACAGAGCTCTGACATGTATAGATGGAGGTCAGTTACTGATTCTGGTACGTTTCTCAGTCTGATATTCTGTCTCCGAGATCTATTTTCTAGGTCTTCCTGAAATGTTAAGTGGCGGGCTTGCTCCTCCTTTAGCATGGAGATTTCTTCCTCAATCTTGACATGAGATTGTTTTAGTTTGTTATATTTCTCTTCAAGCGAGTCAGTTTTAGCGTCCACTCTTTTTATCTCGGACGTCAAGTCTGCTGAGACTTTTTGGATGTCCGCTCTGATGTCCTCCCTGAATGTGAGGATCAGGTCTTTGAGGTCTTGGATATCACCCTTAGTGCTTGGCGCTGTATGCTCCATCGTTGTTGCTGCCGTGGTTTTTGAGTTAGGCTGTTGTTTTTGAGATGCAGGGGGTGACGTTCTAGGCAAGTAATAAGATTGTATATTCTTGCTACTTTTTCTCGTAGCTACTCCAGCCATGACATAAGATAAGGTATTTTGTCACTTTTGCGTTTGTAAGTGTCCCCATGTAACAGGCATATGGGAATAGGAAGTTACATCCTGGAGAATATCAAGTCTCTCATGTGAAACATATGCTCCATAAGCGTTGTGCTATCAGGAAGTCCCTTTGTGGTTTACCACTTTCCTCCACTAGATGGCAGTGGCAGACCAGGGAAGTATCAGATGTAATTGATAGTCTTAATTTCTTGTAGTAGTAAGTTAATGTAGTTTAAAGATCACTGATGTTATATTCCTGAAATTTCTCTGGGTGGTAGTGCTGTATATCTTTATTGCAGTAAACTGAATTTATGTGCATCCCATTAGACCCCAAGATATAGTAAGTTACCCGAGTGCTTCAAGAATTGTCACTTTGACCATCGGGCGGCTGTATTGTAGTGTGCTCTGCTCAGCACCAGCCACATTGTAGCTTGATCCGCCAAAGAAGGAATAAAATACTTTTATTGTGCACATGAGAATCTGTGAACTTCCAATGTAGGGTAGGTGGTGCCCCTTTTCTACTTTGACAGATAACAATTGTTTGGTGTTTGGTGTCAGGCAGCTGCATGCACTTAGTGAAATCAGAATGGCGGTCAGTCACTGGGCCTAGCCCTGCCCTAGTTAGAGCATAGAGACCACAAGTCACAAAATGCCCCCTATCACAGGGGAGTGAGGCATAAGAACGTGCAGAGTTGTGTGTCACAGTTCCAAGGCAATGATAGTTGGATTCTTTGCCACAACTGTAAATATTGACAACAAAAAATCAGGGCTTGGCTGTCGTTTGAAATAGGACTAGAACATAAGAATGCAAATCAGGCTCTAGTCACACACTTAACAAACTTCAGTAGACAATAGCAACAAAATCAAAGGACACTGGGTTGTAGAGGCCTAAGTAGGCTTGTCAGTTGTAGTGGATTTCAGAAGCACTGATAGGCTTGTCAGTTGTAGTGGATTTCAGAAGCACTGATATATATATTGCATTCCTGATTTGCATTTTTAAGCCTGAGCATGTAATTTTCGTAAGCTGCCACTTGGTGGTAGTGTTGAGCTGTCTTTTATACAGGGTATAGTCATCAGCAAACTTATACAACAGTCACAATTGGAGCCGCTCCCTTTATCTCATATAACATAAACAAGTTAAGATGATAAGGGATTGAGGAAAAAAAAGTAAATTCCTTGTCTTAAACAGTTCATTACATTTGGCTGTGGCAGTTTTGCTTCAATTGCTTTGCTGATTAGGGTCCAGCACCAATTAGGATTTAATAAACAGAGCTTTTAATGATGGTTACAAACATATGAGTCCCAGCAATGAGATGCTGTAAAGGTACAGTCCCTGGGGTGTGGGAGTACAACTTCACTTGCTCCTTATGATCCCAGATTGGTGTAGAAGTTCATTGAATGCACTTCAATCACTTTTTTTCTATGTCCACCAGTGTCTGTGTATGGTTGCAGGGCTATTGCTAGCTCTACACTGTGTTAGCTTTCAGTAGTAACCCATATAGAGTGCTTGTTAATTTTCCTTCAAATATGAAGTGAAAAATTATATGTTGTGCTCCACTTTATATCTCCCATCAAGAGGCCCTTCCCTGGGTAGGTGAGCTGGGGTCTAGCTGGGGTAGGATGACATAAGAGGGTCCCCTTTGGGGTTTAGACTCACCAGACACCTTACCAATAGTTGTTGATTGTGCCCCATCCAGTATCTTTCAGTCCAGTAGATCTGTGTTAAAGTTAAGTCCAAAAGTTGCTGCACAGTGCCATAGCAATCCAGACTGTTCAGTCACTGCAACCTGGTCTTGTAGATCAAAAATAATCCAAACTGCTTGGTAATTTCATGTTGTTTTTATTGCAGGGAGCTCTGTTATTTTGATTCCTCTCTGTTTGCTGCTAGCCACACCTCTCCCTTCTTAACCTTTTTAATCGTTGCTGTCCGGTTTTCATTAAAGTTTGATTTTCTAAAGTACCCACTTGTGTTCTCTTAATGGCTGCCTGAATTTCCTCAACAGTTATATCCAAATTAAGTGTTGTTAAGTTTTGGCCTGAAAGGGATGGAAGGTTGTATCTATCTAAATAAGATTAAATGGCGCCTGGACTACTTTGAAGCTTTGAGGAACAGATTGATTGGCAGAAATCAAAAAATGTTTTCTGAATTTGATTTTAGCTTACTGTAATTGAGCCATTAGATGATCTAATCCTAATAATCTTGGCCATTTTAAATTTAGTATTAAATCTCCTCGCTAGCAGTAAGTCCGGCTTATTGGCTTTAACATAGAATAAATGTTTAGTTCGCCGGAGGACTTTCTCTGTTCTATCGGATAGGAGATTATCCAGTTCCAATCAACATTTATCAATCTTTCTATGCAAATATCCGTGGGGTTCAATTGATTCTGGCGTTCTAAAGGTCCAATTCTCTTTGCTTACATTGCTTCCTATAAACTGATGCTAATTTTATACAAGTTCCTCTGCATTATGGGCAACCCAGGTCCATCCAATTCCTACATCTGTGAAAGGATTCAGATCAAAGTATAATTGTAGGTCTTTGGACATCTGTTCTTGTATGGAGGGAATAAGGTGAGTTTATAACTTTAAGGTTACCAGGACTGCAGAATGATCTAACCAGGTGCAGGGGATAATTGTAGAGTCTTGAAAGGAGTCAAAAAGAGATTAATAAGTCGATTAATAAGGAATCAATACATGAATACCACCCATCAGTATGTGAATAATAAATTTACTATCTCTGGTGTCGTTCTCCAGGAATCCACCAGACCTAATTTATTAAGGAATTTAGTGATCTGGTTTAATTTACTGGATAAGCACCCATTTGTTAGACTATTTGATCTATCCAGTTTGTGGTCAAATTCCAAATTGAAGTCCCCACCAATTCTCATTTTGCCTCTGGCCTGTGCTTCTAGAATCGTCAGGATACTAAGTATGGTTTTATGTGGGGATGTAATGGAAGCGTATATGGAAACTAGCGTAATGGACTCATCAAAAAAAACAAGAAAAAATCATTAGACATTCAAATTTTGAATGAGCTAAACATTGCAAAAAACAAATTCTTATACAGTTTGAAACATAACCTCCTTAGCCACATAACTGCATCAGAGGGGTGGGGAGCATGGACTAACTATACTTTTAAACTACACTCAACAGGAGGGGTAACAAGTAAACTAAAACAATGTATGACTCTGGGGGGGAGGCCAAATTAAGTCCCAAAGGGTAACAATATGGGGTGCCGTCCGTTACCAAAATTACGGTAACTTTTATTACTGAGATTGAACAAAATATCTGCAAATCTAGCAGAGCCACTTGCCATAGAGAACCTATAGCTAACTAATGTCTCTGGGGCCATCACCAGTCCTAAGACCTGCTGGTGAGACCTTCTAGTCTATACAGAAATTATTATTTGACTTTCTAAACCCCTCTCTTTTGTTTCTTTCAATCCACTTTTCTCTCCAAAGCTGCTGGATCAAGAATGATTTGGTTTTCTACCTGACGGTCGTGAGTTATTTCTGTGTGATGTTTCTTACAAACCTATCCATGTTTATTGTTGTGATTCTTCAAATAAACTCAATAAAATCCAAGAGGATGAAGAGCTGGAAGACTGTTTTCCTCCATGATGTCAAAAGCACCATCAGTCTGGCCTTCCTCCTTGGGTTGACCTGGGGTTTTGCCTTCTTCGCTTGGGGTCCTGTTGAAATTGCCTTCTTATACCTTTTTGCAATTTTTAACACATTACAAGGTGAGTACATGCTGTCAACATTTCAAAGAGGTACATTAGTCATACATAATCTAAGTAGTAGGTTTATGTGAACCACAAACTTTGCAAAGTTGTCTTTCTCCAGTAAGACTACAGGGGTTACATTTCCTTCTCAGTTGGTTAGCTGCTCTTGGGGTATGAGTGGGGCTGCATAGGGGCTGAATGTTTGCAGTTTGTCTGAGCTAGAGAAAGACACACACAGTGAGACAGCAGCCTGCATCTTGTGACTGCTTGGAGCAGAGTAGAGACTTGGAAATCTGAAGAAATTACAGGCTATTGATTTTATAAACTGTTGTCCTATTTGTTTTGCTCCACCCAGGCTTAGCTGATTGAGGACTGGTTAATGAGTAAACTGTTTAACAGTTAACGTGGCGCTTCAGTGAAATCTAGGCCTATTATTTCCTTTGATTTGTTTTAGTTTGTTATTTTTGTATAGCTAGTTAACATTTTAGTAAAACTTGTATTGTGTTCCTCCATCAAAGTGCCAGAAACACAGGTACAAACCAGAGGAGACTCTTGATTATATAATATACTAGCGAATTGCCCGTCAAAAAATGACGGCAATGAAATTGTAAGGTAGCTAATGCTGTTTAGTGTGTAATAATGAAATATATAATACATTAATAAATGAATATACTTTACCTATTTTAAAGCATTGTGTGGAAGAGCTGTGAATGTGTTTTGATGTTGCTGCAGCATTAGTGGTGTGGATCTGCTGTGTAAGCGTGCTGAATGTGTGCAGTGTAACACTGTGCGTGCGCGAGCCCAAACCGTTAGCGTAGTCGTGTACTTCCGCATTGGCGTAAAATGGCGAGTAATATGTGGTATACGTCTGTATCGGAATATCCGTAGGTGTTTTGTGGTGTTTTGTGAGTTTCTTGTGGTGTTTTGCGAGTTTAGAGTGCTGTAGCCTCGTTTTCGTTTTGTTCGGCGGCCATTTTTTCTCTCGCTTCGATTTTTTTTTAGTCTCTAAACTGTTTTATTTCGAGTAAAATCGATGTGTAAGTTGTATTTTTGAGGTGCTGGGTGCTCCCTCTTGGTGTAGGTAAGTTTTTTATGTATGTGCTGTGTGTATGTATTGTGTTTTACATTTTGTAATGTTCGCGAGTTGCGTCCGAGTGTTGCGAGGCCGTAATGTGTGTGAACGTGTGTCGTATGTTGTTTGCGAGTGTCGTAATGTGTGTGTCGTACTGTTTGGGTTGCGACGTGAAGTTTGCGAGGGTCGCAGTTGCTGGCATGGAGCGCCTTCGGCGCTCCATGCCAGCAACTGCGGCCCTCGCTTTGCGAGGTCCTCAGGTGCTGGCGGCGCTCCATGCCAGCAACTGAGGCCCTCGCTTCGCGAGGGTCCTCAGTTGCTGGCAATGAGCGCCTTTGGCGCTCCATGCCAGCAACTGAGACCCTCTGGCAGTGCCCTCGCTTCGCGAGGGCCTTGGCTCGCTATGCGAGCCCGCAGCGTTAGCAACAACTCGTACGCTCACAACTATATATGTGACTAGTCCTAGCTGTAGCTTGATCTATCAAAATATATTTGCATAATTGCAGTGTGATTTTTTGGACAAACACTGTAAAACAGATGCAAATAGCATCAACTTATTTCTTGCAACATGGATGAATAAAAAGTAAAAAAGTAATTTTTGCACCTGGGCCCCCCATGCACTAGCTCCACCACTGGATTTGATATATATTCAACATTTTTTAAATGTTCTATTGCATTTAAAAGCATTTTAAGTTTAGGTGGGACTTTATCTGCTCAATGGAAAAGTGTCAGCTACAACTGGCAGTGCATTTCTAATGGAAGTCTCATTCATTTACAAGGACTCCAATAGCCTGCAAAAGGAGTTTTATTACAGAATTATGAAAGCACTTCAGTAAATACTGTACAAATTAAAAAAATTGAAAATTCAATGCAAACAGTAAAAAGTTAAACTACAAATTTTAAGGGCTAGTTTGTAGATATATATTCACGTATGCTGTATAGTATTTTAACTTCTGTAAATAGTTTTGTGTTAATTTGTATTCAGTCCAGTGACACTCTCCCTTACTGTACATCCTTCCACATGTATGCACAGGTGTGAGCATGTTGCCTCAATAGAAGCTCAAAGCCCACAAGGACGGTTGGGTTCTTGGAAACCTCGGCACTAGCACCCTGATATCTGGCTTCTGTATCAGTCAGGGTCTCTCCATTAGGAATTAGGACTTCCAGGAGTCTCAGTAACCTTCCTGTGGTAGTGTCCATGACAAGTTACTTGCAGGGTGGAGATAGGATCAGTATCACAGCCACCAGGAACAAATAAGAGAACATAAAATGTATATATGTCTCAGCAGTCAGCTGTTTTATTTTTGAAAAGTCAGCAATATCTGTTACATACAGAGGGTGGTGTACACAACACAACAATGAGTGGCAGACAAAAACAGGAGATTGACTCCACATGGGGTTCAACATAAGTATCTTGTCTAGCACCTGGGAACAATAGGCACATGTCGTCTCTAACTGTCTAGCACATCAGAGATGTAATTAGCTTATCTGCAAAAACAGATTACAATACAATCATTGGTTCCTGTCTGTCTAGAATGTCCTATTTTGTTTAACTGTTTCATGACCATTTAGTTAAAGTTTAAACAGAACACAGTAATATTACATGGGGAATTAAAAATATTATACAGGATAAGGTAGAGACATATGTCATTAAGACCATATGAAGTGTGGTGGTATTCACCCCACCACCCACCTGACCACATTTTCCATGTGGCAATATAATTCCCCTACCCATTTACCAATGTAATGGTATGTCCTCTATGGTGGCTCAATACACCAGGATCCAGGCCCTGGAAAGGGGGTCTGTGACATTGGTCATCTGGATTGGGAGTTGGTGCTCACTGAGCATAGTTTAGCTGGGCCTAGCATGGAGGGTGGAGTTGGGGCTAGTGAGGATGTCCAGGGAGGTAGCTGGGCTACAGTTACAAGGGGGAGGCAGAAGGAACAGAAGGAGGAGGCAGGCCAGTTCTGAATTGACAAACACCAACAGACTTGCCATTGAGTGTATCAGGAATAGCAATGCCACATAGAGCTGTTCCCTCTAACCACTGGGAGAACAGTTCTACTTCAACAGAGTGAGAGAGGACAGATTAGGTGGAATAACAGACAGGTTTTTTGAGGTAGGGGAATTTATGATTATGAAGGCACACACTTGGTGATCTATCACCAAGATCCCAGGAATAGAACATGTTGCTGTCTCCCGGGTGCTCAGGTTCAGAATCTTGTGGATCTGGTTGATAAATTATTGGTACTAATGACGGTAAGTGGAAGGTGGAGTGTCCTAAAAAGAGATTTTTTTATGGATCTAAAAAGCAAGTTTAGGGCAAGGACTGCCAAGGTAGTGTTTTTCAAGATTCTTCAAGTGCCAAGAAGTAGTCCAGATCGAGCGAGACAGATGGAGTTTAGGGAAGTTAATGTGTGGCAGAAAAGTGGTGCACTATGGAGGGTTTTTTAGAGTACTGGGCTGGACTTCTATGCTGGGTACAATCTCTATAGCAGTGATGATTGCACTTTAATGAACAGGGAGATTGTATGTTGGGGCAAGAATGGTAGAAAAGATGAGGAAGATTTAAAACTAATAGCTGGGGGGAGGGATATAAGTTATGTGGTAGAAAGTGAAGAGAAGGTAAGTGATTAATTAACTGTGTTTTTGGGGTGGTGGAGCGGGAAGGGTTAGTATAGTATATAGAGAGATCATGGTAAGCAACTTAAAGAAAATAGTCTATCTTGGGATCAATTATCAATTAACAATGAACTATTAGTTCACCTTTTACAAGGATCAGATGAGAACTAAAAATATTGAACTTGACAGACTAAGTCTTTTGTTTAGCTCAATTACTAATAAAGTTTTGAGTATGTCAAATCAGAAGCATTGTAATAACCTTAAATGTATGCTAACGAATGCTTGACATGATATGTATTAATGAAAAACGGTGGGGTGACTTTCATATCTGGGCAGTTAATTTGAAGAGTTATAAAATATTTATGGGATATAAGGTAATGTTAGACAAGGAGGAGGGCAATGTCTCTATGTTAAATGGAAAAAAAATTACGACAGAAAATATTGAAACCTTAAAATGCAAGACAGGCACCCGGATCAATAATGACCACGAAAAGGCAGATGAGCTAATAAATTATTTTCTTCTCTATACACCATGGAGGTGTCAAAGCTAGAGACACTGAAGCAAAATTGGACTGCATTACTCTTACAGAATAAGGGTGGAAAATAAGGAAAAATACAATATTAACAAACTGCAGAACATGGAGGGCCCTATTTTGAACTTAGAAGCTTTGTTTTTTCCAAAGCATCCTACAAGATTACAAACTCGCTACTTACAATTTAAAGGCAATGGAAGAGGCAGAGACCTGTTGAAGAGTAACAGATAAGGAATAGCCAATGTCAAGAAGGAAGTACAAGTTTGCTTAGGTAAGAAGGAGTGCAAGTTAGAAAGGTTTTTCATTTAGTGGGAGGGGGAAGAGATCTGAAGTAACTTGAGGCGAATGGCACAAGTATGTAATATGTTGTCTGCCCCTGGAGATGCAATAATATAATCTGCAAATAGGAAAGTCAGGTGATTTCCATGCCTCGATAAATTGAATCTAAATAGCCGCAGGTGGGTGAGGGGCAGTGAGCATATGTGGTACATTTATTGATGAAGGGATCTAGAGCAAATCTGGGCAATTATATACCAGAAAACATCAACTCAGTAGTGTGGAAGATCTTATAAGTGTTGCTACTTAACTATATTCAGGAATATATATATATACATATAGTAGTTGTCAAACTGCGATTCGTCGTCACACTTGCAACACATCGCAGTTTGACAACTACAATTGCTGCAACGCCCATGCATGCGCATTGGGCGGCGTAAGCCGCGCATGTGCATTGCGGCGGGGCAGGCATGCACATTGTGGCAAAGAGACAGAGGGGTCACATAGGGAAGGAGCGGGAAGACACAGAGGAGAAGGGGGAGAGACATGGGAATGAGAGGAGGTGGGAGAGACACAGAGGAGGGGGGAGAGACACAAGGGAGTGAGAGGAGAGGGGGAGAGACACAGGGGAGTGAGAGGAGGGGGAAGAGACACAGGGGAGGAAGAGGGGGTAAAAACACAGGGGGGGGAGGAGACACAAGGGAGGCAGAGGAGGGGGAAAGGAGACACAAGGGAGGAAGTAGACAGAATAGAGGCAAGGGAAGCAAATATATTTCTGCCACTTATTAAATCCATGGTAAGACTTAATTTGGAATATGAATTGTGGGAGCTACTTCAAAATAGAGCATTGTGGAGCTGCACATGGTTCATAGAAGGGCAACAAAATAAATAAGGGGAATCCCTATCTCTACACTGGAGCACCTAACAGCTTTTCAAACTGTGGAACAGCCCCCAGCTGTCTTCTTTCCAGTTTCATCATTACTGTACACCTTTGCTTGCAGAGACAAGGGAAATGTGCTGCAAACTCAGCAACAGTTTGAAAGCAAAAGCAAAAGCTCCAGCCTAAAGATCATTGTACATTTTCTGAGAAAAGATCACAATAAATTGAAACATGACTTATCCTGATATTTATATGGAATCAGCACTGTTACATTGACCTTTAGGTGGCAATGTTGGTTCATGTCATGGCTACTAAATCATCTGGACGTGTTTTGAACTCCTGCCCTGATGAGAACTTGAGTTTGTTTGAAATCTAGTCAGAAACTGCATTCAGTTTTCTCTGGTGATGGTGGACCAGATCTACAAAAAGGATGAAGTGTCTAAACTTCTCTATTCCCATACTATCCTTTGGGGTATGCTTTACATCTCCAGGAATTCCCCAACATATTTAATAGATCTGAACCAGTATACCAAACAGCAGTATAGTTTAAGGTGAATGATAACAACCAGTGGTGGAGCTAGTGCATGGAGTGCCCCAGTGCAAATAAATCAATTTACAAGGTAGGTGTCTGCAGGGGTCAACAAAAAAGCCTATGTGTAATATGTGTAATTTGTTAATATTGTATTTTTCCTTATTTTCCACCCTTATTCTGTAAGGGTAATGCAGTCCAATTTTGCTTCAGTGTCTCTAGCTTTGACACCTCCATGGTGTATAGAGAAGGAAATAATTTATTAGCTCATCTGCCTTCTCTTGGTCATTATTGATCCGTGTGCTTGTCTTGAATTTTAAGGTTTCAATATTTTCTGTTGTAATTTTTTTTCCATTTAACATAGAGACAAGCCCTCCTCCTTGTCTACCATTACCTTATATCCCAAAAATATTTTATAACTCTTTAAATTAACTGCCCAGATATGAGAGTCACCCGACGTTTTTCATTAATGCATATCATGTCAAGCATTCATGGCCAGAATAACTCAAGGGGGATCAGATCAACTTTCTATAAAAATAACTAGCGACTTGCCCGTCAAAAAATGACGGTCAATAAAATTTGAAACCATGGGAATGCTGTTTGAGACATAATTGAAACCGTTTTATACTGTGAGGACCATTGGCGCTCCTTGCAAAGCTTGCGCTGAGCGCCTTTGGCGCTCATCGCATGCCTCCCAATGAGCGCCTCATTGCGAGCCTCTCATGTCGTGTACTTTTGGTCCTCTGAGAGAGATAAATATTTCTATGTATATGTAGTTAAGTAATAATTAATGATTTATCCAATTAATTAATTAAGTAATAATTAATTATTTCTGCAATAAATAAATATACTTAAATTATTTATAATTGATATATGCAGCGAGCAATAGGCTGAAGAGCTAACAATCTGTTTGTATTTTGCATCTGCATAGAATATACATTGTGGGTGTTAGTGCCCTGCTTATAAAGTGTAATGAATGTTCCAAGTGTGCATTCTAAATAGGCTGCGTGCGCGAGGTAAAGCCGTTGGTTTATTGTGTAAAGCGGCATTGTATAGTCGTAATTTTATTAATGTGTTACGCGTCTCGTGAGCATTTTCCAGCTTTTGTAATAGTGTATCTTGTAGGTCGTAGTGTGATGTGTAAAGTGCTACGCATTTTGCAGTGTTTTGCGCGGTCCAGGGTTGTGTAGCCTCGTTTTCATTTTTTTCGCCGGCCATTTTTTTCCTTGCTTAGGCGATTTTTGTGTGGCTAAAATCGTCTAAATCAAGTTAAATTTGCGTTCCAGCTCACTCACAGACGTCCTGGCTGTTGCCCCATGCTGTCTGTGATGTTTTTGTAAGTTTTTTCTGTGTAGTTAGTGTGTTTTTCAGGTTTTTGGTTTGGCCGCTAATCTCGTAATTTTTTGCGTCTCGTATCTTTGTTTTTCTAAATCCCGCGTCTTGTAAGTGCTCCGAGTTTAACGGCTCGTCTCGCTATGTGAGGCTTGGCGGCAATGAGCATGTTTGGCGCTCATTTCCTAAGTGCTACTAGTTTAACGGCTTGCCTCGCTATGCGAGGCTCGCCGGCGATGAGCATCTGCGGCGCTCATCACTAAGTCGTACGCACCACGCAAAGAGCGTGACAACGTCTTGTAGTTAGACAATTATAATATGTGATTATCTACCCCTCTCCCCTAATAAGTTAGGAGACCCCTTTACACCAGCAGCAGCTCCAGCACTGATAACAACAGTTACAAAAAGGTAATTGTTTCATATATAATCAATTTATGGCTTTCAAGTAAAACTTTAAGGGCCCCATTCCATTCTTTCACACAGGCATTTACCATGCAAGTTGATAAGTAACTTACCAACCAATCTATCCTATCCATAAAGGCAGCACTGAATCAAATGAGCTGCAGTGGTAAGTTAGGGCTAGCTATCAAATTCGAATTTCCCTCCAAGCTATGCAATCAGATATACCTATGCTTCAGCATGTTACATGGCCCTTTTTTCCTCCCCAATCCTACTGATACTGATGGCCACCCGTGGAGGTGTAATAAAAGTCTCTAAAAAAGATTCAAGCATTAGATCTGATGCTATGTTCAGTCTAACACCTTTATCGAGTTAGATATAATGCTTGATTTCTTAAATGCACCAATGCACCCCCAACAAAATACAAATCACATAAACTTGGGGGATTTCATGGTTCTCCCCCAGTGTGCACACCCCCTATGAGCCCAGGATTCCTTCCCCCACTAACCCAAGATCCCCAATTAAATCTACAGTATAACCATGGGGGTCTATTTTAGTGCCTATATTGGCTAGGTTAATGTTTTGATGCTATAGGGTCCATACAGGTCCCCCATGGCATAGGAGTTAATTGTGTCAACAGGGATCCTTTAAGGACCTCCGTAGCATGGGCTTATATTTAGGTGACTCTGAGGTCCCATGGTTAGAGATATAGCGATCAGGGTGAGTGGAGAGGGAATCCCTGGGTTCCCTGCGCTTATAGGGGTGATTTGCAGTAGGGTCTTAACCCTCCTGCCAATCTCTTATACTTTTTAACCTCTTCACTGCTATGGGAAAGGGTTATATATGGGGGGAGGGGGCTGTCCGATGTATTATGCAGCACTGTTGCTGAGACTACTGAGCTAACAGCTCAGTGTCTCTTGCCGCAGGCTGGATGAAGGGAGGTGATCTCTTGAAAGCTCGTCATTATAATTAATCTGTTTGTCCAATAAAAATGAATCACTATATCCTGCAATAATGTGATTATTCATCTAGATTACTTCACCCCAGCAAGATCCATTAGCTTGTGAAATAACAACTGACACCAAATTGGAAGTAACACGGGCCACAGCTTTATTAACCAACTGGATTAACATAATCCATAACTTAACATAATTAACGTAATTAACATAACATTCCTTAATTAACATAATGGAGGAAGAGCCCGGCCAAAACAGTAACCTCACGCCCTGGGCCCATGCCCAGAGCCACCCAGTGCTTTTCAAAGCATGCCCATGAGGCAGGGCAACGCCCACTTAAGCCAATGGGCCGAGCAACTCACCTCCCGCCGCGAGACACCAACATCAAACAAACAAGAAAGCAGTTTGGTACAACGTGCAAATATTATACACTTCCTACTTCTACACACTTCCTACTCCATTACTCTCCTATAACACAGATATATATATATATACTAGCGACTTGCCCGTCAAAAAATGACGGCAATAAGATGTGTATGTTTGGAAAGTTGTTTAGTTATTAATATACATATGGAATTGTAAGGTAGCTAATGTTGTTTTGTGTGTACTACTGAAATATATAATAAAAATTAATAAATGAATATACTTTACCTATTTGGAAGCATTGTGTTGAAGAGCTGGCAATCTGTGTTGTTGTTGCTGCAGCATTAGTGGTGTGGAGGTGCTGTGTAAGCGTGATGAACGTGTGCAGTGTAATAGTGTGCGTGCACGAGCCGAAACCGTTAGCGTAGTTGGGTACTTCCGCATTAGCGTAAAAATGGCGGGTAATGTGTGGTATGCGTCTTAGCGGATTATCCGTAGTTTGCTTGTGGTGTTTTGTGAGTTTCTTGTGGTGTTTTCCGTGGTTAGAGTGCTGTAGCCTCGTTTTGTTCGGCCGCCATTTTTTCTCTCGCTTAGAGAATTTTTTAGTGTCTAAACTCTTTTATTTTTAGTTAAGTGAAGGTGTAAGTAGTTTTTTTGACGTCCTGGATGCTTCCTCTTGCTGTAGGTAAGGTTGTATGTATGTGATGTGTGACTTTAGTGTGTTTTGGCTTTTTTCCTGTCCGCGGGTTGCGTCCGATTTTTGCGATGTCGTAATGTGTGGTAACGTGTCTCGTATGGTGTTTTGCAAGTTGCTTTTGGAGTTTAGCGTGTTTAGCCTCGTTTTCGTTTTGTTCGGCGGCCATTTTTTCTCTCGCTTAGACAATTTTTTAGTGTCTAAACTCTTTTATTTTGAGTTAAATGAAGGTGTAACTTGGCTTTTTGAGGTCCTGGATGCCCCCTCTTGCTGTCGGTAATCTTTTTATGTATGTGCTGTGTGTATTTATTGTGTTTTGCTTTTTTTCATGGACGGTTTTTGCGAGGTCGTAATGAGTGTTTACGTGTCTCGTATGTTATTTGAGCTGCGCGGTAAAGTTTGCGAGGGTCGGAGTTGGTGTGTCGTGTTGTTTGCATTATAAGGTAAAGTTTGCGAGGGTCGCCTTTGGCGCTCCATGCCAGCAACTATGGCCCTCGCCCGCAGCCCTGCTATGCAAGGGGCGCGGCTCGCGCTCCATGCCAGCAACCGAGGCCCTCGCTTCGCAAGGGCCTCGTCGCTCCATCCCAGCAACTGAGGCCCTTGCCCGCAGCTACGCGAGCCCGCTAGCGTTAGCAACAACTTGTACGCTCACAACTATATATGTGATATATATATATATATATATTATTATTATTATTTTTTTAAACAAACCCAACTTTCCTATTAACGTGTGGCAGGGAGGGAGGGAAATCCTGGCAATGGCCGGCGCAGAGTGAAGGAGGAAGCCCGCGAAACGAGCGGAATTCCCTCCTCCGCTCTCCCATCCAATCCGGAGCACCCCAGGCTCTGATGGGTCACGCTGCGCTGCGTCAGACCCAGTTCCAGCATGATCCATTAGCTTGTGAAATAACGACTGACACCAAATTGGGAGTAACACGGGCCACAGCTTTATTAACCAACTGGATTAACATAATCCATAACTTAACATAATTACCGTAATTAACATAACATTCCTTAATTAACATAATGGAGGAGGAGCCCGACCAGGACAGTAACCTCACGCCCTGGCCCCGCACCCAGTGCTTTTCCCAAGCATGCCCTTGAGGCAGGGCAACGCCCAGCGTGGATGAGCACCATATCAGGGTCACCGTGGTGATGAGCGTAGTTGTCCAGCAAGACTTGCACCTGCGCCCACCTCAAGCCTCGGAAACCGAACCATCGTACCTGCAGATCCGTTTCAGGTTTGCCCAGCTGAGCATTTCTCCTGGTGACTGGGGCTAACCTGTGGGCCCAGTACAAGTAGGAATGGCTGCTGATCCAAAGCTTTCTCTGTCTACCTGTAATACACAGAAAGTCTCATTTAGATAACCCATCCAGGCCATACATAAGACCTATACCGCTGCGATTCCCATCTCCCAACTCTCTTAACCACTTCATTCAGTAACCTCACGCCCTGGGCCCATGCCCAGGGCCACCCAGTGCTTTTCAAAGCATGCCCATGAGGCAAGGCAACGCCCACTTAATCCAATGGGCCGAGCAACTCACCTCCCGCCGCGAGACACCAACATCAAACAAACAAGAAAGCAGTTTGGTACAACGTGCAAATATTATACACTTCCTACTTCTACACACTTCCTACTCCATTACTCTCCTATAACACAGATATATATATATATATATATATATATATTATTATTATTATTTTTTTAAACAAACCCAACTTTCCTATTAACGTGTGGCAGGGAGGGAGGGAAATCCTGGCAATGGCCGGCGCAGAGTGAAGGAGGAAGCCCGCGAAACGAGCGGAATTCCCTCCTCCGCTCTCCCATCCAATCCGGAGCACCCCAGGCTCTGATGGGTCACGCTGCGCTGCGTCAGAACCAGTTCCAGCATGATCCATTAGCTTGTGAAATAACGACTGACACCAAATTGGGAGTAACACGGGCCACAGCTTTATTAACCAACTGGATTAACATAATCCATAACTTAACATAATTACCGTAATTAACATAACATTCCTTAATTAACATAATGGAGGAGGAGCCCGGCCAGGACAGTAACCTCATGCCCTGGCCCCGCACCCAGTGCTTTTCCCAAGCATGCCCTTGAGGCAGGGCAACGCCCACTTAAGCCAATGGGCCGGGCAACTCACCTCCCGCCACAGATCGGCTGAGGGACACCTCCTGAGGCTGCGATCTTCCCCTTTCTCTCAATAAAGCTAGTGCCCGTGTTACCCCTTCCTTGAACTCCAATGTCAGCAGTTCCAACCCAATCTCGGTTAAGTGCACCATATCTGGATGAAAGAACTCATCGTCGAATTCCCAGTACCTAATGGAAATAAAACCTAGATTTCACACAAAACTGGCCATCTGCTTATTGATTTTTTGGCAGGCCCGATCGACTAAAACTGTGTCTCTAGCATTCTGCCATGAACACCTTTTTATCATCTCGGGCCAGATGATAAGAAGGCCCGGGAACTGGCAAACCCAGAGGGAAATATCCCTCTTCTTGTCCTTCAGCATTTTGCGCATAGGGACCACTCCTAAATCATTGCCCCCAGCGTGGATGAGCACCATATCAGGGTCACCGTGGTGATGAGCGTAGTTGTCCAGCAAGACTTGCACCTGCGCCCACCTCAAGCCTCGGAAACCGAACCATCGTACCTGCAGATCCGTTTCAGGTTTGCCCAGCTGAGCATTTCTCCTGGTGACTGGGGCTAACCTGTGGGCCCAGTACAAGTAGGAATGGCTGCTGATCCAAAGCTTTCTCTGTCTACCTGTAATACACAGAAAGTCTCATTTAGATAACCCATCCAGGCCATACATAAGACCTATACCGCTGCGATTCCCATCTCCCAACTCTCTTAACCACTTCATTCAGTAACCTTACGCCCTGGGCCCATGCCCAGGGCCACCCAGTGCTTTTCAAAGCATGCCCATGAGGCAGGGCAACGCCCACTTAATCCAATGGGCCGAGCAACTCACCTCCCGCCGCGAGACACCAACATCAAACAAACAAGAAAGCAGTTTGGTACAACGTGCAAATATTATACACTTCCTACTTCTACACACTTCCTACTCCATTACTCTCCTATAACACAGATATATATATATATATATATATATATATATATATATATATTATTATTATTATTTTTTTAAACAAACCCAACTTTCCTATTAACGTGTGGCAGGGAGGGAGGGAAATCCTGGCAATGGCCGGCGCAGAGTGAAGGAGGAAGCCCGCGAAACGAGCGGAATTCCCTCCTCCGCTCTCCCATCCAATCCGGAGCACCCCAGGCTCTGATGGGTCACGCTGCGCTGCGTCAGCCCCAGTTCCAGCATGATCCATTAGCTTGTGAAATAACGACTGACACCAAATTGGGAGTAACACGGGCCACAGCTTTATTAACCAACTGGATTAACATAATCCATAACTTAACATAATTACCGTAATTAACATAACATTCCTTAATTAACATAATGGAGGAGGAGCCCGGCCAGGACAGTAACCTCACGCCCTGGCCCCGCACCCAGTGATTTTCCCAAGCATGCCCTTGAGGCAGGGCAACGCCCACTTAAGCCAATGGGCCGGGCAACTCACCTCCCGCCACAGATCGGCTGAGGGACACCTCCTGAGGCTGCGATCTTCCCCTTTTTCTCAATAAAGCTAGTGCCCGTGTTACCCCTTCCTTGAACTCCAATGTCAGCAGTTCCAACCCAATCTCGGTTAAGTGCACCATATCTGGATGAAAGAACTCATCGTCGAATTCCCAGTACCTAATGGAAATAAAACCTAGATTTCACACAAAACTGGCCATCTGCTTATTGATTTTTTGGCAGGCCCGATCGACTAAAACTGTGTCTCTAGCATTCTGCCATGAACACCTTTTTATCATCTCGGGCCAGATGATAAGAAGGCCCGGGAACTGGCAAATCCAGAGGGAAATATCCCTCTTCTTGTCCTTCAGCATTTTGCGCATAGGGACCACTCCTAAATCATTGCCCCCAGCGTGGATGAGCACCATATCAGGGTCACCGTGGTGATGAGCGTAGTTGTCCAGCAAGACTTGCACCTGCGCCCACCTCAAGCCTCGGAAACCGAACCATCGTACCTGCAGGTCCGTTTCAGGTTTGCCCAGCTGAGCATTTCTCCTGGTGACTGGGGCTAACCTGTGGGCCCAGTACAAGTAGGAATGGCTGCTGATCCAAAGCTTTCTCTGTCTACTTGTAATACACAGAAAGTCTCATTTAGATAACCCATCCAGGCCATACATAAGACCTATACCGCTGCGATTCCCATCTCCCAACTCTCTTAACCACTTCATTCAGTAACCTCACGCCCTGGGCCCATGCCCAGGGCCACCCAGTGCTTTTCAAAGCATGCCCATGAGGCAGGGCAACGCCCACTTAAGCCAATGGGCCGAGCAACTCACCTCCCGCCACGAGACACCAACATCAAACAAACAAGAAAGCAGTTTGGTACAACGTGCAAATATTATACACTTCCTACTTCTACACACTTCCTACTCCATTACTCTCCTATAACACAGATATATATATATATATATATATATATATATATATTTTTTTTTTAAACAAACCCAACTTTCCTATTAACGTGTGGCAGGGAGGGAGGGAAATCCTGGCAATGGCCGGCGCATAGTGAAGGAGGAAGCCCGCGAAACGAGCGGAATTCCCTCCTCCGCTCTCCCATTCAATCCGGAGCACCCCAGGCTCTGATGGGTCACGCTGCGCTGCGTCAGACCCAGTTCCAGCATGATCCATTAGCTTGTGAAATAACGACTGACACCAAATTGGGAGTAACACGGGCCACAGCTTTATTAACCAACTGGATTAACATAATCCATAACTTAACATAATTACCGTAATTAACATAACATTCCTTAATTAACATAATGGAGGAGGAGCCCGGCCAGGACAGTAACCTCAAGCCCTGGCCCCGCACCCAGTGCTTTTCCCAAGCATGCCCTTGAGGCAGGGCAACGCCCACTTAAGCCAATGGGCCGGGCAACTCACCTCCCGCCACAGATCGGCTGAGGGACACCTCCTGAGGCTGCGATCTTCCCCTTTCTCTCAATAAAGCTAGTGCCCGTGTTACCCCTTCCTTGAACTCCAATGTCAGCAGTTCCAACCCAATCTCGGTTAAGTGCACCATATCTGGATGAAAGAACTCATCGTCGAATTCCCAGTACCTAATGGAAATAAAACCTAGATTTCACACAAAACTGGCCATCTGCTTATTGATTTTTTGGCAGGCCCGATCGACTAAAACTGTGTCTCTAGCATTCTGCCATGAACACCTTTTTATCATCTCGGGCCAGATGATAAGAAGGCCCGGGAACTGGCAAACCCAGAGGGAAATATCCCTCTTCTTGTCCTTCAGCATTTTGCGCATAGGGACCACTCCTAAATCATTGCCCCCAGCGTGGATGAGCACCATATCAGGGTCACCGTGGTGATGAGCGTAGTTGTCCAGCAAGACTTGCACCTGCGCCCACCTCAAGCCTCGGAAACCGAACCATCGTACCTGCAGGTCCGTTTCAGGTTTGCCCAGCTGAGCATTTCTCCTGGTGACTGGGGCTAACCTGTGGGCCCAGTACAAGTAGGAATGGCTGCTGATCCAAAGCTTTCTCTGTCTACCTGTAATACATAGAAAGTCTCATTTAGATAACCCATCCAGGCCATACATAAGACCTATACCGCTGCGATTCCCATCTCCCAACTCTCTTAACCACTTCCTTTGGCAAGCCTAATCTCGCCGCCACAGTAGCGGCTCCGATACGGAAAGAATGGGTCTCAAATTCCGCTGAGTCCAATCCCATGTGCTCCAGCGCCGCCTTTAAGATTGCTGTGAACTGAAACTGAGACAATGCCTGCCCGTCGGCATGTATGAGCAGCGGGCCAGGTGCCTGTGGCCGCTCTTGTAAATACTCCTTCACATTCGCAGAGCCAATTCTGTGCAAGGTCACCTCTCTTCCTTTCCCTTCCTGATCGGTCTTAGACCTTCTCAACCTTAACACCAATCTGTCAGCTTCCAGACAGACATCCACTGCCTGCAGCCCCCCAGAACTGCGCCTGTTCACGGAGACTAGCTCCCCGATTCTGAAGGCTCAGAAAAACGCTAGGGAGAAAGCCGTCCAGAAAAGCAGGGATTCAAAGGGGTCCCTGCAGAGTATTTCCAACTCCTGCGCTATGCGCACCAACAATGAGAAGGTAATAGGACGCCTTTGGTCCTGCCTCTGATTGCCCATAACATACCCTTCACCACTCGGAGAACAACAAATTATTTTGTCAGGTCCCTTGTACCGGCCACCTTGAACATGAAGGCCAGCGCCACGACCTGCCGACCTACTGATGCCTTGGAGTCCCATTTTCTGCGCACTGCAACAGGAACCATAGTAACAAGCCTAATGATTCTTCTTCCGAAATGGTACCACTGACAACCTCCACCAAATCGTTCCATTTGTTCCATACTGCCTTATAGGCAGCCCACGTCCGCAGTGCCAGCGACTGTCTGACATACTTGGCTATCCAACCACTCCAAGCTCCAAGAGTTCCGGGGGGATGTCCTCGCCTTGCGATTTCGCCCCTGGAGCCAGTGTCCTGAAACCCTCTACCTGCAACTGAGAAAGGGCATCAGCAATGCCATTCTCCGGACATAAAACGGGGAATGCTCGTAACCATGTGTTCATGTATAAGGTGTAGTACCGGCAATGATGATGATGAGAGGCTATTGATTGCTTGAACCATTGCCTCGCAAGCTGACCCAACACAAACCTGCCGATTCTTGAACTCTGTGCCCCATGCTTGAACCGCCGCTACCATAGGGAATAACTCCTGAAAGGCTGAGTTCGATGTGGGGCCCCCAGAAACCAATGACTCAGGCCATGCCATCGCTAACCATGATCCTTTCCGGTAAGCGCTGAACCCTTCTAATCCCGCCGCTGTATACAGCCCGAGTTGGGCACTCGTCACACTTTCCAGATGTATCAGCGCGGCGCCATTAAACGACTGAAGGAACGCTATCCAGACTTTCACATCCACCCTCATCACTCCTGACACTTTCACAAAGTGATGCAGCTGCATCACCCCTGCCATAGCCAGTGACTATCGCCTGCTGAACACCCTGCCCATTGGGATGATTCTGCACGCAAAGTTAAGCTTCACCAGAATCGATTGAAGGCGCCTCAAGGTTACCCGCGTCCGCAAGGGCCGAGAGATCCTCCGTAAGGTCTGCTACCTTCTCGACGGGCAAGCTGTACTCCATTCTTTTGGAGTCAATCCTTATGCCCAGGAATGCCAACTCCGTGGTGGGACCCTCCGTCTTCTTGTGCGCCAATGGAACCCCGAAGGTCTGACATACACCTGCAAACGTCTTGAGAATAAAATTACACGTATCTCTGCCCACCGGCCCCACAACGAGAAAATCATCGAGATAGGTGATGTTGTGGTAACCCGCCATAGTTCAGCCACCCACTGAAGGAAAGTGCTAAATGTCTCAAAATACGCACACGAGACGGAGCAATCCATGGGCAAGCAAAGGTCCACGTAGTACTCTCCCTCAAGGAAACACCCCAGAAGTCAATGGCTACGGGGATGAAAGGGGAGCAACCAGAAAGGAGACTCAATATCCACCTTTGCCATCTTGGTGCCGACGCCGGCTGCCTTGACAAGCCCCGTGGCACGGTCAAAAGACACGTAGGAAACAATGGAGCATTCTTTACCAATTCCGTCATTCACTGAGCCACCCTGAGGGTGAGACAGGTACTGTATTAGGCAAAATTTTCCAGGCTCTTTTTTTGGCACTATTCCCAACGGAGAAATTACCTAGTCTTGGCACTTCTGCCCAGATCTTTTCCAAGGCCACCCCAGGGAACTCACTAACTGATTTCAATTTTTTTGGACGCAAAGTGGATGGAAAGAGGGATTACAGGATCTCAAAACCATCCAGAAAACCCTCCCTCAGCAGCGTAGCTGCTCTTTCCTTTCCCGGCAGTCTACCATAGCGTTCTAGCCATGGCAGCATTGCGGCCAGCCGGATTGGAGTCCTGCCTCTTTGGAGAGGACTCCCCCGCTCTTGCACCTTCCCTGGTCCTGCTGCACTTGGATAATGGGTGATTGCCGCCGCAGCCTAAGAAGGAGTGCTTAAAATGACAGTTCGGGGCCCATTTGCAGCTATCGTCGTTGAAGGAGTGGCAAATTCCGTGGCCATGATGTGGCGAGGTTCCTTGCCCCACCTGCTTTCCCGCATCAGGGTCATTATGTTCAGCCAATAGGCTACCGCCTTGTCGCTCCATGCCGTAGCCGACCTAGACGCCATGTATTGCCAAAACTCCTTGTCGTAACACCACCACGCCCCCCCCCCCCGTAAGTCCGGTACGCATTCCTGATCTCCTCCAGGTATACTGCTCTGGGTGCCATTCACCTAGTACGCAGGCCATGATTGTGAAGGCCTAGAGCCAGTTGTTGAATGTGCTGGGAAGCCGCCTAAAGGAATTCTTACGGGGATCCGCTAACCCGGGATATAGGCAATAAGAAGAACAGTTCAACAAATTCCCTGCGCCAGATCTTTTCTTTGACATCCAGGGGCAAATGTGCCCCACAATGGTGGACCTCCCAGCCGACTCCAACATCCTGCTCGTCCCGACTAGAGGGCTGTTCTGAGGGGCCAGCCGGAAGGGTAGAAGTGCTGAGGGGGGTTAACCCGGAGTAGTGACCCGGGTGCACCTGGGCGTTCCCGGATAGACTACCCACCCACACCCCGGCTATTTGGTTATTTGGTTGCTGATTGGGAGATCATGAGCACACATAAGGGATTTTAGGGATGCAAGAAACTTGGGTGTCATGGAAGGAGGAGCCCCCCCTCGTACCGCTCAACCCCCAAAACCCTTGTACGCTCACCTGACTCCTGTCGTGCAGGGGTAGCTGCCACCCTGGGACACTCTCGCAGCTCGATCCGATGGGCCATCCATGCCCGCCTTGTCCGGTGAGGGCTCTTCTCCCTGCCGGCTCCTGAGCAGGCGCAGCTGCAACCGCCTGACACCTCACTTCAGGACCTGGACCTGACTCTGGATCTGGGAAGGCAGGAAGAACAATTACTAGCTCTCCTATGCCTGTATCCCGTTGCCCCGGCAGTCCGCTCACACCCTGAGGTGCTTGGAAACCAAATCTAGGGCAACGGCAGGGCTTAGAGACTCAACTGACCCCAACGGCCCAAGGGCTGGGTCAATGCCGTAACTAAACCCTTCTTGCATGTCTGTATCCCTTGGCATCCCATTAGCAAGGGTATCGTCAATGAATTCTGGACAGACTTTACTTGCAGGCACCAAGACACGGGAACAGCCACTCTAGCTTCCAATCCAGCCAGGACCCTCACCACTACCTCACTCTATAGATAGATAGAATATATTTTGAATATCTATCTATCCATCTTCTATATCCCTTTTCTCTCTACTGTGTTTAACTCCCTTCATCTCCTCTCTTTCCACTATATCTTTCTCCTATCTTTCCTTTCTCTCTCTCCTCTTACTTTTCCTCTCTGTCACACTCCCTGTCTTTCATCTCGCTCCCTCCTCTCTCTCCCTCTACTATATATCTTCCCTTGAATTCCTTTATCTCTCATCTCCGTCTCATTTCTCTCTCTGTTTCCTCTCCCCCCTCCCCCCCCGCTTCTCATCTGAAACATCTTCCTTTCTCTCTCTCCTCAATGTCAAGTAATTTAATTCCAAGACATGACTAGATGTGTTGCCAATGTAATACAGTACAGGTGCAAGCGTTCATTGTAGTTCAACGAAAAAGCTATTTTTTTGTGAAGTATGTATGAAACAAACAAACAATATCAGCCTCTATGTAAGTCATTGAAACAAGAAAAAGAAAAATTTTCAAGACTGTTTATGAGTAGAAAAATATCTATTTTGTTTTGTTTTGTTACATCACTTCCTGAGAGCTGGATCATGAGGGGTGGATGTATCTATCTGTGGTGGGAACAGTGCAAAGTGACTGAAATTGACACCACACCTTTCCCCTCTCACAGGCCAGAAACAGACTGCTTGTTTGAGGAAATGCAAGTCATGCTCTCCAGAAATTAAACAGCCTTCTCAAACACACAACTTCCACTAATGTATCTTGAATGACTCCACGGCCATGCAGAGCTTTCAAAATGTGTTGTTTTATGTTATTAAAAACAAACTTTATGCCATTTTAATTAATTATTCTCTTTTTCAGACTCAAAGTTTTCAAACATATAGATTTTTCATTGTACAGTGGTGCTGTAATGACACACCTTTAGCATTAAATATGAGATATACAGTAGATATGTTGTCCAGTTTCTTGGCTACAGTGCACTAAATATAAAGAAATGAAAATAACTTATTTAAATGCTAAAAATATCCTTGTGTCTTTCAGGATTTTTTATCTTTGTGTTTCACTGTTTGATGAAAGAAAACGTCAGGAAACAATGGAGAATACATCTGTGCTGTGGGCGGTTCAGACTTGACAACTTTTCTGGTGAGAATCTGTCTATTTTTATAATTTAGTGACTGAGAGATCTGGGTATTGAGTGTTCACCCACAAGGCTTGGGATCGTCATACCGGTGCCACGTAGACTTATGACAACCTCACGTGGAAGTAGTTAATAACATAGAAACTATAACGAAAACCTAGTTAGGTCTTAAAGGGAGACTGCAGATGTTCCAGTTATTACTGAAAAATACACATGTAAATACATATAATTGCAACTGGTTGTTATTTAATAATTTTGAGTGGAGATGTTACATAATGATTTATTTATATTTATAGTATGCCTTTTTTGAATAACTATTCTTAATAATGGAGATATGTTTGTAGAAATAAAATAAAAAAAAGTAGCCTTTAATGTATTATTATTCTTCACTGTGGGAGGCCATTGCTTCATTTGTTTTCCTGATTTGTCACATTGGAGGGTGTGTAGCCATTTAATCTTAATTGGAATAGGGCAACCTTTGGAAAACAGTGATCACAACACAGTCTCATTTGAGATTGAATTAAAAAAACAAAATTTTAAGGGGCCAACAAAAACTCTTAATTTTAAAAGGGCAGATTTTAACGGTCTAAGGGCAGCAATACAAAGTATAGACTGGGACAGAGAACTGATAAGTAAAAATACTGAACATAAATGGACAACATTTAAATCCTTACTAAATATACATACACATCAGCATATACCGTGTGGGAATAAAAGTAAAAGGAGTAATTCCCATCCAATGTGGCTTAACAATGATTTAAAGATCAAGATACGGAGTAAAAAACAGGCATTTAAAATATACAAACAAGAGGGGACAGAGACTGCTTTACGGGAATACAAGGAAATCAACAAGGCTCGCAAAAGCGCGATTAGACTGGCTAAAATAGAAAATTAAAAATGAATTGCAAAAGAGAGTAAGACTAACCCTAAAATATTTTTTAAGTATATTAATGGGAAGAAGGCGAGGAAGGAAGCTATAGGAACATTATAATGTGACACAGGCCGTCTGATAATTAGTGACCAGGAAAAGACAGAAGAGCTAAATGGGTTATTTTCTTCGGTATACACAAGAGAGGTACTAGTGGTTGGGACACAGCAACATAATGGGGCTACACTACCTTGCCAAATAATTGGTTAACACAGGAAGTAATCCAAAAGAGGTCGGAAAAAATAAATGTTAATAAAGCCCCGGGTCCTGATGGAATACATCCAAGGGTACTGAGGGAACTGGGTTCTGTAATAGCCAAACCATTATATTTAATGTTTCAAGATTCACTCAACAGAGGGTCTCTACCAGATGACTGGAGAAAAGCTGATGTGATACCTACAGTATATTTAAAAAGGGAGCAAGAGCAAATCCGGGGAATTATAGACCAGTGAGCCTCACTTCTGTGTGGGGAAGCTTTTAGAAGGGTTAATAAGGGATACTATACAGGAATATATCTATTTGAACAGGATTATAAGTAGGAGTCAACATGGATTTATGAGGAATAGGTCATGTCAAACCAATCTAATTAGTTTCTATGAGGAGGTTAGTAGGAACCTGGATCAAGGCAACTCAGTGGATGTAGTCTTTTTGGATTTTGCAAAGGCTTTTGATACAGTGCCACATGGGAGACTATTGTGCAAACTAAGAGATACAGGAATTGCAGTAAATATCTGTTCATGGATTGAGAGCTGGCTAAAAGACAGGAAGCAAAGGGTTGTTGTAAATGGAACATACTCTAGTTGGACTAATGTGGTAAGTGGGGTTCCTCAGGGTTCAGTATTAGGTCCTTTCCTTTTTAAAACATTTATTAAAGACTTAGAGGTAGGATTGGAGTGTGGTGTCTCCATTTTCGCTGATGACATGAAGTTGTGCAAGGTAATTAAATCAGATAATGATGTGCTTTCCCTCCAAAGGGATTTACATAAAATGGAGGAATGGGCATCTAAATGGCAGATGAGATTTAATACGAATAAATGTAAAGTTATGCATCTGGGAACGAAAAATAACCATGCAATTTATAATCTTAATGGAGCAAATCTCTGTGTATCAGATATTGAAAGGGATTTGTGAGTGCTTGTGGACAACCACCTAGGTAACAGTGCTCAAAGCGAAGCAGCAGCTGCAAAGGCAAATAAAATATTAGCATGTATTAAGAAGGGTATACATGCAAGGTAAGCAAATATAATTCTGCCACTATACAAATCCCCAGTACGCCCTCACTTGGAATATGGAGTACAATTTTGAGCACCACTTCATAAAAAGGACATTTTAGAGCTGGAAAAGGTACAGAGGAGGGCAACAAAACTAATTAGGGGAATGGAGGGGCTAAGTAATGAAGAAAGACTAACCAAATTAAGCTTATTTTCTCTAGAAAAAAGGTGTCTAAGAGGGGATTTGATTACCTTATATAAATACATCCAGGGTCAGTATAAAGATGTGTCAAGGGAGGTTTTTGTGCCAAGAGGTTTTCAACTGACAAGAGGACATCCCTTGAGGTTAGGAGTAAAAAGATTCCACCTTAAAGAAAGAAAAGGGTTCTTCACAGTAAGGGTGGTTAATCTGTGGAATTCTGAAAAACTCTTAATTTTAAAAGGGCAGAGGAGGTGGTGACAGCGGATTTGATAGATAACTTTAAAAGGGGACTGGATTTATTTCTAATTAAAAAGGGAATTCAGGGTTATCATGGATAATTAGAGAGACAGTATTGATCCAGGGAGAAATCCGATCGCCAGTATCTGGGGTCAGGAAGGAATTTTTTTTTTTTTTTTCTTTGAGACGATTGGCTAAGTCTCGCTTTTTTTTTTTCTGTTTGCCTTTCTCTGGATTAATTAATAATTAAAAAAATAAATGAATAAACAAATTAATAATTGATTAATAATTAATTAACAACTAATTAATTAATAGTTAATCCGCATCTTGCAGATCAGAGGAGATTTTAAAAGGTTGAACTTGATGGACTGAAAGTCTTTTTTCAACCTCAAATACTATGTAACTATGTATTTTCCATTTGATATGCTATTTAATAGAACTGCATGTAGATCATATGTGCATCCAATGTTCTTTCCAGGGTGTTAAAAAAGCAATGCTTGCCCCAATCACATATAATTTCCTATTATACTAAATTAATTAAAGGCATATCTAAGTTTGCTGGATTATGAATGCATCTGATAGAGGAGAATTAGTAGTGTATGCAAAAAAATGTTTTGCATAAAAAAAATCCCAAAATAAATATTTAAACACTTACATTGAGGTCAGCAAAATCCCTTGTAATCTCTGACAGTTGCAAATTAGTGTTAAGACCCTCCAAACCCAGGCTAAATTAGCATCACATTGTATATCACTGATGTGTATCACTGATATGTGCTATGCCTCTCTCTCTATGTCCTGTCTCTTTCTCTGTCTCTCTCTCTCATCTGTTTCTCCCGCTCTGTGCCCCGCTCTGTGCCTTGTCTCTCTGCCCTGTCTGTGTCTCTCATGCCTCTCTCTCTCTCTGTTCTGTCTTTCCCTCTCTCTCTCTCTCTGTCCTGTCTCTCTCTCTCTCTCTCTCTTGTGTGTGTGTCTCTCTCTCTCTCTCTCTCCTTTTACTCTCTTTCTCTCTCCTCTCTCTCTTTCCCAAGCGGGTTACGAGTTACGGCCTTAAAAACTTTGCTGTGGTTAAACTCGTAACTTACAGCCTCCTGAAGCCTTTGATCTTTCACTTTCGCAAGAGTTACGATGGCTAAAATCACAAATAACTATTCAGTTGCTCCAATTCCTAAAGCCCACAAATGTTTTCACACCCGTAAATGGCAAATGCAGGAGGAGAAAATCCTATGAGTGCTAGAGAGGACCCGCAAGGAGGTTAAACACCTATTCGTAGCACTGTAAATGCAAATAACAAAACAATGCTGCACTGTAAATAACGGGGAAAGCGATGATACACATTAGAATGAATTGCACAACAGTCTCAAGCTTGCAAATCGGCAGTATATAAGATTTATTTTTTTATTTAATTTCCGGGTTAAATCTATCTATCAATAGATAATACATATCAGGCCATCCACATAGTCTAGAACAGTATTGGCATTCATTTTCATAATTCTGTGTTTTGCAAGTCTGATTGCATATCGGACCCCCGAACCTATTTGATTGGCATGTAACCTCCATCCTTTACTACCGTAATAATGGCTGATTCTAAATGGAAGGTTACGGGCTTGCTTACTTGATCATGTTCCCGCCATGTACTGCTACGAACCAGTGCCAGTCGGCTTTGGGCCAGTAACTTGCAGGCTTGAGCAATTGAATAGCTCCGGAATCGGAGACGAACGGGAGCCTGCAATACACCCACAGACATACAGCCTACAACGATCGATTTGCTGGCTTGCAATTGAATCTGGTCCTTTATACTTAAAGTTGGTGATAATTGATATGTAAACATTGTTGATAATGATTTTATATATATCAAGTCAACAAAGATTCTTGGATAAACAAAATAAAAAAGGGAAACATAAAAACACAGATCCGATGGCAGCTAACAAACATAAGGTCCATCTACTCCACCCCTTTTATCTTCCTTATGTGTTTGGCTTATTTAATCCTAAAGGTGACATTAGGTGTATGCCAGGCACTGCTGCATTCATTAACAGTGTTTGTTGCTACCGCATCCACCGGACGGCTGTTCCACCTATTTACCCTTTTCTTTAATTCTTCTGTAGTTATGAACTCCTAAAAGTATAGATTTTATCCAGCATAACGAAGAGAGAGACTTCAGTGACCACTTCATGGACCACCCACTGATTGCCTGCCTCCTCCAGTGCACTGTGCAATAGAAGAGAGTAAGAAAAAAGTTCCCTGTTTAGTAGCACACCAGTAATATTAACCACTAAAAGAAATCTAAGATACAATATATAAAAATTGCTTTGGGGAACTTTTTTCTTCTTTTCGTTTTTGAGTAAAACTTATGCCACTGAGCGCCTTATAGATTATTGGGATTGTAAAAATGAAAACTTTACCTTGAGCCAACATCTTTAAGTTTTTGTTATATTATAGAAGAGAGTACTTACAATAAGAGCCAGTATCATGGCCTTTCTCCAATATATGTTTATGCAGTTTTAATTAATTTAATTAATTTTGTTGCATAGATTTATTGCAAACCCATTTAATCTGTGGACCACCTGAGAGAAGCTCATAGACCACGGATGGACCATGGAGCACAGTTTGGGATTCTCTGATATAGAGTTATTATTGCTATTATTTAATTTCCTTCTGCTCAGATATATATGGGCTGCCATGTTTGCAGCTCTCCCTCTTCCCATTCCTGCATCAGATAGGCAGCAAACTGTGAATGTCCATGTGGCAGCTTCTAGTGCAGGAGCCAGCTACTGCTTGATGATGTAGCGCAATAGAAAGCTAGTGATCATGCTATGTAGACTAGAAGCTACAATATGAATATTCACAGCTTGCATGCAAATGACTGATCTGAAGTTTAGAAAATATGAAAGTAACAGAAAAATATTTTAGAGGAAAGTGTTTTCTCCTGAAAAACGCTGTCTTGTTAAATTAAACAAACCTTGGAGTTGACTGATCATTAAATCAGTTAGCGGTGTTTATTCAGCCAGAGAGACTGAGGCTAATTCAAAACAGTTTTAATATATGATACCCCACAAGGCTTTCTCCAGCCTAAAGCAAGATATGCATGCATTTTTATGCAAAAAGACCTAATAATGTTTAATCCTGCTTGTTTGTTTGTATGATAGACATTTTTGTCCTCAAGGTTCATATAAAAGACAGAAAGCTTATTACATTAGCTCTGAGGCATTGAGAATGTCTATTTTTCATTTCAGATTGGAGCAGACTAAGCAACGTGGAAGTCAAACAGAATGGTCAGGCACACAAGGTGCCCTCGATTTGCTCCAATACAACCCATTCCACAACGTTATCAAGTGATTCCCGCTTCTCTAGAGACCCATCTTCTGAGAGGAACTATGGTAATGGTGAGCAGTGCACCCAATGTGGGGGAAACAGAGCATGTGACCTGGGGCATGGAAATGGTGAGCAGAGAGCCCAATGTGGGGGAAACAGGGCATGTGACCAGCGGTGTGGAAATGGGGAACAGAGCACCAAATGTAGGAAGAACAGGGCTTGTGACCTGGGGCATGGAAATGGTGAGCAAAATGCCCAATGTGGGGGAAACAGAGCATGTGACCTAGGGAAATGGAAATGGTGAGCAGAGAGCCCAATGATGGGGGAAACAGGGCATGCGACCTGGGGAGCGTTCATGGTAAGTAGAGCGTCCAGTGTAGGAGAAACAGAGCATGTGACCTGGGGCATTGAAATAGTGAGAAGTCCACCAGATGTGGGGAAAACTGGGCATGTGACCTGGGGCATAGAATTGGTGAGCAGAGTTAACAATGTAGGGGAAACAGGGCATGTTACCTGGGGAGTGACAATGGTAAGTAGAGCATCCAGTGTGGGGGAAACAGAGTATGTGACCTGGGGCATGGAAATGTTGAGCAGAGCACCCAATGTGGGGGAGACAGGGAATGTGTCCTGGGGCATGGAAATGGTGAGCAGAGTTCCCAATGTAGGGGGAACAGGGCATGTAACCTGAGGCATGTTCAGATCATTTTTCAATCTTCTTTCTAATTTACGGAAGACATTTTCATCTAGTTTATTTCCTAATTTAGAAATCATACTTATTCCTCCCATAACAATTAGATTTTCTAAGCATTTCTTCTCAGAATCGTTACATAGTCACAATCATGTGGTCACAAACATTTATCAGAGGTAGATGAAAACATGTACTGTATATACTCGAGTATAAGCCGACCCGAGTATAAGCTGAGGCACCTGTTTTACCACAAAATACCGGGAAAACTTAGTGACTCGAGTATAAGCCGAGGGTGGGAAATGTGCTGCCCCCTGTGTCCCTCTTGTGCCCTCTGTGCCCTTTTCTTGTGTCCCCCCTCTCTCTCCCCTGTGTCTCTTCCCCCTCTCCCTCCCCTGTGTCTCTTCCCCTCCTTTCCCTCCCCTCTGTCTCTTCCCCTCCTCTCCCTCCCTTGTCTCTTCCCCTCCTCTCCCTCCCCTGTGTCTCTTTCCCCCTCTCCCTTCCCTGTGTCTCTTTCCCCCCTCTCCCTCATGTTTCTTTCTCAAACCCCCTCCTCACTTTACCCCTCTAATTACCTCCTCCTCTCCCTTTCCCCTCACTTACCTTCTATCCGCAGCTGCTTCTGGAAGGTAGGTGAGGGGAAAGGGGGAGGCAATGAGAGGGGTAAAGTGAGGAGGGGGGTTGAGGATGAGGAGGAGGGGGGTGTAACAGAACCCATCACTGTTTTACCCTGTTTTATGGTTATTTAATTCTTGGTTAAAATATGATCCTACTATTATACTGTATGTATGTTGGTTTATGCTCTGCAGAATATTAGCCCAGACTATTGCAGACCTTGGCATAATAGATAATCCTATTACAGAGACTCCTCATAAGATAAGGAAGTCTATTGTATAAAGTGTTTTCATTCTCAGACATAAGAACAAAGAGGGATGATCTAATCACTGTCTGATTGTATCAAAGTTGCCAGGTAGCCTCAGGGAGGTGTGACCCACCTATTGTCCCTCTATGTGTATTGTGTGGCCAACTATGGGGGATGTGTATTGCCTGTGGGAAGAGATGTGTATATATATTTCTGCACATAACAAAATAAAGTCAGTATTCATTTGACTCCCAAATTGAGTGTCGTCCAATATGGGAGGTTGGGGATGGTGACACTGTAGTGCTTCTTGGATATTTTACCGTATACCAGCGGAGATATTGGATTCGTGTTCCAACTCCGTTACAGGGGGTTTAGGATGGGGGGGTTTAGGATGAGGATGGGGGGGTTGAGGATGAGGATAGGGGGGTTGAGGATGAGGATGGGGGGTTGAGGATGAGGAGGATGATAAGGGAGGGGAAGGGAAAGAGCCACAGGGTGGAGAGACACGGGAGGGAAAGAGAGCCACGGGGGTGGAGAGATGCGGGAGGGGGGTGGAGAGACATGGGGGTGGAGAGACACGGGGGTGGAGAGACACGGGGGTGGAGAGACACGGGTGACTCGAGTATAAGCCGAGGGGGCCCTTTTCAGCCTTAAAAAAAGGGCTGAAAAACTCGGTTTATACTCGAGTATATACAGTATTTAATTTAGAAGGAAACATAGATTATATGTAAGTATTTTAATTAAGTTTCTGTTTAAGAAATATTTTTACTACTCCTATAAGATAAAAAAAATATTCAGTTCAGTTGCTTTAATTTTTCTTAAATCTTTTTTGCAATTTAATTGAAAATTAAGATTTTTTCTTGTTTTTAAATTAGCATAAATAGAATAAATAATTGATAGAATACAATTTTTAAGAGGAGGAAATAAACGCATATTTTCAAATTGTGTTGAAGTATATATTATAATGACAAATTAAAAATATAATAACAAATGTTTAATTTGTATATAACGAAAAAACTGTATTGGGCATTTTAAAAGAAGACTGTAATACTGTTAATTTATTGTAATAATAAATATTAAACATTCTTCAAAAGCGATTCCTTTCCCACCATTGAAAAACATTTTTGTCTTTACCTGGAATAAAATTAGAACTTTGGATAACTGGGGCTGAATGATTGATTGTTCATTGGAAAGATTCCATTTAAATCTATAGGTAGACCATCGAAGGAAAGTATGCTTAGTGTAAATATTATTAATAGATTTCATACATTTCTTTAATTCTTTCCCCACATTATATATTGCATATCAAGATGCGTGATACAACATGATTGATATTCGTTAGTGTGCAATAAAATTAATTGTTGTATTTGTGCAGCTATATAATAATTGTATTAACGAGCAGTAGAAAGACCTCCCATAATTTTGTCTATACATTATATTTAGTTTTATTCTAGAATGTTTAGTGTTCCACATAAATCTAGGAAATGAAATTTGTAAATAATTCATATCTAATTGATTTATGGAAAAAATAATATAATGTTTGGGTTAAAGCTGTCATCTTAATAGGATGAATATACCCCAGCCAAGAAATATGGTATTTGGACCAAGACTTAAGATAAAGAGTTAGAAATGTACTAACATTTTAATTATTTATCTAATATTAATCCTGTATGGTTTTGTCTAGCACTGTAAGTAGTACTTTTATTAAATAAAGAGCAAGAAAACAAAGTGATATAAAAAATGCTAACATTGTATAAGAATAAATCAATTAAACCAATTAATCAATAACACAACTAAAATGGACCTTATAGAAGATGCTGATAAAGCTTGAGACAAACTAAATGTAAATGTTATCAAGACGTTAAAAATCCAAATACTATGTTAGTTCTTTATCACCTATTTTATTTGCTCTAGCCTTAGAACACTTAGCAGCTCAAATTCAACAAAATAAGGATATTTGGGAAATAACTGTCAGAAAAAAAGATTATAACTTTTATGTAATGATAAGTGTGCTATTATGTTTTTATAGTTTGTTCTCCTAAATATTTTATATGTGAGTTCTTCCAAGCAAAATTAAAATAGATTTTCAGTAATTTCAAAGTTGGAGCAGGAATTTTTACATTTAATGAGGCTGATTTATTAGTATTTATTTTTAACCCTGATACTGTATATCAGCAATTTGCTTTTTAATATACAAAATAGATTTCTCAAAGTTGTTACCGGTTAATATCATTGTCTGCAAAGAGGCTAATCTTAAATGGGCCTTTGACAACTTTTATCCCATTGATAGCGGTTGCAAGGAGTTCCATAGCAATAGCAAATAATGCTGGAGAAAGTGGACCATCCTGACCTGTACCTCTTTGAATTGTTATATCTCCTGTTGTTGGACCAGGACATTTTATAGATGTCTTTAGGTAATTGTGAATTATTTTAATTGCTTCCAAAAATTATGTAATTATACCTATATATTACAATGGTTCAAATCGATAATTCCACCCAAGGGAATCACACGCCTAATTCTTTAAAGGATCTTACAGTAAAATAATCAGAATCTTGAATTTGTTCCTCCTCTTGGCATCACCAGTTAAATAACCCTCTTTATCATGGAGTGCATCTTAATCATATCTCTGGAGGACACACCAGTGGCAGAGCTAGGGAATGAAGGGCCCCGGTGTATGACTCTTTCTGGTTCCAAATATATTTATGTTTATATATTATAAATAATATATAACATATTATAATATATATATATATATATATATATATATCACATATAATAGTTGTCAAACTGCGAGACGTCGTCACGCTTTGTGAGGTGCGTACGACTTAGGCAAGCCGTTAAACCGTAGCACTTAGCCGATGCAAGCCACGCAAAGCGAGGCGAGCCGTTAAAATACGTGGGACCTAGAAAAAAAATAAGAGATGCAGGACTTAGAGAAAAAATAATACAAGACGCAAACATTTACAAGATTAACGGCCGAACAAAAAAAACGAAAAACACACAAAAAAATCATTCATTATTACTTACAGTAACTACATATACATAGAAATATATTTGTCTCTAAGAGGAACGAAAGTACACGACAAGCGCAAGCCTCACAATGAGTGCTGAAGGTCCTCACAGCACAAAACGGTTTCAATTATGTCTCAAACAGCATTCCCATGGCTTCAAATGTTATTGCTCCGTCATTTTTGACGGGCAAGTCGCTAATATATATATATATATATATATATATATTACCAGTTGATAACTGGAATTGTGGGAGGAGCCCTATCCCACATCCCCTTTATAAACCCATCCTCACTCATCACTTACTTCCACGCTGTTTTCATGTGCAGACGCTTGTTTCATATGCAGATGCTGGTCTCATGTCCGCGCCGGTTGTTCCTCCACTGCTGTGGCTCAGCCACTGGTATGCCTCCAGGAGCTGCGCTGTTTCTGTGCAGCTCCTCCTTGCCTCCTGTCACCCTTCCTTCTCCCCTGTTCCTCCCTTGTCCCTCTCCTGTCTGTTTGCCTCTCCCTGGCTTCCTCCTTCTGCCTGTGCCCCCTGTCTCTCCCTCTCATTTCCTCTGCTCCTCTTGGCTCCCCCTTTCTGCCTCCTTTTCCCTTCTGCCCCACTTCACCTTCCACGCTTCCCTACCTGTTTCTTCTGCTCTTCCTGTTGTTTTTTGGCCTTCTCTAGCAAAGCTGAGACTCCAGCCTCAGTCTGGAGCGCCCTGTTGCCTAGCAACGCCCAAATCTCACCTGTTGCGTGATTTCCAAGGCTTCAGCACCAAATTCAAGTTTAAAATACCCACTTCTGCAGTTTTTAATCCTACTTCTTAATACTATCTTCAGTTTCACTTTTCTTAAATTACATCATCTTCCCTTATCACTTTATTTTCTTTTCCTGTACAGCAGTGATGTGTATTAGCTGTGATGTGTATTTTCTACTCTAGAGCTCACTCTCATTGCTGTATCCCTGTGTATTTTCTGCTTCAGAGCTCACTCAATTTTGCTGTATCCCAGCAGTGCTGGGATAACAAAACCATTTCCAAAGAAGATGCGTCAGTGAAATCAAAAGACCCCGTCTGGTGAACCTCAATCATTCCACTGCGGAGAGCCTTCCTTCCTAGGCAACTTCATCTCTTGGCAGTCCACCACCAGTGGCCAAGCATCTCATTATCCACCACTGCTGCTACCAAATTGGCCTATGGGTTCCCAAAACCAAGCGAGTTCACAATATTACCTTTGCAACCAGGTATCTCACTAGTCAAGACTTCATTCTTGTCGACGATCACTTCTCCAATTCAATTTTTAAAGACTAGCCATCACCTACTATCTCACTCACAATCTTTCCAGTCCTGTCTCTCTATCACTCTACCTCAAAAATCCAATTCGGCCCCCTTTGCTAATCATCTCCAGCTAGCCTTTAACCACCATTACTTCCATTCACTACATCAGAATCATTCTCACCAGACCTGGCTACAATCCCTTCTTCCATTCTGAGCACTCGTTCCTTATTGGGGCAGCCTCAGCGGCTTCCAAAACAATACGACAGTGCATGTTATCGAGGCAATAGGCAGCCAGAGCCCTCCTTGTTTCAGTAGACAGTAGATCGGCACTCCTTCATACTGGGGCAGCCTCAATGGTTCCCAAATAAACAAGATATCCGTTCACGTATTCAAAGACATAGGCCGCAGAAAACCTACTTCTCAATTCTATCCATACTATTATCAACTACTTCCTTCTCACCACGTTACCCATTTCTCTGTTATTAATTCAGTATTAATCAACATCTTGACCCTAGTAAATTCTTACTCCATAGATGTAAAGGAATAGTTCCTCAATCACATATCTCCTTGTAACACTCATTCCAGGGTTCTGTGCCTTTTTGTCACCGTCCTCAAGCCAGATTATTACCACGCTTGTCCTCCTTCTGCTATATCCGCTATCACTACTCATTCACCGTTGGTGTCCCCTCGCTTCTATATTATCTCCCTCATTTTCTTATTCACCGCAAGGACTTTACCATCTCATTCGCTATTACTATTCTAGTCACATGTTCTACATTGATCTAGTGCCATCATGGCACTTTTTAAAGCTGACTTTACGTTCGTTCAACTTTCATGCCCATTCAGACGCACATTTTGAGACCCTCTTTCAAATTGCTCACCTCAAAAAGGTGCTTCTATAGTCATACCTCTTCCATCTCAAATCAAGTCGCAGATCCCAGAGCACATAGCTCCAAGTCGCTAAGCCATCATTGGGCTCCGATCATGCTACTTCCTCACGACAATCACTAACCCATTCTTTCACTTCAGACTATTCTAATTCCTATTATCACATAGGGGATAGCAAATCATTTTTCAAAGAAACGTCTCCATAATAGCAAACTCAAAAGTCCCTGTCTAGCCGATCTCAATCTTTCCGATGCAGATAGCTTTCCTTCCCAAGTTTCTTCATCTCCTGGAAAATCACCATCAGCAGCAAGCAATCAGTCGTCCCTTTGACCGTCCCGCGATTAATGCAGGATCATGGTATCCAATATCCAGCTCATGCCAGAAAGTCAGAGCTCCATAGGATCCTCCAAATGGAGGGACCCGCTCGACCAGCCGCTCCTACTACACCAGATGACCATTTCACTCAGTTACAAAGTAAAGCTGTGGACATAGATCGATCATTTCTCTAAAGCTTATTTTAATTACGAATCATTTATGACTCCACGACTAGTATCTTCATGGATGTTTTTCCTCCTCTCCTTCACTTCCTTCCAAGTTACTCATCTCAAGCGGCTTATTCCAATATCTTCACAACCCTTTGGCATGATCCTGTCGGGCTTAGCGCCTCACCGCCCACCTATGCCACCAGCATACCGACCTTCACAGGTTCCTGAGTCCAAGCAATTCACAATCTCACATTCACAAACCAGATACCTCCCTAGACAAGACCTTACTCTTGTGGTTTAACATTGGACTCTTACCCTTCAATCTTCACTGACTGGTTGCACTCCCCCTGTCATTATTTACTATCAAACTTGCAACCTTTAGTGTCTCGTATCCATTCTCTGCACTCTCTATAACACATGAATCAGCAAATCTTCCAGACGTCTTTTGGCCCTCTAAGCAGGCTGAGAAAGCTTAGCTTAAGCCACACCACCAGCTACTCAGGGAGAGGGATCCAACCACAAATATATATATATATATATATATATATATAGTGACAAGGATGGCCATTTACCACAGGGATTTTTATAACAAAAGGTTCCGCAACACATAGATTTATGATGCAGGAGACTTGTTTATTTTAGGGCTCATAAACAAGGGTCCAGAAGTAGTAATAAACTTTAAGAAAAAATGAAATTTTCCACGTCTTTAAATAAGTAACAGCGGATGAAGCATAGGGCCAGCCCGGCTCTCCCATATGCTTCACCCCAGGGACCCTTTGATATTGCAATATTAACTTACTGCAAATTAACAGGTCAAGCACTCCGCCTCTTCCCTGGGGTATAATAAGTCTGGTACCTTCATTCAGTGTCTCTGACAGCTCCACACTCGCCTAGACCTGGTCTTCTTAGGCAACTCTGCCTATGAATCCTCAAAATTCAATTCCCTTACTTGGTGCTTTTGTAGTTTCACCTCCTGAGTCTGTAGTCACTCTTTCTGTCAGCTCTGTTCGTCCAGCGACTGCAAACAGCACACACTCCTTTCTGTTGTCCAAAACTCGCAGCCCCAGTAAACAAGATGATCTCCTTCAGGTTTGCTTTCAAAGTTCAAAATGTAGATCCACACATGACCAGCACACAACCTGGACCAGAGCCTAGTCAGCAGCCCTCCCCATGTCTGCTTTCCAGGCTTTAAAGTGAAGCTGCAGCTGGACCAATTAGGCGTTCTTCAGGAGTTTAACTCTGTCACTCCTGTCAAGAACTCGTTACACTACTTTACTTGGCACCATCCTCTAGGTGGCAAACCAAACGGTCACAATATATATATATATATATATATATATATATATATATATATATATATATATATATATATACACATACACACACACACATAGACAGTTGTGCTCAAAAGTTTGCATACCCTTGGCGAATTGGTAATATATGTACCATTTTTAAAGAAAACATGAATGAGCAGCAAAACACATTTCTTTTATTTCTTATGGGATTCATATTCAACTGTAGGTTATAACAGAATAGCACGATCATAAAACAAAACATGGCAACAAAGAAAAAAATTAAATGATCCTGTTCAAAAGTTTGCATACCCTTAATACTATGTATTGCCCCCTTTAGCATCAATGACAGCATGCAGTCTTTTGTAATAGTTGTCTATGAGGCCCCTAATTCTTGCAGGTGGTTTAGCTGCCCATTCGTCTTTGCAAAATGCTTCCAGGTCATGCAAAGTTTTTGATCGCCTTGCATGAACCGCACATTTGAGATCTCCCCATAGTGGCTGATGATATCAAGGTCAGGAGACTGTGATGCCCACTCCAGAACCTTCACCTTTTTCTGCTGTAACCACTGGAGGGTCAACTTGACCTTGTGCTTAGGGTCATTGTCATGCTGGAAAGTCGCATGCACAGATTTCGTGCAGAAGAATAGAATTTGTCTGCCACTATTTTCTGATAACATGCTGCATTCATCTTGCCATCAATTTTCACAAGATTACCCGTGCCTTTAGACCTCACACACCCCCAAACCATCAGTGAGCTCCCACAATGCTTCACAGTGGGTATGGTATTCTTTTCACTATAGGCCTTCTTGGCCCCTCTCCAAACATAGCGCTTATGTTTGTGACCATAAAGTTCTATTTTGGTCTCGTCACTCCAAATTACAGTGTGCCAGAAGCTGTGAGGAGTGTCAAGGTGTTGTCGGGCATATTGTAACTGGGCTTTTTTGTGGCATTGGCGCAGTAAAGGCTTCTTTCTGGCAACTGGACCATGCAGCTAAGTTTTGTTCAAGTATTGTCGTATTGTGCTCCTTGAAACAACCATACCGTCTTTTTCCAGAGTAGCCTGTATTTCTCCAGAGGTTACCTGTGGGTTTTTCTTTGTATTCCGAACAATTCTTCTGGCAGTTGTGGCTGAAATCATTCTTGGTCTACCTGACCTTGGCTTGGTATCAAGAGATCCTTGAATATACCACTTCTTAATAAGTGATTGAACAATACTGACTGGCATTTTTTAAGGCTTTGGATATCTTTTTATATCCTTTCCCATCTTTATGAAGTTTTATTACCTTGATACGCAGGTCTTTTGACTGTTCTTTTCTGCTCCCCATGGTTCAGTATATAGCCTGCTCAGTGCATCCACGTGAGAGCTAACAAACTCATTGACTATTTATAAACAGACACTAATTGCAATGTAAAAAGACATAGGTGTCGGAAATTAACCTTTAATTGCCATTTTAACCTTTGTGTGTCATCTTGTGTGTCTGTAATAAGGCCACCCGCCATCAGCCCGCCTCTTACTACTTACATTGATCAGGGAGTTGCACTCTCTTCCTCCATGTCCCCCCTGTCTACGTTTTTCTGCAGAGGCAAAGACTGCCTCTGCAGAAAAACATAGGCAATGGAGATAGGGAGGAAGAGTCAGCAACTCCCTGATCAATGTAAGCAGTAAGGGGGCCTGATGAGGCTGGGGCCCTTCCACAAAAGAGCCCCGGTGCTTTGCACTGCCTGCACCGGTGGTAGCTCCGCCACTGGGTCACACATTCTGTAATTTGTTTTATACTTGTGACTTTTTTGTTTTATACTTGAGGCTCACTGTGGAGGAAAGATAAAGTAATATTTCAGATAGAAAATTACCATGAGTTAAAAGTTTTCTCCAACCTCAGGAAGATGATCAGCAGAAATGAAAATGACTGCATCATAATTGCATATAAAAGGTAATAAATTAGAGTCTGGATTATTATTTAACATTCTAAAAACATACACCCTATTATCCCTATTAAGTATAGTTCTGCAAAATGTTATATTTATTTCAAATATATAACTACAATGGTACTTTAAAGGCAATATTTAGACAATTTGTTTTGCCTCATATAAATGATTTAGGTTAATTAATATTAATTAATTGTATCCTCCTAACATAATTGTCATATGAAATTTACACTCTTAAGGAGACCGCAGTAACAGATTTTTCCTTGGAACCATCTCTTTTGTTCCTGGAGGGTGGCATGTTTCACAGCTGTGACATAAGGTCCAACACACATTGGAAGGGCTTCATACTACCAGTGAAATGATTCTGCAAACCAACACACTGTATGTCTTCTTGAAGCAGCATGCAGCACTGGTAGTGTGAAGCCCCTCCCATGTGGGTGTGACATTATGGTACCCTATCTGAGAGAGAACAGGAAGAAAGGGGGGGGGTCTAGAAGAAGAGAATCTGTTCCTCTATGGAGACTTCGTAGAAGTAAACTAGTGTACATGTTATATCATAAATATATTTTGGATACAATTAATGTATTAACACAATTAAATCATCTATATAGAACAAAAACTGCCTAAATAAGTGTTTCAACAAACTATTGGGATTATTCCAAACTTTTCATGAAATGTATCTGACTCTGTTACTAACGAATGTACAAGAAAAACATCCTTTGTAATTAGATTTATTGTTTTGCTTTTTGTAGGTGGAATATTCATGAATCCCGCTGTGACTACAAAGCAAAGAGTTGCACATCCCGTCAGCAGAAGGGACCTGTCATTCCTGGAGCAGCAAATACAATGAAAAATAAAGACTCTTTGTGTGCAGCTTGGCATTTAATGTATTGTACGTAAATGTAGAGTTTAACTGAATTTATGCATTTCCTTTGTGTTGACAACAATATGATAAATGTTAAATCTTTTAAAATGTGAGAATACAATAAAACTTTTGCACAACTTCATCTTGAAATATTGGGCTCATTGGGAGATGGAATTAAGATTTTTTTTCTAGATACAAGACCAAGAGACAGTGAATTGAAGATGGAGAGTAGCACATTTGTAAGAGCACGGCTTTATAAAATTGTGTTAGCAAAGGTTCCATATTAATAATTATATAAAACTAGCGAATTGCCCGTCAAAAAATGACGGCAATGAAATTGTAAGGTAGCTAAATTAGTAAATGAATATAGTGTACCTATTTTGAAGCATTGTGATGAAGAGCTGGCAATCTGTGTTGATGTTGCTGCAGCATTAGTGGTGTGGAGCTGCTGTGTAAGCATGCTGAATGTGTGCACTGTGTGGTATGAATATCCGTAGGTGGTTTGTGTCGTTTTGCGAGTTTCTTGTGGTGTTTTGCGAGTTTGTTGTGGTGTTTTGCGAGTTTAGAGTGGTGTAGCCTCGTTTTCGTTTTGTTCGGCAGCCATTTTTTCTGTCGCTTAGATTTTTTTTTAGTCTCAAAAGTCTTTTATTTCGAGTAAAATCGAGGTGTAAGTTGCATTTTTGAGGTCCTGGGTGCTTCCTCTTGGTGTAGGTAAGGTTTTTATGTATGTGCTGTGTGTATGTATTGTGTTTTAAATGTTTGTATGTCGGCGTGTTGCGTCCGATGTTTGCGAGGTCGTAATGTGTGGTAACGTGTTTCGTAGGTTGTTTGCGTTCCTCGTAAAATTTAGCGAGTGTCGTAATTTGTGTGTCGTGTTTTTTGAGTAGCGACGTGAAGTTTGCGAGGGTTTGAGGCCCTTGCCCAGTGACCTCGCCAGCAACTGAGGCCCTTGCCCAGTGACCTCGCCAGCAACTGAGGCCCTCGCTTCGCGAGGGGCCTCAGTTGCTGACATGGAGCGCCTTCGGCGCTCCATGCCAGCAACTGAGGCCCGTGCCCAGTGACCTTGCCAGCAACTGAGGCCCTCGCTTCGCGAGGGGCCTCAGTTGCTGGCATGGAGCGCCTTCGGCGCTCCATGCCAGCAACTGAGGCCCTTGCCCAGTGACCTCGCTACGCGAGGGCCGTGGGCTCGCTACGCGAGCCCGCAAGCGTGAGCAACGACTCGTACGCTCACAACTATATATGTGATTACAAGACTGAATCAATCATATTTGCCTACAGTTAACTAACACTGTTTTATGAAAACGATATGGATAAGCACAACCAGAAACACAGACAGATGTACCTGGCGTGCGGCTTCCATATGGCCACCAATAGTCGGACACGACTGAAGGACAGAACAGCAACAACAACTAACATTGAATCAAGATTATTTTGTTAATGATTAAAAAAATTAAAATAAATGATTGCCCTCATTAGTGATTAGTCCATGAGGTACATGCTTCATTGTCTTAAATACATTCACCTGCACAAAAACGACTAGGCATATCTCAGACTCAGGTGACTGCACTCAATGCAACCTAATCAGTAATTGATGGCAATGATCTCTCGATAAAAAATAGAACCTGTTTACCGGTTGGAAAGGCTGACTGACAGCTCTAAATTGCAAACTTCAGTGTTTACTTTTTTTATAACATTTAAGTGATGCAGTACTTGTAGCTACCATTAATTTTAAATGATACCATGTTTGGAACCTCCACTAAGTCCCTTTAAGCGGGATATCATTCCAGCAGTGGGGGTTGAAATGGACCACTTTCATGTATACCAGGAGCTGTATGCAGTGGCCCACTGGATAAGGAACTGGCAACCTACTCCAGTATCTCTGCCATGAATACCAAGTGGATCAGCATGGTGAGTTACGGTCCATAAGGTCACGGAGAGTCAGACATGACTGAAAGACACACACACATTTTCTCCTACATTTGTCATTTACGGTTGTGAAACCATTTGTGGGCTTGGGGAATTGTACCATTTGATCGATTTTATCGATCGCAACGCTTGTGGGAAGCTATCATTTCCGGGTTTAACCATCGCAAAGTTTTCAAGGCCATAATCCGTAATCCATTTGGAGCCCGCAAAAAGACGCCAATTGAATAGCATATTAAGTTACAGCCTTACTTATAGGCTCCGGTACCTTACAATTGCTCAATTGAATCGGGCTCATTATATTCAAATCTGTTAACTCTGCTCCAGGAGCTTCATTTAAAAAAAAGAAAAAACACTCTGAAATGTTATCAACTGCATACCTTCCGATGGAACAAAGCATAAATTGCTTTCCATGACTCTTAAATTTAGTCCAACTGTGTTTTATATCTTGCAAGTATATTTAACCTGCTATTTTTTGTTAATAAAAACATGACACCCAGCATTGTGAGAAATTCCCATTTTCACTGCAATACAGCAAAGGACATCTGACATTTTGCATTCTTATTTATAATTATTTATCTAATAAATATTTATCTAGAAGCAAGTGTTATAAACTTTACAATAGTTCTGTGTTAAAATAATAAAACTCTTCTGTTAGAAAGCACAGTGTATTAACACTCAATTGATAAAGTACTTGTTAATAAAGGGTCACTTTAGTAATCTAATAATACTTAGGTGGGGCCTGAAAAAAGCCTTTATTTAACTTTCATTGTGCATTTAAACAATGAATTACTATTTAATCATGTATTAGGCTGTATGGGCTCCTTATCTCTCCACCAGTTGAATGTTGTATTGTTTCAGGGGTAGTAGCCACCAAGAGGGGAATGCTCTCCAAACAGGCATACAGTGCTTGCAATATGATAGTGGGCGGTGACTAGAAAGTGTATTTGTGCACATTGCTAGCAGCTGTCACACTGCTGTCTGCTACTAATATGTGTTTTACAGACTGGTCTTAATTTAGTCTTTCCCACAGGGCAGAATCCATTCCAGAGACAATGTATCATTCAGAGGATGGAGAGATCTGTATTTTTTGCAGCATGGGGCATGATTTTTAAAAAAAAAGAAATTTAAATGCCCAGTAAAAATTAAATACAGTTTTTTTTTTTTTTAATCAAGCTCAGCAAAACTGTTCTTTAGCGAGCCCTTTATAAGAATACTAAAGAGCTCCTTTAACTATAATAATTTATACGGTATTTGGAGCCTTCTTTATGCTTCTTACATTGTAAGACAAACAGTTTTTATATGCCTGTAAAAAGTTGCCAAATTCCATTAATTCAAAAAAAAACACCAGAAAAGCTGTGTGCAGGCGTTTAACAGAGCTCGTGTTGGAAACATTAATACTATTGCTATGGCAACGTTTGGGATTTTACTTCTTGCTTTAGCAGCTTCATGTTGTTATTGCACCACCCGCACGATGCCAGATCCTCCCGGGGACATCTGTTCTTATGACGGGCACAAAAAGAGTGAGAAACCCAACTGTGCTCACCCCTCCACTGCACGAGCCACACGCATCCTGTTAAAGATCATTGAAGATTGGGAAATGCTTCATGTTTGTGAACAAGCAGTAAACATAATTTCATTTCTGAGAAATTCTTAATTAACTAAATAACTAGTGCATGGAAGCTGCCATGATAATAATAATTCCTGCCCAGGGTATAGGGGTAGTTACAGAGCAGAGCAAGCAGATCTTACATATTCCGAGCTATTGACTGGGGGGGGGGGGGGGGTATGGGGCACTCTGGAAGATGGGTCCTATTCTGGCAGGCATTTATATTATTCTTGTCATAAGGGGAAGAAGGAACAGAGCTCCTAGAAACACTCTGTCTGGCTCTTCTTTGTTAGATATTTTATCCACCCCTATATATATAAATATAAGAGTGACCTATAATTCCCAAGTCTATGAAATATACTAATTTAATAAGGGAAACAGATTAAGATATTTCACAACTATTGTCACAAACCACCATGTGCTAGTCAGGTTGGGTAAAATGGTCTCTTTGGACTGGGCCTCTGCTCTAAGGATTCAGTGGACTACTGGAACCATGTTCAGTTCTGATTATATTCACTGTACTATAGAGGTGGCTGTTACACTGTACTGTAATACTGGGTGCATTATATTTGTGGATAACAGCTTGCTTTAGGAATTAAATTCATTTGAAACATGCCTGATATTTGGATATATTTTTATATGTAGTTTTGTGGTAATGCAAGGTAAACTGTGTGACCTGGTTAAATGAGGTGTAATCAAGTTATTGTTTCCGAAGGCAGATGTAAGAGACCCTTTGTGGAGCTGACTTAATGCTTCAAATGGTACAGTTTATCTTACCAGTCACATATGTTACAACGGCTCTGAGTAATTAGTATAACTTGGCCTACTGATCTAGATATCTAAATTATATTACTAAGTAATAGTATTTAGTAGCATCACTGTTTAATTTTTTTGTGTTAACGTGTTTATATACTTTCTGTTAATGTGTAATGTCATTTACTGATTATATTACAATGTGACATCACTTTTAACTACTTTGTGTTAGAGTCTAAAGTCACCATTGCATTTTTACTATAAATATGTTGTACCCTGTTCCATAAAGAGATGTTCTGGTATAGACATAGATGGTAAAACTATGATCTTTTCCTGGATACTGGGATGTCCATGCTCTCTTTGCGGCTATCTGATCTAATGAAAAGTTACTGAAATTCTGCTGGTGAGATGTAGAAAGGAACTCTGTGCATGGGCAGAGAGTATTGTGACAAATATGTGTACAGTTAATGTAAATGTTGGGGAGAATGTGTATGCATCAGGTTGGGGGGGGGGGGGTGCTAACTATTACATTTGTACTGGGCCACAATAAAAATACAAATATATGTTTTAAAATGTTGAGCCTGACCTAGAGCATAATTGATCAGGCCATAGAGGTATATTTTAAAGGCATATTTAAGTTTCATGGATTATGAATGCACCTGATCGAGGAGAATAAGTAGTAGTGTATGAAAACTTTTTTTTTTTATGAAAAAATCCCAAAATAAACATTAACAAACTTACCCTAACATTTGCAAATTTCTTCAGTTTTCTGCCACTTGATTTTAAAAATGCCCCTTGAAAACTTTAGCTAAATTAGCAGAAAACTCAAAATTTGTTTTGGCCAATCACAGGCAGCTATAATATTGTTTTGATGACTGGGAAGTGGGTCTGTGCGCAAAGACCCCTTCACAAGGAAGCATCTCAGACATTGCTATGTGGATTCCTGCACAGCACTGCTGTTGGCTTGAAGGTTAGTATATGGTTGAAAAAAGTTGTGTTTTTTGTTGGTTGGTACCAGATGCCTATGTAGGCACCTCTGGGGGTTTGGAAAACAATTATTTTTTTTAAGAAAATAAATCTGAATGTGTTTAGAATGAATCAATGTAATGTGCGTTCCTTATATAAGCAGCATGTGATAGATTAGAAAAATTAAAAACAGGGAGACTTAGATATACCTTTAATTCGAAAAAAAATTGAGGCTTCTTCAGGACCCTCAAGGGACTATAATACATTAGTGGAAGTTGTGTGAGAGATAGGTAATTGCATTTCTGCAGAGCTGTAGTTCCTTTGATGCAACATTCTGCTTTTGAGGGGAAGGGGTGTGATGTCAATTTTAATCGTATCCAGTGAACAAACAATGTCTCTAGACTCTCATTCCCCACATGTACTACCACTGATACATACAGACCCCCCCCCCCCCCCCCCCCCCCCCACACACACACACACACATTACCATCATTCAGCCCTCAGGATGTGATGTAATAAATACAAAATGGATTTCTGTACTCATATACAAAGTCTTCAGAAATTCATATTTTCTCACAAAAACGTATGTCCATGACTTACACAGCTGCTAATATTGTTACCTTGATACATACTTGACAAATAAGTAACACTTTTCTTGAACTGCAAGAACTGAATAATATGTTGGTGCTTAATAAATATAGTTTAAAGGGCCACTGTAGTCCTATATTCAAAAACACACTCTACTGATGATCTACACAAAAAAATAGGCAATTCTTTTGTAATTACAAAATATATGAAATATAATATTTTTATTTGCAGTTATGCTGTACTGGAATCTTATCATTCTGATTTCTGCTAGTCAGTGAGAGTAGATGTTAAATACAGAGGAAGCCTCTATATGCACAATGGGAATGTGGCAGCTAAAACCGTCCTTGTTTTCAGCAGGACTAAAAGCTCAGTGAGAGACCCAACTGATACACTCTCCTTGGAAAGTTGCTGTTTAGTCATTCAGTGGTGTCCGACTCTCCATGACCCTATGGATCATAGCACGCCAGGTACATCTGTCAGTTACTGCCCCTCTGAGCTCCATCAAGTTCATATTCATTGCTTCAATGATCTCATCTATCCTCTCCGCCTCTGCCGTTCCCTTTTTTGTGTGCCTCCAATCTTTCCCAGCATCAGAGTCTTCTCTAGGGAATCCTACCTTCTCGTGATATGACCAAAATATTTGTGCTTCAGCCTCATGATCCAACCTTCCAGGGAACAGTTTGTCTTGATTTCCTGAAGTACTGATTTGTTGGATCAATTGCAGTTTAAGGGACTCTAAGCAGTTTTCTCCAATACCACAATTCAAAGGCCTCAATTCTATGGCGCTCAGACTTCTTTATGGTCCAGCTCTCATGTCCGTATGTTACTACTGGGAATACCATAGTTCTAACTGTGCAGACCTTTGTTGATATTGTAATATATTTACTTTTTACTAGCTTGGCCAAGCTTTCCATAGCTTTCTTCCCCAGAAACAAACCTCTGCTAATTTCATGGCCACAGTCACAATCTGTCACTGCCTCCACTTCTTCCCCATCTATTTGCCAGGAACTGAGATTGCTGTTTGCCATGATCTGTCTTAGCAGCAGGCCATCTTTTGAACTCTCTTCTTTTACCCTCATAAGTAGGTTCTTTAGTTTCTCCTCACTTTCAGCCATCCGAGTAATACCTTCCCCTTATCTGAGGTTTTTATTTCTTCCAGCAATATTGATTCCGGCATTGGATTCATCCAGTCCAGCTTTACGCATGATGTACTCTGCATATACGTTGAACAAATAAGGTGACAATATACAACCTTGTTGCACACCTTTTACGATCTTGAACCATTCTGATGTCTCGTTTGGTTCTTACCGTGGCTTCTTGGTCCACATACAGATTCCTCAGGAGGAGAATAAGATGATCTGGTACTCCCATCTCTATAAGAGCTTGCCACATTTTGTTGTGATCGAAGTCAAAGGCTTTAGAATAGTCTATAAAGCAAAAGTAAATGTTTTTCTGGTACTCTCTTGCTTTCTCTATTATTCATTGGATATTGGCAATTTGATCTCTTGTGTCTCTTCCTCTGCGGAACCTGGCTTGCACATCTGGTACTTTCCGAGCTTCTGGATCTTAAGCATTACCTCGGTAGCATGTGAAACGAAGGCAATTCTTCGATAGCTGGAGGCTTCCAAATATGTTGGCATAAGCCAAGCAACACTTTCACAGCATCATCTTGTAGAATTTTGAATAGTTCAATTGGGATTCCATCAACTCTTGCAGCCTTATTATAAGCAAGGTATCCTAGGGCCCATCTCACTTCGTTCTCCGAGATGTCTGGTTCCAGCTCATTGGACAAACTATTGAGGTCATCACTGCTCTTAATGTCCTTCCTGTATAGATCTTCAGTGTATTCCTGCCACCTCTTCTTTATCCCTACCATTTTTGTCTTTAGCATGAAAAGTTCCTTTGAGATCCTCAATTTTCTTGAAGAGATCTCTTGACTTTCCCATTCTGTTATCTTTTTCTATCTCCTTGCATCACTCATTATAGAATGTCTGCCTGTTTCTTCTTGCCATCCTCTGCAATGCTGCATTCAGTGGAGCAATATTTTTCCTATCTCCACTACCTTTTGCTTTCCTTCTTTCCTAGGCTACTTTCAAAGCCTCATCAGATAGCCAGTTTGCCTTCTTAGTTTTCTTTCTTTTAGGGATATTCTTTGTTGCTGTTTCCTGGATTATGTTGCAAACTCCAGTCCAAAGTTCTTCTGGCATCCTATCTTTCATGTCTTGTCCCTTAAATCTATTCTTAACTTCCACTGCATATTAACATGAGATATTATTTATTTCATATCTTCTTGGTCTTATGATTTTCCCTCTACTCTTTAGTTTAATTCTGATCTTTGAAATAAGAAGCTCATAGTCTGATGTCTATGTGTAGAGTCATCTCGGAGGCTGTTGGAAGAGGGTGTTTGCTGTGACCAGAAAATTATCTTGACAGAATGCTACAAATTTTTGACCTGCTTCATTTTGTTCTCCAAGGCCAAACTTGCCATTTATTCCCGGTATCTTTTGTTTCTCTACATTAGCATTCCAATCTCCTATGATGATAGTAACATCTTTTCTTGGTGTCATATTTATGACGTGTTGAATGTCTTCATAGAACTGGACAACTTCAGCCTCTTCAGCATCCGTGGTTGGAGCATAGACTTGGGTCACTGTGATATTAAATGGCTTGCCTTGAATTCAAATTGAAATCATTCTGTCATTTATTGGGTTGTAACTGAGCACTGCTTTGGCCTCTCTTTGATTGACTATAAGGGCTACTCCACTTCTTCTGAACATAGTAGAATATCTGGTGGTTGTCTGATCCAAGGTGTCACATTCCAGTCCATTTAAGCTCACTAATTCCCATGTTATCAATGTTTAACTTTGTCATCTCATTCTTGACCACATCTAGTTTGCCTTGGTTCATAGTTCCAACATCCCAGGTTCCTTTACTAAATTGTTCTTTGCAGCCGTGGACTTTCCTTTCCCCTCCAAATACATCCGCAGCTGGGTGTCTTTTTGGCTTTGGCCCAACCACTTCATTAGATCTGGTGCTACTCATACTTACCCTCTGCTCTTCCCCAGTAATGTGGTAGGCACCTTTTGACCTGAGTGGATTATTCTCCGGTGCCATATCATTAAGTCTCTGGTTGTGCTTGTCGATACGGTTATATTAGCAAAGTTACTGGAGTGGGTTGCCAGTTCCTTCGCCAGTGGACCATGATTTGTCTGACCTCTCTGCTATGTCCTGCCCATCTTGGTTGACCCTACATGATATAGCTCCCAGCTTCATCGAAGTACACAAGCCCCTTCACCACAACAAGGTAGTGATCCAGACAGGGCGCCTTAGAAAATACCAGACATAATAAGCTCAGACAAAACAACTGAGCCATACAGTAAAATGTGAATGCGTACAGAAAAATGTAAAAAGGTCACTTTCAAAAATATTTTTGCCCCTTATCAGTTTTAGTTAATCAAAAGCTCAAAAAGAAATAAATGCGCACCATGGCCCTTTCATGTACCTGCTATAGCATAGTCAGTACTATACTTTCTGTACATCTATTTTTATGAATCTGGATATTCTGTATGTTCCTTATGTCTCATTGTTTGCCTGTCACCTGGAGTGAAGATGTGTAATTTTCATGTTGTCTGAACACTCTGTACTGCTCAGAGTTCTTCCTCTATTATCCGCCATTTATCCTGGCATCTTGTCATATAATTGTGCGTAGCTTTGCTAAAACAACAGATATTAGACCAATGGAACATGCTCTGCATGGAGGAATTATACAGCTATTAGCATAAGTGACTGGATAAAGCCACTGTGCTGTCATTAGGAATTCACATGGGGATACAAATTGCTTCACCCCATTAAAATGCAGAGAGGCACCTCTAGCAAATAAAAAGTTTCAGTTCAGAAAGTCATTTCTGAAATGTTAAAAGGAGATAAAACTCACATACGCAGTTAAACAATACAAAAGTGTTTTTGGTTGAAAAAGAATATCTGCAAAGTTTATGAATTTAAATTTGTCTTTCCCTGCAGACTACATTTGCAACAATGTTAAAGAACCACTGTGGTTTGAAATATGTAATATCCTCTTTGGAAGAATATTACTTTTATATGCAATTATGCTGCTGCCATATGTTTACTTTGTTGTACTTCCTGAGACTGGAGGAGAGTTTGAATAAACAGTAAGCTTGTGTCTGCACAATGGCAATTTGGCATTTACAACTGGAAGTGCATTCATTCTAATGAAATGGGGTTTACGGGGAAATACCTTGTTTAAATAGAAGCTGAAAGAACCAGGATCAGTAAAGAAAATGGAAACACAGTGAAGTATACTTGAATATAAAAGTGAAAAATGTAAAGGCTGACTTTATTTTATTTTTTACTTTCTAAAATAAAAGTGGTATTCAAAATACCACTTAGACCAAAGTGATCCTTTAAGACTTCTTTCTGACACAATATAGATTGCATGCACCAGCTGAGTTATGGAGCTCTATGGATAAATAATCTGCTTTATATAGGCTGAATGGTTGTTTGAGGAAAATCTTGACAGTGCTGCAAAGCTTCATTTCCAATATTTTTTTTATTTTTTATTGTTGAATAAATCTGGTTTGATGCAATAGAATTATAATAATGTTTAAAGTCTGATCTTTTAAATACGTTAGACAGATATCGCCAGCTTCATCTAGTATATATATATATATATATATATATATATATATATATATATATGAGACTGAATCAGGTAATATACGTGCATGCCTAGTGCAAAATGTATTCCATCCTCGTCAAGTACTATGTGATTGTCAGTTTCACAGATAATATCTCTCAAGGTTAAACACTTGCTACTGTTAGGTAGTTAAGGTGTTACCCATTCCAGTCATCTATTTCTTGTAAGTAATGTGAAGTGGTGTCTGTGGGTACCTGGTACACTGAGAAATCCCCACTCTCTTGTTATATGATTTATAATTATCTTACATTCAGGTTAAAAAATGCCATTAATCCTGGGCTGGAGAATAGTAAATCTTGATATAAATTGTGTAGTATGGAATAAATGTATAAATAGGTTTTGAGCTTGTGTGGCACAAGTTGCTTTTTAGGAAGATTTGTCTGATTCTGCTTCTTGGGACTGATTCTGCTTCTTGGGGCTGATACTTGGGACTGATTCTGCTTCTTGTTACTGATACTTTTTAGAATGCTGTAATCTTTAATCTTTAATTTAATAATACAACCTCTGCTTTGGGACTTTCTGAATCCAGTATCAGTAACTTTTTGGTTTCATTGCTAAACCCTAAACAAAGGTAGTGTTGGCATGTTACACAGGCAGGAATTTGTGAGTTGTGAATTGGCTCCGACCGGGTTACTGGCTCTGGCCTCCGATTCATTGCAAAGGTTAACATTGCAAGTTAAAGCCCATCCAAGCATTTGTTGTTTCATGGCCACAAGAGTTACGATGACTAAAATTGCAAGTCGCTATTCAATTGCTCCGATTCCCCAAGCCCGCAAATGTTTTCACACCCGTAAATGGCAAATGTAGAAGATTATCCTACGAGTGCTAGAGAGGACCCACAATGGGGTTAAAGACATATCCGTAGCACTGTAAAAGCAAATAAAAAATCATTACTGCACTGTAAATAACGGGGAAAACGATGAAAGACATCAGAATAATTTGCACAACAGTCTCAAGCTCTCAAATCGGCAATCAAAAATATTATTTTTTATTTGTTTCATTTCGGGGTGAAATCGATCTCGGGTATCAATGAGTTAATACATATCGGGCCACCCATATGGACTAGAACAGTATTGGCATTCATTTTCAGAATTCTATATTTTGCAGGTTTGCGAGTCTGATCGCATATTGGACCCCCGAACCTAATTGATTGACATATAACCTCCATGTTTTACTGCCGTAATAATGACAGTCTCATTTTCTATTGGCTGTTTCAAAATCGGGAGTTACGGCCTTGCTTAACTGATCATGTTCCCGCCCTGAAATGCTACGCACGATTGCATGGTTTACGGTTTCGACTTTCCACCTGTAACTTGTTCAATTGAATAGCACCGTAAGTCTAGCACGCAGCAGGCCCACAGACATATTGCCTACATCCCATGAGTCGCGGCATTCAAATTGAATGAGGCTCATTGTATTTACTACAAAGGATGTTTTACATCACCTTTTTATACACATCCACATATTATTGGGAAATTTGGGGAGGCTTACGAATGAGATCATCTGTATTGTGTAAATCACCAAGAGTCAACACCTTACAGTAAAAAAAGGAAACTCCTCATCACCCTTGAATTTGTAATAAATCCACAGGATCATCAAATGGGCAACATTCCACTTTTTGAATCTGCTTGACTCTGACATTCTCCTCTTTACATTTTCTCAACAATACAACAAATAAAATTATATATATAGAAAAAAGAAAAATGCTGAATTCTCTGCTTGGTGACAAAACTTCATTCTGGAACTTCGGTGAAAGCTGCTAAACATTTTGCTCAACAACCGAGTATAATATAGATATTATTCATAATGTAAATTACCAGTCTGTGTGGGTGGACATATGACACAAGTAACACTAAATCCTGGCGTGTAGGAGTAATTTGCATGCTGCATCCAGACAAAAAAATCTGAAATAAGTCACATAAAAATCTATGTGACAATATCATTATCAAAATAAAAGGCACATTTTATTTGACCATGATAGGTGGTAGCGGTTCTCAAAAATCAACCATTTATGACCTCTTTTTGAGCTATATAGTTACTAATAATTAACAACTTAAAGGGGGGTGACCGAAACTATGCATAATCTAAAAGAATAAAATATATAAGGAAAAAACTAAATATGTATAGCGGACAGAAGAGAGAGTTTGAGCAAAATATCATAGCATTTGAGAATAAATATGTCAAATGATTTAAATTCCAGAAAAAAAGACGAATGTAAGAACAAGAGACTAATTAAGCCTAACTTTTTAAGTAGTTATAATGTTTAAAAAACTTTATTAATGTCTTTTAGTTTTGCTAAAGTTGGTTTTGAAACCCCAAAAGTTCTTATATAAATGTATAAATCTTTTTATTCCTATTTCATTTTAAAGTACCATTTTATTGTGTAGCACTACAAGTATAATTAATACATTTATATGAGGCATAAACTAAATACAAAGTGGGTGAAAAAAATTAATAATAATAATAATAATAATAATAATAATAATAATAATAATAAAATATACTCTAAGCTAAGGGCTGTTAGCCCAATTCTCTAACTTTTTTCAACTCTTTATTAAATATTTTTAGGCAGGAAGGATCTTTCCTGCTATGAGAACGCCAGCAGTGGCAGCAGCAGTTGCAGCAAGGAGCTGCTAGATGGCCCTGATAAAATTGTACACAGTTTGTAAGCGCTACTGAGATTTTACACAATTTCCAAGCATAAACCTAACTCCTTAACCATAATCCCCTGACCCTTACCCTAACGCTATGAACATCGGCAGCAAAATCTTGGCAGCGACATCTAGCAGATGTTCCCAGCCACTGCTGCCGCCTGTGCTGGTGGCGTGCCAGCGTTCTCATAATGGGAAAGGATTGGCAGGAGGTATTTTGCTTAAATATGTATTTAAAAACATATATATTTATTAAAAAGATCACTTTAAATGACTAGCACATGGGAGGAGCAATCTTACTCCATCTTCACTACTTACTCCTCCCTCTTCTCATTCTGCAGCTCCCTCCTGCATCTCACAGACCAAGTCCTCAAAAGTCTTCCTCCACAGGGCAGCAGAGGACTCTGGAGGTAAAATTGTGTCTTTAATGGGCATTGTCACAATCTGCTTCTTCAAGTGGGCTTGATATGATACCTAGTTCAAACCTACCCTAGCAGAATTGTGTAGTTCCTGTTCTCTGTGGAACAAATGATGGCCCCTGAAGAGGTACAGGCAGAGAATACTGCATACAGGTTACTAGTGGCCCATGGCAAGACCACTCCCCAAGTCAGGATACAACACACATGAATTGTCTCACACTGTGGATATGTGAAAACTATCTCTCAAACTTTATTGAATGATCAAAACAACATATTTATACTCTCCAATACCACACCCTTGTGTACATTTGTGTATGTGTGATGTCAGCCCATCTGGCTTGCAACCTTGGGCTATCAAAGCTCTTGAGATTCACCAGATATCTATAGCTGCCTAGTGAAAAAACCTTGATGTTAAACTCAAGTGTTTGCTTAGGACTACTTGAAGTACATACATCTGTCTTGACCCAAGGTCTGTATGTGTGAGTGTGCAATGATCTGCAGCTAACTTCTATGCAGAGCATTTCTACCAATTCCACATATGCTCTATATAAAACATTTTCCCTCTTATAATAAATTCTAACTAGGATACATAATAACCATGTACAGGCAACACATAACCACACAATAACACATAATCCCAATGCAACAATGTCATACTCCCTTGGCCATATTCATAAATTACTGACAATATGAGTCCTTAAACAATTAAATCATGACAGGCATATACTCTCAAATACAACTGACAAAAGTTAAATCTAATAAACGCGATTACTAATGAATATAAGTACAGGGAGAGATTATAAACCTCACAGAAAGTAAATCCTGGTCTCAAAAACAAATGTATAGAGGCACAAAATATGATTCATATTCTTGGATCTGAACTAGTGAACGTGAACAGCTGGCAGGCGAGAAGATGGAAGTAACATAATCATCATGAGAGAAAAGTGTTATTAGTGTTATTTGTTATCTCCCACATGCTTGAGACCAATGAAAACATTAGAGAGTGAACAAGGTGAGAAGCTGCTGGAGCATACTGAGACAGCCTTGACAGGAGAGCTTGCATTTTAGAGAAAACAGTTTTTTGGAACCGAGGGTGCTGGTCTTGTCTGAGGTTGGATTTGAGAAAGAATATATGTAGCCGTGTATCTATTTTCTGTCACGCTTTTTCAGTTCTTCTTGACTGTCTTTAAAGGATCATTACAATCTGTGTACCAAACAATAATATTAGCAGCTGTGTACATCATAGACATAAAACATTTTATGGAAAAGTCTATTTTTTTCAGAAGACTTTGTTTATGAGTACAGGAATCCATTTTGTGTTTGTTTCATCACTTCACAAGAGCTGAATCATGAGGGTGTGTGATCAGTGGAGATAGGGGTGGGGAAAAATTAAACAGATAGTGTTTGTTAAGATAACTGGATAAGATTAAAATTTACACCACGCCCCTTCCCCCTCACTGGCCCAGAAGCAGACACATATTTTTCACCAAGTTATCATGGATCCCCCTAGGGTGCAGTAGAGGCATCAAAATATATATTTTTTCTAATTATTTTTTTCCAGCTTATTTATGATCATTTAAAAAAAATTATGTTATTTTTTTTGATTGTGCAGTGGACCTTTAATGCTTAACACCTGTGCAACTTGCTCTGTCAATCTGCCATGGTACCTGACAGGGAAAAGCAATAAGGGGAAGAGGACAAGAAACGCACAGAATCTCAATTACTATTACAGTACTTTGTGTAATATGCCAAAGTCTGAACATATGTGGAGAATATTGAGCCAAAAAGAAAATGGACCTGTATGTTTCTATAAGGCGAGGAATCTAGAAACACTTCTGATAGCTGCATTTAGTCATAAGAACCAAAACAAAATCAGCCTGAATTTGTTATAATGCAGTCCGCGCTAAAATCTCTTTTCGTGCTTACAGTTTGGAAAAAAGGTGGAATCTGTTTCAGAGCTTACAGTATGGCAAATGAACTTACAATCGGTTATTTATTGATCTATAAATGTTTATGTATATATATATATCACAAATTATAATTGTCAAACTGCGAGTCATCGTCACGCTTTGCAAGCTCGTAAAGTGAGCTTGCAAGAACTGCGTCTCTCGTGAAGTGAGCCTCTCCCCTCGTCTACTTTTGCTCCTCAAAGCAACCTCGGTGCTTATTGTGAGCCCCGCGCTGAGCGCCTTTGACGCTCATTGCGATCCTCTTCCCTGTTTTTTTTATATATATATATATATATATATATATATGTATATATATATTTTTTTTTTTTTCTGATAATAAATTCATTCTTAAAATAATAAATTAATATATTTTACCTATTTGTAATTAATATATCCAGCAATCAATATCCTGAGGAGCTAACAATCTGTTTTTTCTGCAGAATACAATGTACATTTGCACTCTTGCTGAGCTAAGGTGTGTCAGCAATGTGTCAAGTGTGCAGTGTAAATAGGCTCCGTGCGCAAGGCCAAACCATTTGTTTAGTTGTGTAAATCGCCATTTTAGAATGGTAATGTTATTAGTTGCAAGTTAGTGTTGTAAAATGGCAGCGATTGTCTTTGTTACGCAGTTGTGGATAATTTTCTAAGTACTTTAGGAATTCACCATGGACATTGGATTCCTAGCTCAAAGACAGGGCCGTCCTTCCTTTGCTAAATGTTAATCTGTATTTATCATTGTCTGAATCTATTTCATGAACAGCGCTACGGAATATGTTGGCGCATTATAAATAAACTATAATAATAATAATATATATATATATATATATATATATATATACATACAGTCAGGTCCATAAATATTGGGACATCAACATAATTCTAATATTTTTGGCTCTATATAGGCACATATACAAACTGTTGTAATTCCTACACCGTTCACCTGATTTGGATGTAAATACCCTCAAATTAAAGCTGAAAGTCTGCAGTTAAAGCACATCTTGTTAGTTTCATTTCAAATCCATTGTGGTGGTGTATAGAGCCAAAAAGTTTAGAATTGTGTCGATGTCCCAATATTTATGGACCTGACTGTATATAGCTCACCACAACAATATAAGACCACCACCGTACAGTAGTACAGTAAATAAATAGTACATTTGTGTTTACATTTGAATGTCTAAAACAAGTTAATAAAACTGCTTACTGCTCAGATTTCGGAGAAAATCATTTATTACACTGCATTCTGGGCGGCTGAGCAGGGACATTCAAATGTGCCCACAAATGCTTCGCTCTTCAATCTATAAACAATTTTAAACATGGCTTCCTTTAAACTTATGTCTGCTGTATTACACAGCTTTTTTGCAAAATCAAGGTTGGATTGTACACAAATCCTATCCATGTACAGCTGTTTCAAGCTTACTGGCTATCATCAGCATGGAGCGGGATCCCAGCTTGTGTTGTGGACCTTATGAGTACGTAGTTCACCACAACAATCATTTATAATATGGTGGGCAAAAGAGCGATAGAAGCCCTCCACCGTACAGTAGTATAGTAAATAAATAGTACATCTGTGTTTACATCTGAATGTCTAAAACAAGTTAAAAAAGCTGTTTCCTGCTTAGAATTAGGAGAAATACAGTTATTACACTGCATTCTTGGAAGCTGAGCAGCTTCTATCTTCTATCTGTCTTTGGCCCTGTACTTGTATGTGCATCTTTAACCCTACTTACTTAAAATGCCTTGACGCAAGCATGATCCATTTAGGCTTATGATAAATAACTGACACCACACCGATTGATTGGGAGAAAACACGGGCCACAGCTTTATTATAAATGACCAATTTACATAACTTAAAAACTTGCATATATTATGCATATTAACATATTAAACTATAGGGGGAGGAGCCCGGCCACGGACAGTGACCTCACACCTTGGGCCCTGCCCAAAGCCCCCAATGCTTATTTTAAGCACGCCCTGTGAGGTAGGGCCACGCCCACTTAGGCCAGTGGGCCGGGCAACTCACCTCCCGCCAAACATATATACAACATCTCAGAAAATTGCTACTTCTCCAGTAAAACTTTCACTTTTTTTTTTTTTTTTTTTTTTTAAACAATATCAATGCTTTTTTTTTTTTTTTTTTTTTAAACCATACAGAACCATTCTTCTTTACCAACATAATTAGGGTGGGAGGGAGGGATTTTCCACGGAGACCGCGCCGAACTGACTCCCGGGGCGCGAATGCGGCGGATGCCCCGCCCCCCGCCGCTTCTTATTGGATGGTGTGCCTTACAGGCTCCGCTGGGTCACGAGACGCTGCGGGCTGACCCAGGGAGCCTGTGCAGCCTCCACGTCGGCATGACCCAAGCATAATCCATTTAGGCTTATGATAAATAACCGACACCACACTGATTGATTGGGAGAAAACACGGGCCACAGCTTTATTATAAATGACCAATTTACATAACTTAAAAACTTGCATATATTATGCATATTAACATATTAAACTATAGGGGGAGGAGCCCGGCCACGGACAGTGACCTCACGCCTTGGGCCCTGCCCAAAGCCCCCAATGCTTATTTTAAGCACGCCCTGTAAGGTATGGCCACGCCTACTTAGGCCAGTGGGCCGGGCAACTCACCTCCCGCCACAGAGCAAGCGAGGGACTCCTCCTGAGCCTGCGATCCCCCCTGCTGTTCATTAAAGCCAAAGCCCTAACCGCACTCTCCCTAAACTCTAAAGTGACCAACTCCAGACCCATCTCAGTAAGATGTACCTTATCTGGACCGAAAAAATCATCCGCACCGGCCGGCTCAAATTCTTTGTACCTGATGGCGATGAAACCTAGCTTGTGAAAAAAAATTGACAGCTGCTGGTTAATCTTCTGCCTTGCCTTATCCAGCCCGACGGGATCACTGGCGTTTCGCCAAGATCGTCTCTTTATCATTTCTGACCATATCTGAAATGTCCCCGGGAACTTCTTGGTCCAGTTCTCCACGCCTCTTTTCATAACCTTAAGCATTCTGCGCATGGGTACCGCTCCTAGATCATTACCGCCGGCATGAATTATAACTATCGTGGGTTGACCGTACCGCTGACTGCAGGTGTTCAACAATTCATCCAACTGGGCTAACCGCAGGCTCCGAACCCCGAGCAACCGCACGTGTAAGTCCGTAACGGGGAAACCCAGTTGTGTCCTTCCTTCTGTAACTGCAGCCAACCTGTGGGCCCAGTACACGTACGAGTGGCCCACAATCCACAGTTGCTTCTGACCGCCTGAAAGCAGAAAGCAACAGACGTTAGATTACAGCCCTGGGTCTTACGTAAGACCGAAAACGTTCTGATTCCCATCTACCAATACGCTTGACTGCCGCATCAGGTAAGCCTAGTCTAGCTGCTTCAGTCGCGGCCCCTATTCTGAACGAGTGTGTTCTGAACTCTGACTCCCTTATGCCCAGGCTTTTTTAGGATCCGTTGCAACTTTTAGGATCCGTTCAAACTGATACCAGGATAACACCGTCCCACCGGTCGCTGACCAAGGTACTCTACCATACACCCGTAGGGACAACACTCCGTGCCTACTTGGTGTAACACCACCTCTTTTCCTTTTCCCTGTTGGTCGGTCTTAGACCTCCGGAGCCATACCACCACCGTGCCTTCCCTGAGGCAGGTATCCACCACCTGGAGGCCCCCTGAACCGGGTCTGCTACTCGCAACTAACTCCCCTATTCGGAATGCTCCGAAGAACGCCAGGAAAAAAGCAGTACGGAAAAGCAGAGATTCGAAAGGGGTCCTGCATTTTACTCCCAACACCTGCGCCATTCACAGTAACAATGAGAAGGTGATCGGCCGCCTAGTGTCTGGCCTGTGATCCCCGTTAAACATGCCGCGCACCACCTTGCGCACTATAAATTCCTTTGTAAGGTCCCTCTGCCCCGCCAGTTTAAACATAAAAGCCAGGGCCGTGACCTGTCTATCGACTACTGCTTTCTTTTCGCCTTCTTCAGCACACCGTAGCAGAAACCAAAGCAGTATCCCTAGGGTCTTATCCTCTGATGTGGACCCCCCTGCCATCTTTACTAAGTCGTTCCATTTAGCCCATACGCGTTTATACGCCGACCACGTTGCCGGGGCGACAGACTGTCTGATGAGTCTCGTCACCTGGCTGCTCCGAGCTCCCAGATTTCTTCGGGAATGGCCTCCCCCATCGTGTTCGCCCGGGGGGCCAGAGCCCTGAAGCGTTCCTCCTGAAACCGAGAAAGGGCGTCAGCAATGCCAATTCTCTGATTCCGGTACTTGCCTCGCCTGAAACCATATGTTCTGGCGCAGGCAACACAGCACCAGGTGCGGGAGTAGTCTCACTAACGGCACGGACGTTGCCGTGAGGCTGTTCACTGCTTGAACAACACCCCTACTTTCCGTGTGGAACAGGTCCCTGAACTCTGAGCCCCATAAGTGTACCGCTACTACCATGGGAAAAAGTTAGAGGAATGTCAGGTTCTTTGTGAGACCTGCCACCTCCCATTCACCCGGCCATGGTGCGGCGCACCATTTTCCTTGAAAAAAGGCGCCGCATCCCACTCCCACGCCGGTGAACAGTTTTAGGTCAATGCTGTTAGCACACCTTTTCTGAATGATCTCTGAACCATTGAAATCAGCCAGAAATACCGACCATACCTGTGCGTCATCCCGTATGGCCTGAGATACTTTTATGAAATGATGCGGCTTGTTAACACCCACAGTAGCAAGCGACAATCTCCTACAAAATACCCTACCCATGGGGATAATCCTACAAGCAAAGTTTAACTTTCCTATGATGGACTGTAACCGTCGCAGGGTGACCTTACGTGCATACACTAGAGCACTAAGTTTCTCATGTCTACTACTTTCTCCAAGGGAAGACTACATTCCATTGTCTTGGAATCTATCTGTATCCCTACAGATTTTGGTGAATACTTCCAAAATAGACCGGCAGGTGTCCCGCCCTGCTGGACCGACGAACAGGATATCGTCCAGGTAATGCGTTATGCTCCTGTACCCGGATTCTTTGTGTGCAACCCATTGTAAGAATGAGCTGAACGCCTCGAAATAAGCACATGATATGGAGCACCCCATAGGTAAACAAAGGTCAATAAAATATTTTCCATCAACGTGGCAACCGAGGAGCCTGTGGCTCGTTGGATGCACCGGTAACAATCTAAAGGCCGCTTCTATGTCAACTTTTGCCATGAGCGCACCCGTGCCGGCCCTCCTGACCATGTCAGTGGCCCGGTCAAACGATTCTTAGGACACTGCTGATTCCTCTTTTGCAATGCCGTCATTTACTGACCCGCCTCTCGGGTAAGAAAGATGTTGGATCAACCTAAATTTTCCAGCTTCTTTCTTGGGAACGACGCCTAAGGGGGAGACAACGAGGTCTCTAATGGGGGGGGGGACGAATGGCCCTGCCATCCTCCCCAGTTGTACCTTATTGAGAACCTTAGCTTCTGCTACCCCTGGGAATTCTCGAACAGAACGTAAATTGGGGGCCATGGACCCCCGCAATTCTGTTGTGCACGGGATCCGAAAACCCTCCTGGAAACCCACTTCAAGGAGGCGACCCGCAGCACTGTTACCCGCCGACCTACCGTAGCGTCTTAGCCATGGCAGCATGCCGGGGAGGTGTATGGGCGTCTTGCCCTTTGGCAGCGGGTTCTGCCCTGTTGTCCTTTGGCCTGGCACATCTGGCCAGGGGGTGCTCTCCGCCACAGTTGGAGCACACGTGCTTGAACCTGCAGTTGGGCGCCCATTTACATACCCCTTTGTTATAGGCAAAACAGGACTTGGTACCTGCGGCCAAGTTGGCGATGGGACTCCTGACCCCACCCTCTCCATGCCATGGCTGGCCTAGATGCCAGATACTGGCAGAATTCTTCATCATACCGCCACCACGCCGTACCCCCGTATACCTTGTGGGCCTTACGAATCTCATCTATGTATACGAACAGCCCCGGGCATTGCTCCGGGTGGCGCTCGCATAGAACGCATGCCATGATAGAAAAGGCCTGAAGCCACGTGTCGAAGGTTCTAGGCAACCTCCTGTAAGCACCCTCCCGTAGGCTCCTCTCGTCTGGATCCATTTGCCTGGACATGGGCAGCAGGGAGAACAACTCAACAAACTCCCTCCTACAAATTTTTTCCTTGACTTCCTGGGTTAGATGTGCTCCCAAGTTGTCTAGCGCACATAAGACGATCGGTCTCATGGCTGCGTCTGAGGCTACTACCTTGCTCACTTGCGGCCCCGGACCACCCACAGTGACCGGGGGGGCTAACGCCCCTGGCTCTACATTGCCTGCGCTATTGGACTGCTCGCTCCAAGCCCCTCTGGCTAGCCCACCTAACCACGTACCCATCTCCTGTTCACTAACCGCAATGTTATGTGTGGCTAAGAGGGCCTTATGGGACCCCAAAAATCCCCCTTTAGTGTATGGCAGTATGCATTTATCAGCTTCCTCTACTCCACCAACTGCCTCACCTGCTTCTGGGAGCCTCGGAGTAGATACAGCCAACGGGGTGTCCCTACGTCTTTCCTGACTTCCTGGGGATTCCGACCGTCTGGCCCTCCGTCCTCTTTCCGATCCGCTGGCACAGCTGCATCGGCAGGATCTCCTGCTCCTGGATCTGGATCGCCGTTCAGACCTGTGGGTGCAAGAGGAACAGTCACTAGCTCTCCGTGACCTGCATGCCTGTGCCCATACCGCTTGCTCCTCCCCTGAGGACTGGTCCTGGTCACCTAAGCGTGCGCGGCTGGAATGCACTAGTGCCGCGGGCTCTGCACTTTGTACCAATAACCTGGGGACTGCTTGGGGCGTTGCGAAGTCTACCTGTGGGTCAGGATTAGTCACTTTTTGCTGTGGCCTAACTGTAACGCCCTCAGTCTCTGTCGTCTTAAGGGGGTATGGGTAAATAGCAGAGGGCTGTACCTGCTTGTGTTCTTCCTAGCTCTGGTGGGGCGCGCCAGCCTCGCCACCGCCGCTGCTACGGGCATGTCATCGATCATGACCATGCTGTCCTGGCTGATCATCTCTCTAACCACTCTGTCTCTTCTCTCACGTGGTACCCGTGTCCATTTTTCTACCGCAGCTGCGTCCCTGCAAAGCACCAGAAGCGCTGTTACTATTGGGGTTAGAGGGGACCGCATGGTCGGCACTTTTTATGTCTGTAGGAGCTTTTTTAGGGCTCCTGTCTTTACTTTTACCCCCTGCGCCCCCTTTTTGGGGTGGTAACGGGGTGTTCTTTGATCTTTGCCGCGGCCAGAGCCCTTTAGGCAAAATGACTGGTGGTGGCCGGGGTTCTAGGCCCTCACCCTCACCGCCCGTGGGCCCGGCACTCTCTTGTCTAAGGGGTAAAGGGTCCTGGCTAACCAGCCCCGCATTACCCCTGTCACCCGTGGCCTGGTCCTCCACTGGATGGTGGTCTGTTGGCTCTTACTGAAAGGGAAAGGAGACGGAACCCTCAATATTGGCTAGGCCTCCAGCAACTGCATGCTGAGCCTGTCCAATGTAATGGGAGTCTCCTGCAGAAGGCATGGGAGGGTCCAGCCTGTCCTGCACCCATCTGACCCCCAGGCTTAAGGCACAGGCCCTGACATCAGCCAATAAGGCCTCAATAGCTAATACATCCATACCCCCAGGCACAAAAAGACCCCCCCAAGACAAACAAAACAGACCGCGAGGCAAGAAAAAACAAACAAACACACACACCCACTGATAGACACACTCACACTGCCCCTTATATGCTTTTAAGCTGGGGTATTCTCAGATTTAACTGCTACTTGCACTTTCACCCTTTAGAGCAGGAGCCTCTCAGACCTCCGTCCGTTTTCCACGGAGACCGCGCCGAACTGACTCCCGGCGCGTGAATGCGTCGGAAGCCCCGCCCCCCACCACTCCTTATTGGATGGTGTGCCTTACAGGCTCCGCTGGGTCACGAGACGCTGCGGGCTGACCCAGGGAGCCTGTGCAGCCTCCGCGTCGGCAGTATTCCTCAATTTAGCTGTGATATTCTGCACAAGTGTGTTTATTTTTCTACTCTTAAATTAGTTCACACAACAATATTTTAAGGATTGTACTTCTATTTAACTGGAAGGCAGCAAAAATTTAAACAGTAAAGGAATAAACCCAGGTTATGCAAAATTGACTATTATATATGTGATAGGAGGGAATTATGCTGGGAGATAAGAACATGCATTTTTCTGCTGTCAGTTGTACTCTTCTAGTCATAAAGCAATATTATTTAGCAGCTTCCTTCTATACTATTCATCAAACTAGCAAACTTTTAAGTGTTGGATCTGGGATTTTGAAATGTAATAAGTTTTTAAAAAAGTTATGTTTTCAATCCAGTTCTGATATTAAATATCAGTATTTTGATTTATCAGTTACAGGATCAATTCAATTAATCTAAAATTGATCAATTAGGTTTAGATTCAAATCTTACTCTTTTACCACATACAGCAGTGTTTATGGGCGATGCCAAAGGATTTGTACATCATCAATGTAACGGAGCCATGATATAAAGTGCTCATGGAAACAAGTATATAGAGATCATTTATTCTCATTTATCTAGTAAGAATTTTGTATTGATGTTGTTTAATTCGGCCAAAATGCCCGCTGCAAATGTCATATTAATTTCCTTGATTTATAAATCAGTAAATAAGATGGATATTGAAATGATCACTGTAGCTTTGGAAAAATGTCATATGTTTGTGATGTGTGTAACAAAGTAACAACATTAACAGTTCTGTAAGTAATGAATATAAAACCATTTTTACAGAAAATCTTATAATTAGATTACTCAGATTATGTCACGAGGTAATGCACGATTACCGTCTGCCTGTGTATTGAATAGGAGGGATAGACTACTCTTCTATTGAGGTGTGTTGTCAGGGCTATTTAAAGTGTCAGTCTTCCAATAGAACTAATCTTGTCAAAAGCAGAGGTTCCTCAAACTCCTGTCAGGTTTGTAATACTATTAGGATCAAAAGCAGAATGTCTGCTGCCATAAAACCGAAGTTGAACATTATATTCATTGTTAAGTCAAGTTCCTTATAACTGCATACTATAAATATTATACGTCAGAGGTTCTTTACACACTGTTATCTTCTAATAGCATAGTGCATATGTAATACTTTTAAGTAAGAGGAAGTTAAAATTAACATGTCCCATCAACACAGATTGGGTGTTTTAGTAAAAGAAAATCATTATATTACATTAAATGGCACGCCATAACCATAAGGAATGTACTGTGTTTCCTTATGGTCATTGCTGTTTATCAGTCTATAAAGGTTGCAAAACTATTCCTAAGGGTGTGTGGCTCCATATAGCCACTTGAGAAATTATAAGAATTTCAAGATATTCATGTTTTAGAATGGGCTAGTATAAATTAGACATAAAACATATTGAAAATATGTGGTAGTTCCTGAAAATAATTATCTGTGCGAGCAGGGTATGAGTTTTTAGGTGGATAACAAGGCTACAGCCTAGGGCACCAGGAAACCACTGGGTCAACAGTCAAGAAAGCCCTCTTTTTCATCATGCCCACTTACTGTTCGACATATATTTAATCTCTCACTCCCCAATAAACTTTTTTCTCCCATCACTTATTTCAATGTCCCTTTATTCTTCTTTCCCTACTCTATTTGTTCTCTCATCTGTTCCCCTTTCTCCTATTTCTGTCCTCCTTTGTCCTCCCTCTCCCATTACCCCGTCTCACACTATGCCATCTTAATGTGTTTATTTTAAATTGAATCAGCTCTGTCCTCCATACCAACTCCTTGCCCTATAGATTTTTAAACTGGCCTAGAGGAAAGAGCGGATAAATCCAAGGGATGCATTACTCAAATTGAATAATTAGCACTGATTAGTGCATACATTAATAATAATTAGTGCATACAAATAATAATAACAGGAGCATGAGGAAGGTAGATTCACAGACAATAATGACAATCTTCAGTGTAATTGTTTTGCAAACTCTTGACATAGTCACTGGGTTATAAACACAATGTGCTTTAATTATATTGGAGAAAACAGGTTTTATACCCAGTTTTGTGGATGTGCTATATTTACTGAGGACATTTCGCGTCAGCATTTTACATGTTTGTGATTTATGTAACCAACTAACAAAATTAATAGCTGTGTTAGTTATTAACATAAACCCCTTTTTAGAGAAAAACTTAATTTTGCAGAAACTGTCTGTGTATAGAATGTTTCCATCTTGTCTGTCAGTTCCTGCTAGCTTTGAGCCAGAAGGCATGTATGGATGGAGTGGTGGTGTGTGTGTGTGGCGGGGTTATATCATTCCATCTTTAAGTATTTGACACCTACCCAATTACCAGAAGGAAGCATTTTGGAGGATACTAACAAGCTGCAACCTTCATCAGTATCACTGAAGTTCCAGTAAACTTATTTTTTTAATTTAAAATTATAGGTAATAACAAGCAGTTTTTTTCAGTTCAATGTTGTTCAGTTTTTCCTGCATTAAACTTATGTTGTGAACATTTTTAATAGTTAATCAGCCTTTCTGATCCACCCACAAAGGAAATTCTAGATCTCTTGTTAATGTTTATTCACTGTCAATGGTTGCTATCTATCCCCTGAAGCTCTGAATCAATTGTTTTCAATTGCAGCCATGTGCAAAATAAAAGACTGAGCATGCTCAAATGCCAGGAAGATATTTATCTAATCAACATAATTACATTTCTATAAGTAAACTTTTCCATGTAAGATCAGTTGGTGCATTTCACTTTAACAGGTTGACATAGGAAATATGATGTGCCATCTGTTAGCAGAATAACACAAGAATATGTTGGTAGCCAATTTAGCTCAAATATCGGGGGTGTTTCTTATAATATCTAAAATAAATATTCTAATAAAATGTTCAATTTCAGAACCTACTTAAATGCATACCTTAGTTTTGTGGATGATTACATTTCTGCACTCCTTCTGCAAAAAGCATAATTTATATATGCAGCACATTTCAAAAAATGTTTTATTTTTTATTAATATATACACAGACACCTGATCCCCTGAATCAGCATGGAGCATTTGGGGATCAATTTTAACCCATTATTCACCTGCTGTGTCTTCCTCGACCAATAGGAGAGCACTGATGTCAGCCCCCCACTGCTGGGATGTGACCCGCCTGCCTGCTTCCTGCTTTCTGCTGTGCTGACCCCGTCCCTCATCAGAGATCAGCAGACAGAGCTATTCTGTGTGTGAGAGAGCTGCAGCTGTCACCAGAGAGAGTGAGAGAGAGAGTGAGAAGTGAGTACGTGGGTGAGTGAATGTGTGAGAGAGAGAAAAAAACACTAGCAGAGGTAGTTGATGCAGGAAATTGATCAAGTGTGGATGTGCTGCACAGAGAGACTCTTATATGAAAATACATAGCACCTTCTAACATTCTAACATAGTGCCACACTACATATCCCAGGCTGCTTTGCAGCACAGCCAGGAACCCTAGACTGCCTCTGCATGCTCACGATTGACCAAAACAAATTATTTATTTTATGATAATTTTCAACTGTCAGAAATGAAAACACATTTTGCTATCTTCAAGGTAAGTTAGCATTTATAATCCAGGAAATTTAGATATGCCTTAAAGGGGCAACTGTAGTCCAAACATTTCTAACTTGCTTTTAAAAGAAAATACATTTTAAATATTATGAAAAGCTAATAATTACTCAATAGTGCAGAAAAAGTACATTACATATAGACATTGTGGGATTGTTTTCTCCTCCTCTGCCTTGTTAAGTTACAGGAAACAGAGGGGCAGTGAACCATATGAGTGTCTAAACTGCAACATATTGCACTTTTGTTTCTGTTCGATTTGAATGTAAATTAATTAAAAAACGCAATTACTAGGATCTCATTGTTAGCACTTCCACCTCACTGGTAAGATAAAAAAAAACAAAAAAAAACGCTTAAACGATCACAGAATTTAAACAAAAAAAGGGCACTTGTCCGTCAGTATGTTCCATGCTAACCAAGAACAGTGGTTTAAATCATGGAAATAAAACATATAATTCCAGAGAGCTGGATAATGGTTTTGTATGTTTGTAGTTATCAGAGGAGGGAGTAGTGGGAAAGGAGGAACAGGGAAAAGTCCAGTGCCTTTGTTTAATAACTGGATAACATTGAAATTGACACCACACCTCTCTCCCCTCACAGGCCCCAAAGCTAACACCTTGCATCATTTTATGCAACTACGGTTCTCCAGAAATATACACTCCCCTCTCTCAGACACAACTTCCACTAATGTATCATGGTTCCCTCCAGGGTCCTGCAGAGACATACATTTTTTTCTAAATATCACACTTTTGCTGAATAATTTTGCTCTTATTCAGACTTTGGTTACATTGTAGATCTAAGGAAAAAGTTGCATTGTGGGGATTTTATAACACACAAATTAGGTACTGATAATAAAACATTGTAACATTGACAGTGTTATTTTATTATACATCCCTCACTTATAACAACAGCTCACATCAAAGTAACACTGTATTAATTATATCAAGCTTTACATTATCTAATCATTCCTGCATTCAGAGTTGTATTACGGCGCATTACATCACAAATAGCATATTTTTTAATAAACTAAATGTAATAACCTAATCTTTGTTAAGAAAACCATATGGATACGCACAACCAGAAACACAGACGGATGTGCCTGGCATGCTGCATCCATATGGTCACCAAGAGTCGGACACCACTGATGGACTGAACAACCACAAAAATGATCTAAGAAGATTTATGATTTAACATAAGTGTTTCCTAAAAATAACCAAGCCAGAGATTGGACCAGGGAGACTTGAAGGGGCAAAGCAAGGATCCAAGCTATTACAAAAAGTAAAAATATATACGTAATAGATATACGTAATATAAATAGTATGTATAAAGTACGTATAAATATAAAGAATTGGAAATAATTTAGTGGAAGTGGTAGATAACAGAGCTTGAAAGGATTTTAAACATAAACTACATAAAAACAAAAAAAATCCCTCTCTCCTAATGACTTTATCTACCATGATTAATTATCTGTAATCATCAGGGGTAAATAAATCAAAAGAGTTTGCCCAGCAGGTGAAATCATTTTTTATCCCCTGATATAAAAGATAATCACATTAGATAACACCAATAAGAGAGTGGGAGGATACTTTCATGTAATTCATGCTTAAAATACCTAGGGCCCTATTAAATTATCCCTCGTAGTTCTCTCGGTGCTCGCAAAAGGCAGTTTTCCTGCTGTTTGCGAGTACCGAATCTCTCGCAGCCTGCTTTGCGATATGACTGCGAGAAAATGGCCGAGAATAGGCTCCGAGAGAGCTACGTAGCCTTAAATCTACGCATGATTCTCGCATATTGTAAGAATCCCTACGTGGACAATAAGTGCACGCAAGGGATCCGAAAGCCTCTACGTGCTGCCTCGGAACAGCCCGAGACAGTAGTGTGAGGCTCCCCCCTGCACCCTATACACATCCCCATGCTGCAGGGGTCTCTATCAGGACCCCTGCAGCAAGGTGTTCATGTGAGGACACTTCAGGGGTCCCGACAGGGACCCCCGCATTGAGGGGGGGTTAATTTTAGGTGCCGGGGGGGTATTTAGAGTACCCCCCACGGCAGGGCTTATGTGGGGGACTGCCGCGGAGGTCCCTTTTAGTACCCCCGCAGCAATTGATGAGGAGTGGGAGCCTGCGATATCATATTGCAGGCTGTCACTTCTCATGTACATTTACGCAGTGTAGATACATACGGCCCTGCTGCGTAGCTCATACGTTGCTCGCAGCAGGGCTAATTTAATAGCATTGTAAGTTGGAGAAACTTTGCAGTACGTAGGGCTTAAGTAGAAGCCTCTTATTTACAAGGCTGCAATTTAATGAGGCCCATAATGTTCAAGCTCAGTTATCTAAAATATATATATATACTAGCGAATTGCCCGTCAAAAAATGACGGCAATTAAATTGTAAGTGAGCTAATGCTGTTTGGTGTGTACTACTGAAATATCTAATACATTAATAAATGAATATACTTTACCTATTTAGAAGCATTGTGTTGAAGAGCTGGCAATCTGTTTTGATGTTGCTGCAGCATTAGTGGTGTTGAGCTGCTGTGTAAGCGTGATGAATGTGTGCAGTGTAATAGTGTGCATGCGCGAGACCAAACCGTTAGCGTAGTTGTATACTTCCGCATTGGCGTAAAATGGCGCGTAATGTGTGGTATGCGTGTTAGCGGAATATCCGTAGGTCGTTTGTGATGTTTTGCGGGTTTCTTGTGATGTTTTGCGTGGTTAGAGTGCTGTAGCCTCGTTTTTGTTTTGTTCTGCGGCCATTTTTTCTCTCGCTTAGCGAATTTTGTAGTGTTCAAACTCTTTTATTTTTAGTTAAATGAAGGTGTAAGTTTTTTTTTTTTTTTGAGTTCCTGGATGCTACCTCTTGCTGTAGGTAAGCTTTTTATGTATGTGCTGTGTGTATTTATTGTGTTTTGAATTTTGTAATGTTCGCGAGTTGCGTCCGATTGTTGCAAGGTCGTAATGTGTGGTAACGTGTCTCGTATGTTGTTTGCGTTGTGAGGTAAAGTTTGCGAGGGTCGTAGTTGGTGTGGCGTGTTGTTTGCGCTGCGACGTAAAGTTTGCGAGGGTCGCAGTTGCTGGCAAGGAGCGCCTTTGGCGCTCCATGCCAGCAACTGAGGCCCTCGCTACGCGAGGTCCGTGGCTCGCTTCGCTCTGGCTGGCTCAGCTGCTCACAACTATATATGTGATAGTTTTATTATACAAAGAGTGTGTATTTGTATCAATGCAGTGTTTTCATAGAAAATCAAATATCTGTAAAAAAAAAGAGGAGAGAGGGGAGGGGGGAGAGAGGAGAGGGAAGGGGGGGAGGGAGGAGAGGGGAGGGGGGAGAGAGGAGAGAAGGAGAATGAGAGGGGATGGGGATGAGAATGAGAGGGGGAGAGAAGGAGAAGGGAGGGGGAGAGGAGAGAGAGGGGGAGAAAGGAGAGGGGAGGGGGAGAGGAGGGAGAGGAGAAAAGGTGGAGGGGGAGGGAAGAGGAAGGAGAGGGAGCGGGGGAGGGGGAGAGAGAGCGAGAAGGGGATGGAGGGGGAGCGAGAAGGGAGAGCGAGAAGGAGAGGGGAGGGAGAGCGAGAAGAGGAGGGGAGAAGGGGGGAGAGAAGGGGAGAAGGGGGAGAGAAGGAGAGAAGGGGGGAGAGAAGGGGAGGAGAAGGGGCAGAGAAGTGGAGGAGAGGGGGCAGAGAAGGGGAGGAGAGGGAGCAGAGAAGGGGAGGAGAGGGGGCAGAGAAGGGGAGGAGAGGGGGCACAGAAGGGGAGGAGAGGGGGGAGGAGAGGGTGGGAGATAAGGGAAGGAGAGAAGGGGAGTGGGGAGGAGAGAAGGGGAGGGATGGGGAATGAGAAGGGGAGGGGGAATGAGAAGGGGAGGGAGAGGGGGAGAAAAGGGCAGGAGAGGGGGCAGAGAAGGGGAGGAGAGGGTGGGAGAGAATGGGAGGAGAGGGGGGGAGAGAAGAAGAGGGAGGGGGAGTGAGGGGAGGGAGAGAGAAGGAGAGGAGAAGAAAAGGGGGGAGAGAATGGGAGGAGAGAAGGGGAAGAGAGGGGGAGAGAAGGGGCAGAGAGGGGGGAGAAGGAGTGCGGAGGTTGGTAGAAGGAGTGTGGGGGGAGATAGATGGGATAGAGGAGGGGGAGAAGATAGGGGAGATATGAGTTGGGTTAGGAGGATTTAAGGGAAAAAGAGTAGAGGTGAGATGGGTAAAAGTCAGAAAGGGAGAGGGTAGTGTGAGGAGAGTGGGCCAAGATATAGGGTGAGAGACACGGGCGGGGCTATCGCCGGTGCAGCCCTTTATCTCCTGGAGGCCCCAGTCTCAGCCTCCCCCCAGGCCATATCCCGACAGCCCTCGGTCCTCTGACCTCCTCCCCCATCCTGAGGGCGTCCTGCCTGCTGCCTGTCTTCCTCAGTGCAAACAGGACCCCTAGGGGAGGAGCCAGGCTCAGAGGGAGGCACACTCACACACCAGGGATGGATGGAGGGTCAGACACATAGACAGGGAACGGGAGCACACTCACACACCTTTGCGAGGGCCTCAGTTGCTGGCATGGAGCGCCTTGCCAGCAACTGAGGCCCTCGCAAAGGTGTGTGAGGACATCACATATATAGTTGTGAGCAAGTGAGGGCCGCTACGCGAGCCCGCAAGCGTGAGCAACGGCCCGTACGCTCACAACTATATATGTGATACTAGTCCCCTCTCGTTCTGTGCCCTCTCTCTCTGCATCCTCTCCCTCTCTCTATGCGCCCTCTCTCTCACCTTCTCCCTCTTCCTCTCTCCTTCTATCTCTCCCTCATCTTCTCACTCTCTCTCCCCCTCCTTCCTTCCCTCTCTCTCCTTCCATCCTTCTCTCTCCTTCCCTCCTCTCTCTCTCCTCTCTCCCTCCCTCTCCCTTCCCTTGCGCAATGCAAGCCTTGCAAAGCGAAGTGCACATGCGCCACTAGCAATTCTCTCTCTTTCTCCTTCTCTGTCTCCCTTCCTCTCCTTCTCACCCTCTCTCCCCCTACTTCCTTCTCTCTTCTTTCCTCCTTCTCTCTCCCTTCCTCTTCTTCCATCTTTCTATCTCCCTTCCTCCCTCTCTTCTCTCCCCTTCCCTCACCCCCTTTGCCGCACAATGTGCTATGCAAGCCTCCCAATGTGCAGCAAAACTTGCAATTTTGCGAGCCTTACACACAAACTTGCAGTACGACAACTATATTAGTGAGATATACATACAGTGCCTTGCAAAAGTATTCACCCACCTTGGCTTTTTACCTATTTTGTTACATTATAGCCTTAAATTCAATGTTTTGTTAATCTTAATTTAATGTGATGGATCAGAACAAAATACTCTAAATTGGTGAAGTGAAATGAGAAAAATATATGTATAAAACTATTTTTTAGAAATAGAAAACAGAACATTGCCATGTGCGTATGTATTCACAATAAAAAAAAATCTTCAAAGTTGTGGGCATGTTCTGTAAATTAAATGATGCAAATCCTCAAACAATCCATGTTAATTCCAGGTTCTGAGGCAACAAAACACGAAAAATGCAAAGGGGGGGGGGGGGGGGGGTACATACTTTAATATATATACTCTATATATATATATCCATTAAATATAATTAATTGGTAAATACACAGTAATTTTCTTTTCCTTGGCAACATTACTATTGGGTTGCTCCACCCTCTTATGACAGAAAAATAGACCCTATTGAGAAAACACAGTCCCTAGGTCTCATGGGACTAACAAAGGTCTCCAAGAGCGTTTGACCTTGATAATAGCCTTAAGGAACCTGATGATGAGATCATGATGGGCCAAATGAGTCCCTGTCCAGGCTCAAAAAATTAGTAACCAGGACCTTTAGAGAGTTATAGGTGTGGCCCATATTGATTCTATCCTTTAAGCGTTGGCGAGCTACTACCGTTGCGTGGAGGGGCCCCAGCCCCCTCATACTGCTTACATTAATCAGGGAGTTGATTTAACTTCCTCCATGTCTCCTTTGCCTACATTTTTCTGCAGAGACAGGGACTTCCTGAATGAGGACAAACAAGAGACATCGTCCAGGAAGTCCCAGCCTCTGCAAAAAAAAGCAGGCAGAGATGACATGGAGGAAGAGAAAGCAACTACCTGATCAAGGTAAGTAGTAGGAGGGGGCTGATGAGGCTGGGGCATTGAGCAAAGGCTTAGGGGGCCATGGAGCATAGGCTAGGGGGGCCATGGTGCATAGGCTAGGGGGGCCATGGTGCATAGGCTGGGGGGCATGGAGGATAGGGGCCCTACAATAAGAAAAAAATATTTGCATATATATATTATTATTATTATTACTAGTAACTTGCCCGGTATTGTAGAATGTTATCCTGAATTGTCTGTGATCTCTCTCTGTGAGCCCTCTGTCTGTGCACTCTCTCTGTGCACTGTATCTCTCTCTCTCTCTCTCTGTGCGCTCTCTCTCGCTGTCTGTGTGCGCTACCAGCTCTGTAGCCTTCCCTCTCTGTCTCTCTTTGTGCAGTCTCTGTCTGTGCACTTTCTCTCTGTGCTCTGTCTGCGTGCGCTCTATCTGTGTGTTCTTTCTCTGTGGGCTCTTTCTCATTGAGCTCTCTCTCTGTGCACTCTCTCTCTGTGCGCTCTCTCTCTGTGCACTCTGTGCACTCTCTCGTTGTTTGTGTGTGCTCCCTCTGTCTGTGTGCCCTGTCGGCTCTGTACCTTTCTCTTTGTACCCCTCCCTGTCTCTCTCTCTCTCTGTGTCTCTGTCTGTGTGCTCTCTGTCTGTGCACTCTGTCTGTGTGCTCTTACTCTCTTTTTACGCACTCTGTGCATTCTCTCTCTCTGTTTGTGCTCTGTCTGTGCACTCGCTCTCTGTCTGGACCCTCTGTCTGCTCTCTCTGTCTGTGAACTCTCACTCTCTGTGAGCTATCTGTGTTCTCTCTGTCTTTGTGCACTCTTGCTCTTTACCCCTCTTTCTCTCTGTGTCTCTGTCTGTGCACTCTTTCTCTCTGTGTGCTCGATCTCTCTCTCTCTGTACACTCTCTCTCTCTCTCTCTCTCTCTACATGCTCTGTCTGTGCGCTCTTTCTTGCGATCTGTGTGCGCTGCCAGCCCTGTACCCCTCCCTCTCTGTCTCTCTCTCTATGGACTCTCTGTGCACTTTCCCTGTGCGCTCTCTCTCTCTGTGCTCTCTCTGTCTGTGCGCGCTGTCTGTCTGCTCTCTCTGTCTGTGAACTTTCTTTCTCTGTGCGCTGTCTGTGTTCTCTCTGTGTTTGTGCGCTCTTGCTCTGTACCCCTCTCTCTCTCTGTGTCTCTGTGCACTCTCTCTCTGCACTCGATCTCTCTCTCTCTCTGTGCCCTCTCTCTCTCTGTGAGTGTGCTTTGTTTGTGCACAGTACCTTTCTGATGGAGACTGTTACGGCTAAGGATCTGCTGGGAAGGCATGCTAGGTCTATGGCTGCCTCTGAAGTAAAATCAATGGATGTCTTGATTTCATAAAACTCCTAGATGATAAGATGTTTATGCACATCATTAAAGAACGCTGCTTATGTATTGGCAATTCAAGAAAAGCAACTGCAGGATGATGTGGATCACCAGCAGCCAAATAGGCTTACTTAAGGCCATTCTCCATTCTGTGATTGAAAGAATCCTTAAATGCATCACCTTAATTAAAAAGTAAAGTGACCCTCAATGCCATTTGAACCACAGGAGCATCAACACAGGTACTAGCATACGATTCTGGAAAGGAATAAAGCCTGGAGAGCTGACCCAGTAGGAAGAATTCTCTTTTTTGGTTACTGACAATTTCTTAGCATAATGCATGGAAGTATAAAATAAACCAGAAGGATTTAATTACTTTATCTTCCAGGTGGATGTCTTTCTGGCCACATACCCCAAATAGTCAACCAAATGGAAGTGAAGTTCTGAGGATTTGTCCTGGGCTTATTATCTTCATTACCATCTTTTATTTCCTCATACTGAAGATGAATATCAGGAAGAATATCACCCTGATGGATGAGAACCATAGCAGAGCAATCTTCACCTGAGACCTTCATCTTTCCTGGTCACTTTGGTCACTTTCCTGGTTTTCTGAATCCACTAAATATATCATTAGGATTAGAAGCAGAATGCTGAATGGCTACAATAATGCAGTTGTTTTAATGCCAGGCCAGACAGGAGACAGTTTTTTTTCCCGTTATGAACTTATTTAGTAAATATATATACACTAGGAACTTGCCGTCAAAAATGACGGGAATAAAATTGTAAGCATGGCAATGCTGTTTGCCACACAATGCGAGGCTATGGGTCCTCTGCGCACCTTTGGCGCTCATCGTGAGCCACAACTTTCCTGCATTGCAATGATCACCTTCAGCGCTCATTGCAAGCCTCTCCCCCTGTGTAGTTTATAGGCCTTGCGCATAAGTGTCTTTGGTTGTGTTAGTGCCTGGGGTAAATGTTAGTGGCTTGTATGAAGTGTTACAGTCTTTTGTTAAGTGTTACTGCTTAGGGCTCATTTTTACATCCTTCGGGGTCGTTTTCTGTCCTTCAGCCTCGTTTTCATTGTGTTTTTTCAGCAGCCATTTTTTTTTATCGTCAAAAAACGACAAATACGCCTCACATTAACTTGCAACATGACTCAAAGGGTCCCTGCCTCTCCCACTGTGGTGTGTTTGTGAGTGTGTAAGTGAATTTGAGGCATATTTGTTGTTTTTTTGAGGTCTTTTCAGCTCCGTGGTTCGGCCGTTAAAGTTGAATTTTTACGAGGCACAATGTACGGGTTTTGGTCCTAAGTCCTACGGGTCGTAAGTCCTGCGTGCTTCAACTGCTCGCCTTGCTTTGCGAGGCTCACAGTGCAATGCGTGCCTTCGGCGCTCATTGAAGGCTAAGTCCCGCGTGCTTCAACTGCTCGCCTCGTAGTGCAATGAGTGCCTTTGTCGTTCATTGTAGCCTAAGTCCTGCGTCAATGCCTCACCTCGCTTTGCGAGGCTCGCAAGTGTGCTACCAACATCGTAAACGTTCTGAACACACCCAGAGATCCACAACTATTATAGTGATAAACGTACAGCTCGTAAGGCCCGCATGCCTCAACAGCTCGCCTCGCATTGTGAGGCTCATAGTTGCGACAAAGTCTTACGGGCCTCGCGATGAGCCCTGCAATGAGCGCCTTTGGCGCTCATTGCAGGCTAAGTCCCGCGTGACAGCTTGCCTCGCTTTGCGAGGCGTGCACTTTGCGAGGGCCGCAAACGGCAAAGTCTCACGTGCTTCATCTGCTCACCGCGCTTTGCGAGGCTCGCAGTGCATTGAATGCATGTGGCGCTCATTGCAGCCTAAGTCCCGCGCAAAGGCTTGCCTCGCTTTGCAAACGGCAAAGTCCTGCGTGCAGAAGTGATCTCCCAAGCTGCAAAAGAGTCCCGTTAGCAAAAGAGATCTCTGCAAAGAGATCTCCAAGCTGGAAATTAAGGCTCACTGGAATAACATGGGAATTAAGAATGTCTCTTAATACTTGTTAGAAACCTCTCACAGGAACTTATATAGCACAAGAAATATCTGTGTGCAAAATATATTTATCATAGACACCAAAAAGAAGCCTACAATGAAGCAACAGCAGTTCTGACAAAAATTAAGCACGTTTTTTAGTTAAACTATCAAACAAAGAAATGAGTAATAATAATAAAGTGTGAAGTGGCAGATTTTTACAAGTTTAATACTTGACACTTAAAAATGTAATACATTGATATATTAATAATATCCCTACTGAATAATTATTTGTGAATAATTCTTTTTTTGACACCTTTTTGAGTTTAAATGATGTTCCTAAATATTCACACTGGTCAGCCTCTGGCCAAGATAGAAAGAAATGGCCAGTGAGTGTCCAAAAAGTACTCTCGCAATGTTGGAGTTTTGTTGCAACTTAAAAATAATATTTATTATTAATAATATTAGAATGAAAAAAATATAAATATGTGTAGTTAAAATACATAATGCATAGGGTACGGGTTTTCCCTGGGTACTGCCTTAAATTAATAAAGGTAAAGACTCCTTTATTTTAGATCATTTTGTATTCTAATGTACCGCCACTATTTTAGATCTCTATACAGTGATGAGATCAGTATATATTATATCACACAGTTATCTATATAGTGGCAGTTTGTTCTGGGTCTGCTCAGCTTGTTTGCTATGATAGCCAGTACTAAATACTATGGTCAAGCAAAACAGTCACTAATATCACTGTGTGCTTCAGACCAAGTTGCTTTTTTATTATGCTAAATAGGCAAAAAAGTGGTAACACAGTAAAAACTGTGCACTTACCCAGATTCAGACAGGCAGTAGTAAAGGGCACCCTCTATGCGTGGCTCTGTTCCAATGCACGTTTCGCCACGTATGTGGATTCTTCTGGGACGTCCCAGTAAGTTTATTAACTTATTTTTTAGACATTCAAATGGAATCACTAATGTATAATTTATTGTTTGTACTACTATATATATATACTAGCGACTTGCCCGTCAAAAAATGACGGTCAATAAAAGAAAGTGTTGAAATGCTGTTTGTCACACAATGTGAGTGTACTGTGTGCCTCAAGTAACTAAATTCCTCAAAAAGCAGAAATAAGAAAAACTAAGATTACCAAAAATAAAAAATGTACATTACAGAACAAAAAAAATAAACCTAAGTCACAAAAAACAAAAAAAGGAACATTACAGAAAATAACAAAATACATTACAACCCCCCCCCTCACTACAAAATTTAAAAAAAATTACACACCTGAAAATGAAATACATATAATACATACATATAATACAATACAACACAATTAAATAAAATACAATACAACACAATTAAATAAAATACAATACAATACAATTAAATAAAATACAATACAATACACCCCTATCTAATATACATGCCACTATCTAATATACATGCCACTATTTAATATACATGCCACTATATAATGTAATATACATCCCACTATCTAATATACAATACTATCTAATCATACATCCCCCTATCTATCTATCTATCTATCTATCTATCTATCTAATATACAATACATGCTATCTATATATATATATATAGCTACTCTAATTGTAAGCTACAATAAAATAATTAAGACCACTTACCTTTGAGATGTTTCTTCAGATCAGCAACCTACGGTAAAAAAGATTAAAAAAAATTAATACAACACGTTCACATGAAATACCTAAACATTCTAAACATTCTAAATATTCTAAATATTATACTCACCTTTCCAGCATGTCCCGTTCCAGCATGTCACGTCCCAGCATTTCACGTCCTCCATGTTGCGTCGTCCATCTTTGCGTCTTGTCCGGCGCTACTCCTGTAAAAAAAAACATTACATTAGTAAACATAAACCAAAGTAAAAAAAAAAAAATCTACATTATACTTACCTTTCCGCGATGTCTCCGGCATCCTCGTCTTCTCCGGAAGCATCCGCGCATAAAAAAAAAAAAAGTGACACACATCCGCCCTGGCGGATGTCTCCGACGCTAATGACCTTCCTATGGAGTGTTCCAGAATAAAATTGGCAATGGCGGCTTCTGATTGGCTGAAAGGGCTGTCTATCAAACTCAGCCAATGAGAAGACCCCATTTGTGAACCAATGAAAAAAGTATACACCCCAAAATACAACGCTGATTGGATAACACACCTGTCAATCTTTATTTGAACCAATCCTAAGGCTTTATTGCCATCAGCCAATCACAATGGAATATACCCCCACGTACTGATTGGTGAAGACATCTGCGCCTTTTCATTGGCTGTAATATTGATTGATATTAACAGTAGCCAATGAGAATGCGCAAATCCTTCACCAATCAGTACGTGAGGGTGTATTCCATTGTTATTGGCTATTGTCAGTGCAACCAATCAGAATGCGCAGAGGCTCCAACCAATCACCCTGTGGGGGTGTATTCCATTGTGATTGACTGAAGGCATCTGCGCCTTGTGATTGGTTTAAATAAAGATTGACAGGTACATTATCCAATCAGAGTGGGATTTTAGGGTGTATCCCTTTGTGATTGGTTCACACATTGGCGCCTCCTGATTGGGTGAATTTGATAGACAGCGTTTTCAACCAATCAGAAGGCGCCATTGCTTTTTTTCTTCCAGAAAAGTCTCCTGGAGTCTCATTAGCGTCGGGGATGTCCGGGAGTGCGGATGTAAGTACATATATATTTTTTTTTATACAGGACATGGCAGAAGAGGATCCGGAGGAGGCCGGTGACATCGCGGGGAGGTAAGTAGAATGTAGATTATGTTTATTTTATTTTGATGTATGTGTATTAATGTTGTGTTTTTTTAAACAGGTGCCGCGCCGGAGAAGGATTAAAAGAATAAGGACGGGACATGCCGGAAAGGTGAGTAGAATATTTAGAATGTATAGAATGAATAGAATGTTTATTTTAGAACTGTAAACGTGTTGCACTATTTATTTTTTTTCGTAGGTGGCTGATCTCAATGGAGATCTGCAAAGGTAAGTGGTCTTAATTATTTTATTTTAGCTTAGACTTAGATTAGTTAATATATAGATAGCATTTATTGTATGTTAGCTAGGGGTATGTGTTTTATATAGATAGCATAGGATGTATTGTAGATAGATTGTGGTATTTATTTAGATAGATTGGGGATGTATTATTATATAGATAGCATGTATATTAGATTATGCTATTTATTTATTTATTAGATAGATAGATAGATAGATAGATAGATTGTGTGATGTATATTAGATAGGAGTGTATTGTATTGTATGTAATTGTATTTTATTGTAATTGTATGTATTTGTATTGTATGTATTTGTATTATATGTATTTCCTTTTCAGGTATGTTTTTTTTTTCTGTAGTGGGGGGGGGGTTGTAATGTTTTTTTTTTTTTTTTCTGTAATGTTCCTTTTTTGTGGTGGGGGTTAATAGGGGTAGGTAGTGTAGATGTTAATAGGTTAGTGTAAAGGGTGTTTAGTTGATATTTAATGTTTTATTGGGGGTGGTATAGTGCAGTATAGTGTTTATACTTAGTGTCATGATGGTCCTTGAGGACCATCATGGCACTTATGTGGTTAATGTAGTGTTGTAACAGGCCCATAATGGTGTTAATATACCCTTATGGGACTGATGGGGTTAAATAGAGGCTTATGTGGGTCTGTATTGACCCCCATGAGTGACAGGGTTAATGAAGGGCTTATGGGGGTCTGTATTGACCCCCATGAGGTACAGGGTTAATGATGGGTTTATGGGGGTCTGTATTGACCCCCATGAGTGACAGGGTTAATGAAGGGCTTATGGGGGTCTATATTGACCCCCATGAGTGACAGGGTTAATGAGGGTTTTATGGGGGTCTGTATTGACCCCCATGATTGACAGGGTGACAGTGTATATATTTTTTCTTTTACAACGGGTCCTTTAAGGACCTTTACGGTCCTTTAAGGACCTGTAACGCAGGAATTTAGAATTTTGATTGCAGAGGGGGTCCCCGAACGCGTGCAATCGGGACCCCCACTGCAATGGTTAATGTGGGGTTAATGCAGGGCTCCGAGCTTATCTCGGATCCCTTCTTGGCTAATTTGTAAGTGGCTGGGCTATGAGCCTCGTTTTCGTTTTTTTCGGCGGCCATTTTTTCTCTCGCTTAGGGGATTTTCGTGTGTCTGAACTCAGGAATTTGAACTTAAATGGAGGTGTAACTTCACTTTCAAAGGTCCGGGGTGCCCCCCCCCCCCTTGCTATGGGTAAGCTTTTTATGTAGTTTGTGTGAGTATTTGGTGTATTTTCACTGTTTTTAGTTACGCGCGGTCGGCCGTTATAGTCGGATTCTTAGTGCGTGTGGGTGTTTGTTACGTTAAGGTTGGTTCCGAGGTGTGTTTTTTTTTCTAAGTCGTGCATGTGACGTGTTTAATGACTTGCCTCGCTATGCGAGGCTTGCCAGCAATGAGCACCTATGGCGCTCATTGCCTCTTTGCCTAAGTGCTATGATTTAACGGCTCGCCTCTCGCCGGCAATGAGCGCCTGCGACGCCCATTGCCTAAGTGTTATGGTTTAACGGCTCGCCGGGCGATGAGCGCCTGTGGCGCTCATCGCTAAGTCGTACGCACCACGCAACACAGCGTGACGACGAATCGTAGTTGGACAATTATAATATGTGATATACTAGCGACTTGCCTATCAAAAATGACGGCATGATATAGTGTTATTCATTGTGTTTTCTGTTTATGTACTATTTGTTGTTTGTCTCTTTGCCACTCTCTCCTTCCCCTGTGTCTCTTTGACCCGCTCTCCCTCCCTTGTGTTTCTCCCCCCCCCCCCCCCCTCTCACCCCTGTGTCTCTTTCCCCTCACTCCCTCCCATGTCTTTTTTTTTTCCTCTCCCCCATTTCAAGGCCGTAACTCGGAAGCTCTTTGCGGGTCTCTCCTGCCGGGATTATGGGCCTCGCAATAAACGCCTTCGTCGCTCATTGCAGGCCTCTACCCACCTCTATTTTGTGAGTCTATTGCGGGCCTCGTGATGAGCGCCTTTGGTAACTGCTGCCCCTAAAGTTTTGGGTCTGCGCATGCGCAGAGCGCATGCCGAGGCCTGCAACGAGCGACTTCGCAGGTCTCGGCATGCACTCTGAGCATGGGCAAACTGGTGACTTTCAGTGTAGCTGTAACCGGCCTCGCAATGAGCGGCATGTGCTGTACCTGTAACTTTGCAAGCGTTACACACAAACTCGCAATTACGACAACTGTATGTATGATATATATATATATATATATGTAGGGGTGTAGGACCCGGAATAATTCTGGGGGGGTACAGCTCATTGTATACACAGGCCGTAAAATGTATGTATATACATACATACATACATAGAGAAATCTGGGGGGGGATTTGTCCATTTCCTACACCCATGTATATCACATATATAGTTGTCAGTGTTGGTCACATTTGCGATGTTGGTCAGGCGATCATCACAAGGCCAGTAGGACTTTGGCTGCAATGAGCGCTAAAGGCACTCATTGCCGGGCTCACGATGAGCACCGCAGGCGCTCATCGCGAGGCCTGCGAGAGTAAGGCTGCAATGAGCGCCGCAGGACTTTAAAGCCTACATGAACACAGAAGGCCGTCGAAAAATGGAGCACTTTGCAACTGATCATGAGGCACGCAGTTTACTAATTTATCGGCCAAAATTATTTCAAATGCGCAACTCGAAAGACCGCTAAAAAAGCCAAAGAATTTTTTAGAACTTACACACTCACACACAGCATAGGGGGAGAGCCAGGGAGCCTGTAATTGAGGTTGCAGTTAATTTGAGGCATATTTGCCGATTTAAGTGATCGAAAATCGGCTAAGCGACAAAATAAATGGCGGCCAAAAAAACGTAAACGAATGAAAACGAGGCCGAAGACAGTAAACACGATCACGAAGCCAGTAACACATTTAGCCAAGCAACAGCACTCATCGCGAGACACGCAAAACTTCAGCAAAGACACAGAGGAGAAAGACACAGGGGAGGGAGAGGGGGAGAGGGTAGAAAGAGACACAGGGCTGATAGACGGACAAAAAGAGACACGGGGGGGGGGGAATAAGGAAAAACAAAAGACACAAAGCACGGACAGAGGGGGGAAACAGACATAGGGATCAGAGACTGGGGAGAGGCTCGCAATGAGAGCTGAAGGTGCTCATTGTGAGCCACGCGATGAGTGAAAAAGGCCCTCATTCCGGGGCTTGCAATGAGCGCCAAAGGTGATTATTGAGAACCACGAAAGTTGTGGGTTGCCAAGGCCTGCAATGAGGGGGGAGAGGCCCGCAATGAGCTCCAAAGGCGCTCAGTGCAGTGCTCGCGATTAGTGCCGAAGGCGCTAAGAGCACTGAAGTTGATCATTGAAAGTTGCGGGTTGCCAAGGGCTGCGATGAGCGCTGAAGGCGCTAAGAGCGCTGAAGTTGATCATTGAAAGTTGCGGGTTGCCAAGAGCTGCAATGAGTGGCGAAGTAGACAGGCACTCATTGCGAGTCTCGTGATGAGTGCAGAAGGTGCTAACATTGTGTGCCAAACAGCATTGACAGCCTTTAAATGTTAATGCCGTCATTTAATGCAAGTAGCTAGTATATATATTTTTTTTTGTTTAAATAAAATCTAGCTCTGTGACATTTTTCTTGCCCAAATAAGCTCTTAGACACTCTTTTACAATATATATATATATATATATATATATATATATATATATATATATATATATATATATTCATTGTTCAGTATAAATATATTATTAAAAAAAACACACAATTACTATGCCAGACATAATTATTATTAATATACCTTATTTGGAAGACACCAACATATTTTGTAGTGCTATAATATAGTGTTAGATTGACATGAATATATTTATTAGCAGAATCTCTCAGCAATGGAGTTTGTCTTACATTTAATGTACCATTTAGGTGGGCAAAGTTTTATTCTCGTCTATCAGATTCATTTTTACAGGATGTAATCAAATGGGCCATTTCCTTCATTTACGGTGGTTTTTCAGTACAATTTTTCATTAGAGAATAAGCTTGATACCATGGATATATTTGTTAATCAAACGCATACAAACTAACAGTAAAATAAAATTAAATGATTATATATATATATATAAATATACATACACACAAACATATATAAGTACATATATATATATGAATAATTATATATATATATATGTGTATATATATATATATATATATATATATATATATATATATATATATTAATAAATATATATTATATACATACATATATATAACTTCACAGTGGCTACTAATGAGTTTGTACTGGAACAGTGCAGTACAGAGGGTTAGTCAATGAATATCAAAAACTCCAATGGATTTCTGTGACAAATTTGTCAACATCTGGTACTGGTGGTTGCTGAGTCTTTATAAACTACATTAAAATTCATAGCATACATAACATAAGTCATTTATTTAAATGTGAAATATTTGAGATGGATAACTCTATTAATCTTTATAGAAGGTTAATTAAATAGATGATGGTGAAATTATTATTTTTTTTTCACCTTAAGCCTATCAATACAATTTAAGTGTTAAATATATAATGAAAAAAAAAAAAAACAACAGTTTCCAAGATCCTTGTCTGAAATCTAGTTGAACAATTCAGCGCCTCCCACACTGATCAGCTCCGGATCTGTGAGACGATACACTCCTGGCTTTGATAAGATACACATAGTGTCTGTGCATCTCTCCAAACACATCTAGAGATGGAAGCTGGCTATTAATGTAATGAGATCTTCCAATGTAAAGATCATTTTTTGATTTTTTTTTTATTTGAAAAAAAAAAAATGAGTGAAGTTTTTCCAGCAACAATGGCATCTATTGCAAACAGGACGGCTCACCTGAAATCATTTAATGACAGTTTAGATACACAAGATACGGATGATTTATCCCCAGGGTTGGACGTATTGTCTGTTATTTCTATCACATACGCTCTTATTATTTCTGTCGGTATCCTTGGGAACACAATACTTATCAAAGTATTTTTTAAAATCAAATCAATGCAAACTGTACCGAATATTTTCATCACCAGTTTGGCGTTTGGCGACCTGCTGCTCCTGCTGACCTGTGTGCCAGTGGACGCGTCTCGGTATATAGTGGACACCTGGATGTTTGGAAGAATTGGATGCAAAATAATTTCCTTCATACAACTAACATCTGTTGGAGTATCTGTGTTCACTCTGACTGTTCTCAGCGCCGACAGGTGGGATATTAATATTCATATCATTATTATGTGATTCATATGTTTATTCTGAATTATCTCCATTAAAGAACCACTGAAGTCACATTTTTTTCCATATGGTCTTTTGAAAAACTAAATTCAATTGACATTTTTTATGTTTACATACAAATATTCTTTCCATTTTCTTTATAGATAAGAAGCAAGGAGAGATTTTTTTTTAATTATCCTTTCACCTGTTTTCTTAGAAAAAAGCTAAAAACTAAGAAAATATGCTAATTAAAAGATTAAGCCAAACTGGAAATGCAAGGGTTGAAATATCTATTTAAATGCAATAATGTAGAGGTATTAAGGGGAGATTACTGGTACTAAGGCTGTAAAAGCAATTATGTTTTACAACAGAGAGATAAAGCCTGTAAATGTATTCATTGAAAATATACATTTTTATTTTAAGATTGCTGAATAATATTTAATAAAATTAATTTAGCTCCAAATAGCTTTCAATGTAATGTATGGTTAGGGCTGTTTTTTATTCGTATATTCTTACATATACTTAAAGCCATAAAAAATAGCTCAGATTGGGTAAAAATATTATATATATAAATATATATATATATATATATACCGTATTTATCGGCATATAACACGCACCGGCGTATAACACGCACCTCATTTTAAGAAGGAAATTTCAGGGGGAAAAAAATTCAAATAAAGAACTTTGAAGCAAATTCCTCAACCTCAACCTCCCTCCTCATCCTCAACCCCCGCCTCAACCTCCCTCCTCATCCTTCCTCCTCAACCCCCTCCTCCACACCCACATCCTTATCCTCCTTCCTCAACCCCCCTCCTCAACCTCAACCCCCCTCCTCAACCTCCCTCCTCATCCTCCCTCCTAAAGCCCCCCATCCTCAACCCCCTCCTCAACCCCCCATCCTCAAATCCCCTCAATCCCCCTACTCAATGAATGTCCCAAGTGTACATTTTAAATAGACTGCGTGCGCAAGGGAAATCCGTTGGTTTAGTTGTGTAAAGCGCCATTGTAGATGTTATTAATGTGTTACGCGGCTCGCAGGCATTTTCCGTCATTTGTAATAGTGTACTTTGTAGTTTGTTCATTCCTGTGTGAAAGTGACATGCACTTGGCAGTGTTTCGCGCGGTCCGGGGTCGTGTAGCCTCGTTTACATTTTTTTCGCCTCCCATTTTTTTTCTTGCTTAGGCGATTTTCGGGTGGTGAAAGTCGTCGAAATCGCCTTAAATTCGCATTTCACCTCACTCCCAGACGTCCTCCGTGCTGCGAGTGATTTTTTTTTTTATTTATATTTTATTTGTGTTTTTTGTGTTTTTTTTGATGTTCACGGTTTGGCCGTTAACCTCGTATTTTTGCTATGTCGTATTTTTTTTTTCAAAGTCCTGCGTCTCGTATTTTTTTTTTCAAAGTCCTGCGTCTCGTAATTATTTTTTTTCTAAGTCCCACGTTTGTCAAGCTTGTAGGCTAATGCGAATGCGCGTTTACTAAGTGTTTGGTGTCTAAGTGCTGCGTGTTTCATTGCCTTCAGTGCTTGCCTCGCTTTGTGAGGCGAGCAGGCAATGAGCACCTTTGGTGCTCATTGCCTTTGTGCTGCGAGTTTACTTGCCTTAACAGCTCGCCTCGCTACACGAGGCTCGCAGGCGATGAGCGCCTTTGGCGCTCATCGCCTAAGTGCTACGCGGTAACACTTCGCTTTGCAGTGCTCATCGCCTAAGTCGTACGCACCACGCAAAGCGTGACAACGTCTCATAGTTGGACAATTATAATATGTGATATGTTATTATATGTTATATATATATATGTGTGTGGATTCATTGTTAATTGATTTTACGCAGAATCTATATTAAAGTGTTGAGTATTAAAGTATCTTCAATTTGAAAAGCTGTTGAATAACATCGGGATCGGAGTGAAAAAGCTCTTACCCATGTGTGTAGGAGCCAAAGAAAATCTGGGGGGAATACTGCATATAGTATAAAAATACCACACAACTGCTTCTCTACACATAAACACACACAATGAAAAATCTGGGGGGGGGGGGGGGGGGGGCTTGTCCATCTCACCCCCGGGTTCCTACACCCATGCTCTTACCTTAAATCATTTCTCTAATACAACTACATAAATAATTACCCTCCAGTCTTCCAATTGAAGGTGCAGAGACTGCTTTGTAGTATTAGATTTCAAACCCTTTTTTTTCATTTCCAATTATAATTCATATTCTGCACCATGAGATAGATGATTTAAAATCATGTGGAAAATTTGTTTATTTGAGTCTAAATTAATCAAGAATTTACTTAAATAATGTAAATATTAGTTATTGCTTGTATAAAACTAATGTGGATCAGGTAACTATCACACTGATCTTTTTTCCAACATTATACAGAGATGTGGTGTAGTGGATATAAGAATCTGTTTTAGAACTGTAATTTCTAAGTTCAAATTCTCATTCATCCATTTTTTTCCCCTTACTTTAATATTTGGATTTATTTAAAATAATTATTTTAAAAGCATTACAACTCCACTGTTGACTCATATTACAAATAATATTTGTCAAACTACAAATCGTTGTCACGCTTGTGAGCCTCGCATAGCACGGCGAGTCTTCCGAGCTCGAGCACTTAGCCTATGAGCGCCGAGGGTGCTCATCTGCTGCTAGCCTAGCAAAAGCTTTACATTGTGTGGCAAACAGCATTGCCATGGAATCAAATTTTACTGCCCCGTCATTTTTGACAGGCAAGTCGCTAGTATTCATATATTTTCTTATAACAGCTATTTGGTAAATAAAAAGGCAGATACATAACTGCACTACAGCTGATTTTCTCATTAAGCAATTATCAACCATAGTTTAATTACTATACAGAAAGTGCTTAGTACTTAGATATACGTGTATCCTGTTGAAGAATTGTAGTCCAGAAAAAAATCTACACAAATATTTAATGGCATATATATGAAATTACTTATTTAGAGTTAGGGTATATCGTACTTTAAATAATTTAATAATTAAAAAAGAAAGAAAGAAAAAATTAGAGGAACCAACCCAGGAGCCGCAACTTACTAGCCACCAACACTTTAAGACCAGGGTGAAAAAGCGCAATATATTTAATGTAGAAGTAATGCTGGAAATGTGCTTCCACATGTCTCCATCATCTAATCCATCTGTTGTCTCTCTCGTGTATTTCCCACCTAAAATGAGACATAGACACCTCACGTTCTGTGCTAGTCCTGTTAATATGTAGAGTGAGCAAGACCGAGTATATGATTTAGAGAGTGTGAGAGTGTAAGACGGAGTCACTCTATACAAGATAGAAATCATGCACTGTACTGCCATGATAAAATGCATTAAAAACTCAGTACTGCCTGAGCCTGTACTGATAAAGTGAAGTCAATGGGTCACTATATTTTAGATAAACACTCAGTAATTTCTAACCCTGTTCTGATAATGTTGTCATTACATAGATATCCAGCACTGTCTGAGCCTGTTCTGATAAAGCTCACTCAAGAGGTCAACCTCCTAGACACCCAGGGCTCCCATAGCCTTTCTCTTTGAGACCAGATTATGGGTGGACTGTACATAATTCATCTTGGAAAATATTGGAGGAGTGGGAATCCAAAACACAGAGATACACAGAATGATCACTGCAGCTGTAGATCCCCTTTGATTGATCATTATTATTACTCTTTATTCATATAGCCATTATTGTCCATGGTGCTATTTACAAAGGTATAATAAAGCAGAGGGAGTAAAATACGCAAGTTACAAAGGTAAAATAACTAATATGGTGTGAAGAATTACAATACAGTAAGACAACATACAATTTGTTGAGTTGAGGTCCAAACTCTGTAGAGGTAACAATTTAGTTTCGAATGTATGAGGAAAATAGAGCAGAGTCAGACGATGTGAGGCATGGAGTTGCGCAAAGTAGGTGCAGCTTGAGAGAAGTCCTGAAGGACGGAGCAAGATGACGAAAAAAACAGGTTGTTTGCAGAACAAAGTTGGCGGTTAGGAGAGTATTTGGAGAGAAGAGACGGGGGGGGGCACTATTATTTTGGGCTTTGTATGTTAGGGTTTGTATTTTAAATTTCATTTTTGATTCTATGGTAAACCAGTGAAGTGACTGATGAAAGAGATAGGTGGAAGAATAGGAAGCCAAGAAGGATTGGATTGCAGTTATCAAGGGGAAATTTGATTTGTATAAGAAAGTGGAGTATACTTGAGATGATTTGAGGTAAAAATAACATGATTTTGTTATTGATAGCATGTGAGAGGTGAAAGAGAGGGCAGAGTCAAATATAATCCCAAGAGAGCAGGCATAGTACGGAGATGAAGAAAAGGAAGTTAAGTTTACAGATGGTTTACTCAAGTAGTATTGAAGCTAATTGTGGTGGAGAAATGGGTATATTGTTTGATGGAGAAGTTGGATTAAGTGAAGATGGGTGATGTTACGAGGAGGGACCAGCTGAACTAGCCCTTGAATTGATCCCACCAGTCCTCTCCTCTGTGGGTTTATGTGTGTTGATGCTAGGGATTACCCTAGAAGGAAGATTGTGGATTAGGATCTGTGGAGGGCAAGAATGCAGTTCTGGAATGTAGATGAAGAACTCCTTTTTAGTTGCACTGGAGCAAAGTGATTACAAATCTCTTTTTCATCCCTCAGAATTGCAGCTGACATGTTTATATACTTTTAAAAAGGGGTAATACCCTTTACTGAACACACAAGCATGTATATACATTTGAGTACAAAAAAGTCAAGGCAATTTAATAAGTCTGGGTGCAGAGTAACAAAAGGTAACTTAATTTAGCTAGGAAAGCGAGCTAACCTAATCACTCAGCAAAAGGTCTTAAGTGCTGAAAGTCCCATTGTGTTATTTTCACAATGGGCCTCTTAGCCCTTTCCTTGCAAACAATAATTAGATCACAGAATATGAATTACAAATTTACATATAAAAATATATACCAACAGTTAGCCACACACTGTATAAAACACACAAACACAAGGAGTATTCACTGAGAGTCTCCATCCCTCTTGTGCTGGCATGGGGAAGAGATTCCCTTGGAAAAGACTGGTCTAGGCTACTTTAGGGAAGAAAGAGAAGCAGGTACTACATTTTATTACAGGCTTCTCACCTATCAGCCGATTTTGTCAAATTAAGTAATTAAGGTATGTTTAGAGATGATGGAAAGAAGCAATCATTCAGGGAAGGGTTGAAGTGGTTTGTGAGAATTAGGATAAATGATGGAATGGATTAGCTTCAATGGAATAGGATCACATTGTAAGATGACAGGTTGATAGAAGATCACAGACTTTATCCTAAGCTACCAGGACAAATAAGCCATTGTAAATGTAGGATTGGGAAGGGGTAAATAGTGTATGTTACCAGCATGATGGGGGGGGGGGGGGGGGGGGGCTGAGACATGTTGAGAAGAAAATTTGCTCTGGATATTATTGATTTTATTCTTTTGTGAGATGGGAAGGAGTTGAAAGTGGGCATTTGTGGTTGGTGGACAAGGTTGATACTAGTAACGAAAAGTAGTGTTGTTTGCAAGCTTGAGTACACAGAATAGGAGTGTAGAATAAAGTTATAATGGAGGAATTCTGTTTGTAACGGAGCTGGAACACGCAGTCCAATATGTCCGCTGGTATACGGTCAAATACCCAAGAAGCACTACAGTTTCACCATTCCCGACCTCCCATATTGGACGACACACAATTTGGGAGTCAAATGAATCCTGACTTTATTTACAGAAATATATATACATCTCTTTGGCCACAGGTAATACACATGCCCATATTTGGCCACACAGTACACATAAAGAGAACAATAGGTGGGTCACACCTCCCCGAGACCCCCTTTCAACTTTGATACAATCAGACATTGATTCAATTACACTTCTTTGTTCTTATCTGAGAATGAAAACACTGTATACAATAGACTTCCTTTATCTTATGGGGAGTCTCTGTAACAGGATTATGTCCCATGCCAAGTAGCTGCAAATGTCTGGGTATAAATATTTCTGCAGAGCATAAACCAACATACATATAGTAGAATCATATTTTAACCATAATAATCATAAAACAGGGTAAAACAGTGATGGGTTCCGTTACACACCTCCCCCGTGACCATAAGCCGGCATACACGGTCTGATCCCAACGGATCGGCCTGGGGATGTCCGGACAAAAGTTTTTGGTGGTCAATTCTCTAGTTTGACAACCCATCAGCATTACTGCAATTCACATTTACTCACATTTCCCATATCCCTAGATAGCTGGGATCTGAGCGCACAAAACTACCGAATAGCGCTCAGATCCTCTTCACACAGTTCCATGGCCAGGTAGCTAAAGTCTTTCCCATAGTCTTTCATTATATGAATGGGCTCCATGGCATAGCTATCTGTGGTATCACCGCTCCCACAGGGCAAGTACAGAATTACCCCCCTGTATGTAAAGGGCCAGAATGAGTGACATACACTCTGGTATGGCCGAACACTGGTTCCAAAGGGCAATATTTCCCAGGGCCATAGTCGCAGGGCAGGAGGCTGGCAAACAGTCCTCTCCAAGCCAAAGTGGCGAAGGGCACTTCGTCACACATCTCCCCTTTGGGGGGAAGTCTAACCAGGCACCTGGATATTTCGCTGGGGTGATGGGGCAACACGCTGAGGGGACTTGAGGGGCAGAGGCCAGCGGCACTCTGCCCTGATGCCAGCTCTTCCGCTGGTATAACCTGCAGGACATCCTGCTCTGTACAAGGGACAAAGGGAGGGCAGAGGCCGACTGCACTCTGCCCCACTGTCAGCTCTTCTGCTGGGGCACTTGGGACATATTCCGGCTCAGTAGCCAGGGAAAGGTGGGGGTCAGTGGGGGTTAACATTTCCTCTGTTAACCCTGGGGCCACATTAGGAGTTAGCTGGGGAGGGGAATTTGTACTTACCCCCTCCTCCGGTTGTCCCAGTGAGGGTAGTTGGGGATCTGGACAGGCTGTCCAGCATCCCGGTAGGTCAGGCACAGAGACCACGGTCCCATCTGCGCCGTCTGGGAGATTGGGGTCTCCCCTGGTTAGGGTAAACTGTCGTTGGGTAGGAAGGACGACACCTTCTGCCCCCTGTGGTTCACACTGCCGCTGGGGGGGAAGGACGACACCTTCTGCCCCCTGGGGTTCACACTGCCGCTGGGGGGGAAGGATGACACCTTCTGCCCCCTGGGGTTCACACTGCCGCTGGGGGGGAAGGACGACACCTTCTGCCCCCTGGGGTTCACACTGCCGCTGGGGGGAATGGACGACACCTTCTGCTCCCTGGGGCTCACACTGCCACTGGGGGGAAAGGATGACACCTTCTGCCCCCTGTGGTTCACACTGCCGCTGGGGGGGAAGGACGGCACCTTCTGCTCCCTTGGGTACACACTGTCGCTGGGGAGGAAGGACGACACCTTCAGCTCCCTGGGGTACACACTGCCGCTGGGGAGGAAGGACGACACCTTCAGCTCCCTGGGGTACACACTGCCGCTGGGGGGGAAGGACCACACCTTCGGCCCCCTGGGGTACACACTGCCGCTGGGGAGAAAGGACGGCACCTTCTGCTCCCTGGGGTACACACTGCCGCTGGGGAGAAAGGACGGCACCTTCTGCTCCCTGGGGTACACACTGCCGCTGGGGAGGAAGGACGACACCTTCAGCTCCCTGGGGTACACACTGCCACTGGGGGGGAAGGACGACACCTTCGGCCCCCTGGGGTACACACTGCCGCTGGGGAGGAAGGACGACACCTTCAGCTCCCTGTGGTTCACACTGCCGCTGGGGGGGAAGGACGACACCTTCGGCCCCCTGGGGTACACACTGTCGCTGGGGAGGGGAATTAGTTGGAGTATTCCACGTGGAGCGGTTTCTGTTTCTGGGACAGTCTCTCTGCATGTGGCCCTGCTGGTTACACGTGTGGCACCTGATGTACCGTGGAGGGGTTTGGTAGTTCCCACCACCCGGACGCAGTGCTGGGGGGGTTAATGGTGGGAGGTGGGTTAGCAGCTCCCAAGATGGACCGCTCCCGTGCCCGCTGCTTTTCCATTATGAATTTGTGGACATCTGTCATTAACCATTCCAAGGTTTTTATGGGAAGCGTACCGGGGAAAAAGGCCAGTCTGCTTTGGAGTTCTCTTTCAAACTCAGTCTGTGGGGTAATAAGAGGTACTGTAACCATGAGTTCCTTTCTGTCTGCATCCCTGTAGTCTGCGGCCGCCTCCTCCTCCTCATGATGGAACGCTGTCTGAAAACTAGCCGGTTCCATCCTGCTGTAGCCAGGGGCGCTGTACGGATACTAGCGTTGCCCTCAATTTGTACTCCACGGAATGGTGTCTCCTGTAGCTGTCCTTCTGACCGTGGGAACAATTCCGCCACTTGCCACCAAATGTAACGGAGCTGGAACACGCAGTCCAATATCTCCGCTGGTATACGGTCAAATACCCAAGAGGCACTACAGTTTCACCATTCCCGACCTCCCATATTGGACGACACACAATTTGGGAGTCAAATGAATACTGACTTTATTTACCTTTACAGAAATATATATACATCTCTTTGGCCACAGGTAATACACATGCCCATATTTGGCCACACAGTACACATAAAGAGAACAATAGGTGGGTCACACCTCCCCGAGACCCCCTTTCAACTTTGATACAATCAGACATTAATTCAATTACACTTCTTTGTTCTTATCTGAGAATGAAAACACTGTATACAATAGACTTCCTTTATCTTATGCGGAGTCTCTGTAACAGGATTATCTCCCATGCCAAGTAGCTGCAAATGTCTGGGTATAAATATTTCTGCAGAGCATAAACCAACATACATATAGTAGGATCATATTTTAACCATAATAATCATAAAACAGGGTAAAACAGTGATGGGTTCCGTTACACTGTTGAATTGTGAGATTTCCTCCATAGATGCAGTACTATGTGGGAGCACCTCTGGAGATAGTGTGTTTGTCTAGTGAGGTTAATATTTTTTTTGTATTGTGAGGTCAGGGATGACTAGTGGTTGTAGAGCTTTAGGAAATCGTGGTGGGTTCTGTTGGTTTCTAGTGGACGGAATTGTAGGGGCAAGATGGGCAGAAGGTGTTGTCAGGTTACAGGCTAGGAGGTGGTGGTCAGATAAAGGAGGTGGGGAGATCACAAGATTGAAGATTAGATTATGCAGAGGTCAGAAAAGATAAAGTCAATGGGGTGGCCATCACAGTGAGTGGGTCTCTGTGAAAGGGTGTCTGTGTTAATTGGCTTTTACATTTGTATTGGACCAAAATATTTCTCATAGTGGCCCTGTAAGGGAGACTCAGGTGTTTGCTGCCCTGTGGGATCTCAGAGGGCCCAGGTTAGGAAAGCAGCATCTAGCAGTACAGTGAGTGAAAGGAGATGGAAATAAGACTTTTAGAAGAAATCTTTGAATGATGAAAAAGTTGTATAATGGAAATATGGCATCTAAAACTTCCAGTACTTCCAAGATAAATAATGGTTAACATGATAGTTTTCAAGGATAAGTAGATAAAAAAAAATCGGACACCACATACCGTAATTACTTATAAAAAGTTAAAAATTTAAATGTTGGGGTTATTTATTTTTTTCTGTTTAAAAACAAGATTATTTATTTCAAATATTATATAGAAAAAATGACCACAGTTAAGTAAAATGGAAAAAGTGATTATTTACCAGCTAGTTGTCTCTCTGCTGTCAGTGTTTGATCTCCAGCAGCCTGGTGACTCTGTCATTATACACAGGTACAGAGCCATCGTGAAGCCCTTGGAACTGCAGACCTCCAATGCAGTCCTGAAGACCTGCGGTAAAGCTCTTTGTGTCTGGATCATTTCCATGCTCTTGGCCGCCCCAGAAGCCGTGTTCTCAGATCTCTATGAATTTGGCAATCCAGACAAAAACACATCTTTTGAAGCCTGCGCCCCGTATCCTGTCTCTGAGAAGATCTTGCAGGAGGCGCATTCCCTGATGTGCTTCCTCATATTCTATGTGGTACCTCTGTCAATCATTTCTGCGTATTACTTTCTCATTGCAAAAACGCTGTACAGGAGCACCTGCAACATGCCGGCTGAAGAGCACACACACGCCCGAAAACAGGTGAGTAACATGAAGCAAAAATATATAACATAACTAGCGACTTGCCCGTCAAAAAATGACGGGAATCAGATTGTAAGGCAGGTAATGGTGTTTGGTTCAGAGATTAATTTTGTTGGTGTTCCAAGATGCTTCGGCACTCATTGCGAGCCTCGCCCTAAGCGCCTTCGGGGCTTATCGCGTGGCTCGCAATGAGCTCCTTTGGCGCTCATTGCGAGGTTGTTGGTTGTTTGAGTGCTATGAGCATTGCTTTTTTTTGCTAATGCTAATGAAATAATGAATAAAATAATACATGAATATACTTTACCTATTTTGAAGTAATATCTGCAGGAAGCATTGTGCAGAAGAGCTGGCAATCTGTTTTCATGTTGCTGCAGCATACAATGTGTGTTTTGAGTGCTGTGGAGCTGCTGTGTAGGTGTCAGTAATGTGTGTAGTGTGTAGTGTAAATAGTGTGCGTGCGCAAGATAAATCCGTTAGGGTAGCTGTGTTTGTTCCGTATTGTGTAAGTTAGTGTTGTAAAATGGCGCCTAATGTGTGGTACGCGTCTGTGGCTGATTTGGCGTCCTTGTTCTTGCATCGCGTCCGTCTTTTTCGGAAAATCCGTATGTGTTTGGTTGTGTTTTATTTCTGTAGGGTCCTGTAGCCTCGTTTTCGTTTTTTTCGGCGGCCATTTTTTCTCTCGCTCAGGGGATTTTTTTTTTTTTTTTTTCATAAATTTTTATTGACACATTCACAAGACAAGCACAATTGGAAACAAGGAGCGACACGCAGGTCCCCCACATTTTATGATTTTCATTGTGTACATTTGTGCTGGCCCAAGATAAAGTACATATGTCAGTTCCATGTGTCACCCTCCTCCTTTTTCCTTTTTCTGTTATTAAGATAGTCTATGTATGCAACCTATAACAGGTTAGGTAAGTTACACGTGTTTAAATGCTCTATCTATGTCTCGTATGTGTTAGATATCTTGCTATGGTTACTTATTTCAGAAATTAAAACAATTTTAACTAACAAAAGTATAACATAACTTAACACAAATTAACGTGTGCCTTTCAACATTACGTATTACAGAAATTGTTTACTACCTTTCTTACCGTCCACGTTCGGAGCGACCTCAAACGAGGTACCATGGAGAGCTCTGTCCCGGACCGTGCCAGCTATTAGCTGCCTCCCCCTCTCGGTCAATGCACTACCGTCAGTGTATCTGGAATGAGTGATCCGTCCCGTTCCAGTCACCCCATATGTCCTTATAAACAGCTACCGTATCGTTTAAAGTTGCCGTCATATGTTCAAATGTCATAATAAAATTGATTTTGTTAATGACTGAGTGGATATCTAGTGATTTCTTCCGCCAATTTCCCGCCAGACTGCTTTTAGCCGCCAACATACTAAATTGAAGCCACTTATTTTGGTGAATACGTAAGTTTTGTACTGGAAGCCCTAGGAGACATGTTCCCATCTCGGGATGTATCTTTATTTTAAGTGTGTTAGAGGCCAGTTCTGCCACCTTGTGCCACAATGCTTGAGCAATTGGGCAGTCCCACCAGATATGGCGGAAGGAACCTCCTGTGATACAACCTCTAAAACACTCAGGAGAGGTATTAGAGTCCATTTTGTGTAGCCTGTCTGGCGTGTAATACGTTCTAAATAAAACTTTGGCTGATGTTTCCATATGGCTAAAGTATCTGGAGCCCTTCGTCAGTTCCAGGCTAATTTTGGACCACCTACTCATGTCCCATTCTACTCCCATATCCTGTTCCCATTGCTTAATATGCTTGGGCTTGCTAGCCATGTCTTTAGAGTTGGATATAGCGTACAATTCCCCCAATATTCCCCTAGTTAATGGGGCTTTATTGCATATTAATGTGAACCAAGTTGAACTTGGCGGGCCCCATTTACGGAGTTTAGTGGTGACATTATGGCGAATTTTGTTGTAGTTAAAGTGTTCTCTGGGTGGGAGATTATACAGTTCTATAAAACTCTCAGTATTTAGTACTGCTCCCTCTCTTACCCAGCTTCCAAACCTATCCAACTTCCGTGAGATCCACCATTCTTTGGAAAACGTACCCATCTCCTCAAGGGTGCTTGGGGAAGGGAGTGTAGAGGTTAGCAAAGAGATATTGGGGCTTAGCTTTCTACTGCTGTTAGCTCTTTCCCATTCCCTCAGAGACAGGGCTATCATCGGGTTTTTTTGAGCCAGCTGTGAGGGCAGCGGGGAAGAAGGGTCCCAAATAAGAGTATCCCATTTTAGTGGTGCAATTTGGTGATTTTCTACAAAGACCCAGAGTGGCTGATGTTCTGCCGAATGTGCTTGGGGCAAGAAAGAAATCTGGGCTGCCCTGAAGTATTTAAGGAGATCGGGACAGCCCAAGCCTCCAGAGGATCTCATCCTCATCATAATTGCTTTCCTTATTCTAGGGCGCTTGTAATTCCAAATGAATCTGAATATTGCATTTTGGAAGTTGACCAAGTCTTTCATATGTACCTGAATAGGCAGAGTCCTGAAAAAGTATAGGATCCTGGGGAGAATATTCATTTTTATTGCATTAATCCTTCCCGACCAGGAAAGATGATATTTATTCCATTTTAGCAAGTCCTGATTCAGGGATTTGTATAGTGGAATATAGTTGGACTGATACAGGCCAGTGATCTCCGGAGTAATTTTAATACCTAAATAGTTTATATATTTTTCCGGCCAATCAAAGGAATATTGGGATTTGAGAGTATCTCTCAAGGCCTGTGGAGCCTGAGCCAAGATCGCTTCCGTCTTATCTATGTTAATTTTGAGCCCCGAGATGTACCCAAAGGATTCCATCAGGGACATCAAGGCAGGTAATGAATGAATTGGGTTTGTAAGTGTGCACAAGATGTCATCGGCAAAGAGGCAACATTTGAACTGGTGTAGGCCTACATTTATCCCTGTTATTAAGGTGCTATTCCTAATAGCCTGAGCCAATGGCTCTATGGCTAACGCGAACAAAAGGGGGGAAAGGGGGCAACCCTGTCTTGTGCCTCTTTTAATATTGATTAATGTGTGATCAGCCCCTGGGATGCTAATGTTTGCAGATGGATTATTGTAAAAAGACTTAATAACGTTCACGAAATTGCCTGCCAGTCCAAACTTTGACAGTGTGGCGTGCAGGTAAGGCCATTCTATGGAGTCAAAGGCTTTCTCCAGGTCTAGTCCTATTGTACATAAGGGGGTATTATCCTTTTTGGCTAGGTGAAATACATTGAGAAGTCTTCTTAAGTTATCCCTCGCTCAGGGGATTTTGCGGTGTCTAAACTCTTCTATTTCGACTTAAATTGAGGTGTAACTTCAGTTTCCGAGGTCTTGGGTACCCCCCCCCCCCTTGCTGTGGGTAATCTTTTTACGTATTTGTTGTGTGTATTTATTGTGTTTTTAATGTTTTCATGTGCGCGGGTTTCTGCTGGTAAGGTCGTATTTTTGCGAGGTTGTAATGATTTTATTTCTAAGTTCCGCATCTCGTATTTGTTTCTCGTAAGTCCGTAAATATTGCGAGGTCCGCAGTTGCTGGCAAGGAACGCCTTCGGCGCTCCATGCCAGCAACTGAGGCCCTTGCTTTGCGAGCCCACAGCGTTAGCAACAACTGGCTTGCTCACAACTATATATGTGATTTGATCACAGGGCCACTGTAATGCCCTAACAATATGAGCTAGATGTTTTAATTAGTTATTGATTGGTGGTACAATTCCCATTCATTGAAAATGAAACTAACCTTCAAACAGTTTCTGTACCTCAAGTTGAGCAGGTTGTCTCCACTCCAAGGGGTTGGACCAACTCTGACTGTGAGGCAGTCCTAAATGGTCAGACACAATCTTTTGACTAGACATGAGCAAAGGTTCTTTATTAGCTGGAAACTTAATGTGTTAAATTGTTTTTCCTTGGCATGGATACAAGCTTGTGTTGCCATAATAAAGTAAGTTTAATATTGAATATTGCTTTTCTAAATCACTGAATAGGAATTTAGTCTTCCTTGAAAATTTGCAAATCACTCATGTCCAGTATAGAAGTCAGAAGGGCAGCCATGTTTACATGTTTTCTTGTATTTGTCTGTGATTGGCTAACCAGGCCTTCCATCATTGTCAATGTCTGCTCTCAAACTCTTCAAACCAATTGCATAATGAAACAAACTAAGGCTGTGTTGATTAAATCATATATTTTGTTTTAATCACGTAACTCCCCAATTATATATTTCTATGTTCTAGAAGTGACCTTAATTGTCTGTCAAACTCCCGACACAGAACAGAACTTCTTATGTAGAAGTCATATAAAATGATATAGACAAAGATCTAATAATTCATAAAATTTACATCTTAAATCTCATCTTTAAAAAGTCAATTATTACAGACCATAGTGTCAATGATGCCTCCATCTTGAACTTCTTAACTAATAGCGTGGGCAATGCAAATGGGCAGATTGACTTTACAGGACAATGTAATGCACGCCTGAAAAAATATGTGATTCTTTTTATTTTTCGAGCTCACAAACTACTGTATTTAAAAGAAGTCTGAGATGTTTTCTCTCTCCACGATATGGGCAAAAATCATCTCAAAATACAAGAGAATCAGTGTATTAAAATTGCCAGAAAGAAAGCCAGGTCCAAATACTCCCCTGACTGTTCTTGTTTCCTTCCATTTATAGATTATGTTTTAGGATGTTTTGCCCTTTAATGTTGCATAATTGGCTGAAAACAAAAATCTCTTTCACTATAAAGGAGAAGACATTTAGTCCTGGCTTCTATATTTCATAGTGTGAAATACATTAGGACCTCCTCCCCCAGTTATCTGCCATTTGAAAATGAAGTTTGATTTAGGTTGACCCATGGGGGCTCAGTTATTTACAGATTGCTATAGCATTCTCAATGTATTTTCACTGTGTTAAGTATATGACTTTGGGAAAGGAGATTGTTAGCCACATTAAATTAGAAGCCTGTATCTGCAACGTGAGCGCCGTAACGGCTGCGGGCTTGAAATTTGCCCGTTTTAAAGTGCAATTAAATGGGAAGGGGCTGTGAGCTACAGGTTTGAGTAGAAAATTGTAGCTCCTTCGTAGAACGTTGGATTTGCGGCCGTGCTGACGATCAATTAGTGTAGACCGTAGTTACGGGTTTAGACGGAGCCAATGGAAAAAGAGATTGTCAGCGTTACGTCACTGAAAAAGGGGAAGTTAAAATTCAAAGTCCTACGTGCTTCAATTACAGTTTGCGATCGGACCCTCATTCCAGATTAATGCAATATTGATAAAGCGGTAAATATGATATTCTATTACATGCGAGTTACACTATATGTCTTTTCACATTGAATGCAGAGATCAATATAACATGAAATATAAACATGAAATAAAGTATTTTTCGGGGCCGATTTGCGAGCTTGAGAATATTGTGCTAATAATTCTAAGGCCTAACATCACTTTCCCTTTTAATAAATGTACAGTAGTGTGTTTTTATTTGCATTACAAGTTCTATGTATTAGACCTTACCCCACTTGCGGGTCTTCTCGAGCACACGTTGGGCTTTGGGCTTCATTTGCGTGTTACGGGCCTGCTTGCGTGTGACTTTAATAGCTATATTGAATACGTAGTGGTTACGGGCTTGTTGGATCAATCAGGCTTGATGGATCAACGTTGCTCAACACATAGGCTTTTTTCGGCCTTGCTGCGTTTTAACCCGCAAGTTGTCTGCGGGCTGTGTTACGGGGCAAATTTAATAGCCATAACACGTAAAATTGGACTTACGGGCTACGTTTTCAAACGTAGCCCCAATTTAATGTGGCTATGTATTTGTAGCACTTAATCAGTTTATTTTTTACCTGGGGATTGCTATTTGTATGAGACTGGCAGATGTTTCCTGGCTATTATTTAGGGATGCTTTTACTTGCTTCATGGAGAGAAAAAAATGTTACAGTATTTTTTTTACATAAAAATATATTTACAAATTCAATTTTATTACAAATAACACTATTGGGAAATTGTTGATTAAAATGTACAGTAAGAATGTGTGGCAGACTCTTGTGTGTCAATAAGGTTAAATGTCTTCTCTCAATAAATCAGCACTGTGAGTGGTTTAACCATGAAAATCAGTTGCAAATATTCTGTGCGAGCTGTATGTGTAGTTACACATTGTGATTGCTATTTATTCAGTTGTGCAGTTCCTAGAAGAAATGCTAAATAGCCTGGCGAGATCTCACTCACATATATGATGTTCAGGAGAGCTCTAGATGAATAGGAACAGGGAGAGAGAGCAAGAGAAATAGACAGGGGAGGGAGAGAAAGAGAGGAGGGAGAAGGGATAGAGACAGACAAGAGATGGAGAGAAAGAATTGAGAGAGAGAAAGTATAGACAAAGAAAGAAAGGAAGTGATGGGATGGAGAGACGCGAGAGAAAGAGAAACAGACGGAGTGAGAGAGAAAGAGAGGAGGGAGAAGGGATAGAGACAGACAAGAGATGGAGAGAAAGAATTGAGAGAGAGATAGTATAGACAAAGAAAGACAGGAAGTGACAGGGGATGGAGAGACGCGAGAGAAAGAGAAACAGACGGAGTGAGAGAGAAAGAGAGGAGGGAGAAGGGACAGAGATGGAGAGAAAGAATGGAGAGAGAATGAGTATAGACAAAGAAAGGGAGTGACATGGGATGGAGAGAGACGAGAGAAAGGGAAACCGGCGGAGGGAGATAGCGAAAGAGAGGAGGGAGAGAAAGAATGGAGAGATAGTATAGACACAGAAAGAAAGGGAGTGACAGGGGAGGGAGAGAGGTGAGAGAGAGAGAAATTGGCAGGGGAGAGAGAGAAAGAGAGGAGGGAGAAGGGATAGAGATGGAGAGAAAGAATGGAGAGAGAGAGAGAGAGAGTATAGACAAAGAAAGAAAGGGAGTGATGGGATGGAGAGAGAAAAGAGAAAGAGAAACAGGCAGAGGGAGATAGAGAAAGAGAGGAGGGAGAAGGGACAGAGATGGAGAGAAAGAATGGAGAGAGAGAGTATAGACAAAGAAAGAAAGGGAGTGACGGGATGGAGAGAGACAAGAGAAAAAGAAACAGGCGGAGGGAGAAAGAGAGGAGGGATAGAAAGAATGGAGAGATAGTGTAGACACAGAAAGAAAGGGAGTGACAGGGGAGGGAGAGAGGTGAGAGAGAGAGAGAGAGAGAGAGAGAGAGAGAGAGAAACTGGCAGGGGAGAGAGAGAAAGAGAGGAGGGAGAAGGGATAGAGATGGAGAGAAAGAATGGAGAGAGAGTATAGACAAAGAAAGAAAGGGAGTGACGGGATGGAGAGAGACGAGAGAAAGAGAAACAGGCGGAGGGAGATAGAGAAAGAGAGGAGGGAGAGAAAGAATGGAGAGATAGTATAGACAGAGAAAGAAAGGGGGTGACAGGGGAGGGAGAGAGGTGAGAGAGAGAGAGAAACTGGCAGGGGAGAGAGAGAAAGAGAGGAGGGAGAAGGGATAGAGATGGAGAGAAAGAATGGAGAGAGAGTATAGACAAAGAAAGAAAGGGAGTGACAGGGGTGGGAGAGAGGTGAGAGAGAGAGAGAAACTGGCAGGGGAGAGAGAGAAAGAGAGGAGAGGGTAAAAGAGAGGGGTGGGAGAGAGATGGAGAGGGAGGGAAAATAGGAGATAGACAGTTAGAATCCATGATTTTAACCAGATGGTAGAAATGAGAAAATAAAAATCATCCTAGAGGAGAGCACAGCAGAGCTGGCAGGCAACCACTTCTGTGCATGTCATTAACTGAGGGACACCTCATAACAAAAAAAAAAGAAAAGAGGCAGGATGGAGAGAGAAAGAGAGAGATGGGGAGAGGAGAAAAGGGGAAAGAAAGGAGAAAGAGACAGGGGAGGGACGGAGAAGGAAAAGGGATAATAAACAGGACGTAGAGAGAGTGTTGAAAATGTACCCACAATCCCATGTATGCCCTATACTATATGCTCTGACATAACTGATGTATTGCTGTCATTACAATAAAGCTGATTTGATTGGATTTGATTTGATCTGATCTGATTTGAGAAAGATGAGAGAGACACAGGGGAGGGAGACTCCAACATTTAGTTTTTTAAATGGTGTAATCTTGGGGTCCAGCCAAGCGGTTTCTCCAAATCCAGTTCCTCTGTTGATTCTGACACACAAACATAAAATGGAGTTCTTCATAGACAAATAGGGGTGGGAGAGAGACAGAAAATGGAGAGAGAGAGAGTGGAGAGAAAGAAAAGCGAGAGACAGGGGAGGGAGAGAGGAAGAAAATGGAAATGAATCAGAAGAGAGAGAGAGAGGCGGTATAGAGATAGAGAAAATGGATGATAGAGAGAGAAAGAAAGAGCGAGAAACGGGAGTGAAAGAGAGAGAAGGAGAGAGAGAGGAAGAAAATGGGAACGAGACAGAAGAGAGAGGCCGTAGGGAGAGAGAGAGAAAGAGCGAGAGACAGGAGAGGGAGAGAGGAAGAAAATGGAAATGAAACAGAAGAGAGAAAGAGAGGCGGTATAGAGATAGAGAAAATGGATGATAGAGAGAGAAAGAAAGAGCGAGAAACGGGAGTGAAAGAGAGAGGAGAGAGAGAGAGGAAGAAAATGGACATGAGGCAGAAGAGAGAGAGAGGCGGTATGGAGATAGAGAAAATGGATGATAGAGAGGAGAGAAAGAAAGAGCGAGAAACAGGAGTGAAAGAGAGAGAGAGAGACGAGGAGGGAGAGAGGAAGAAAATGGAAACGAGACAGAAGAGAGAAACGGTAGGGAGAGAGAGAAAGAGCGAGAGACGGGAGAGGGAGAAAAAGATAAAAGGATGGAGAGAACGAGAAGATTGGAGAGAGATTCATAGTGTGACACTTGTTACTCCTGCTAATCATTCTCTTTTTTCATAGATGGAGTCCCGCAAACGAGTTGCAAAAACCGTCCTGGTGTTGGTCGCCCTGTTTGCCTTCTGCTGGCTCCCCAATCACATGCTGTACCTGTACCGGTCCTTCACCTATCACTCAGCAGTGAACTCCTCCGTGCTCCACCTGTCCGCCACCATCTTTGCGCGAGTCCTGGCTTTCAGTAACTCCTGTGTGAACCCGTTTGCTCTGTACTGGCTCAGCAGGAGTTTCCGGCAGCATTTTAAGAAGCAGGTGTATTGTTGCAGGACTGAGCCCCCTGTGTGCCAGCCGAGCCCGACCCACAGCAGCACCAACACCGGAGTCACTGCCGTGAAGGGCAACCTACAGATGTCTGAGATCAGCATCACGCTGCTAAGTGGCTACGATGCCAAGAAATAATTGTCTGTATTGATCAGTGGATCCCAAACCTCTCCTCAAGACCCACCAGACAGGCCATGATTTCAGTTTAACACTGTTTGAATATAGATGAGGCAATTAGAGTGTGTGGAATGTTAATTGGGTCTTGAGGAGAGGTTTGGGAACAGTCTGTAAAGATTACGTGACCCCGTGAGCAGTATGAATGTATGTATAGTATGTATATGCCTAGCTACATGAGCTAGATGTTTTTAATTTGGCATTGATCATTAATAAAATTCATATAAAAATGATTTAAAAAAGCAACATTAAATATTGAGAGGGAGAGAAACTTGCTTGTCTCTCCTCACTACAAGGTCAATGGGGAGGCAGACAAAATTATATATCAACACAATGCTCTTCATTGGCTGGAGACTTGTTGCGTTAAAGTGGTTTACTAGTCAATAAATGGTTTTCTAGACTTTTCTCGTTCCTCATTTGGCCCTATATGACCTTATAATGCTTGATCTCAACTTCACGTCACAGTCTTTGAAAGTAAATTTAATATGGAATATTTTTTTTTATATAACTTAGTATGAATTGATCAATGTATAAGTAAAACAACCAGCTCCTCTTGTTAGGGCTTTACCCCGGACATGGTAAAGCAAAATAACTTTTCTGTAGTCATCAGAGGCACCAGAAGACCTAAAGTAGAGATATATTTTCATAAAATATAACCAATACAGTATTATAAACATAAGGTTAATACATATTATTATTATTATTATTATTATTAATAATTATTATATTATTATAAATGTAAAGTGAATACATAGCTCATCATTCCCCTGTAAGTACTGTATGTGTGCTGCCTCTTCTAGCTGCCAGTTTTCAATCGCTGAGCTTTGTAAGAAAAATACATCCTGGGATGTGTCTTGTGATTTGCTAAGAAACCAATATGGCATTCTCAATGTAACAGAGGACGGACGAGGGCATGTATTCAGTGCTCCTCTATGGGGCAGCCCGATGGTAGCTTTAGAAAAAAAAAAACAACATATAAAATATGGATTTTTTTAAAATGGCTTTGACAACTACTTTTTTCAAGTTAATCTATGTTTATCAAACATGGTGCATTTTAACCATTTCATAAATATACCAAGCTCACTAGAATAACATAAGATTGAAGTTGGTAATTTGCTTTTTTTTAATTCTACTTCAGTCAGTGATTTAAAATAAATGTAAACCCTTTAATAATGCTTAATTTTAAAATAAATAATTTTTTATTTAAATTCTGGACACTGCATGAGCTCTGTACTAGTATTAATATATATATAAAATATATCCCGTATATAAAATAAATAATCATCAAGTTTATGAGATACAATATGAAACATTTTCTTGCATGAAAAAATATCAAAATAAACATTAACAAACTCACCCTGGTGTTTGCAAAATCTCTTGCGTTTGCAAGCAGCAGCTTTTGTGAGTTAACACCCCTGGCTATCTCTGCTAAAATAATTTCTTTGGCCAATCACAGGCAGCGAATACATTTTAATACAATTTAACAATCAGTGATGGTGGTTTGTGCAGGAAGGAATCATGGGATGTGTAGTCCCCTGTAGAAGAAACCAGGAGGAGCTAGACACGGATCTGTAGAGCTCTGCATTGAGCTGCTGCTGGCTTGAGTTAAAATCCGTACCCAAATGCAGTGTTTCTATTGGGAGGTTCACTGTGCCTATGTAAGCACCTCTGGGGGTGTGGAAATAAAAAATAAATCTGTATATGTATAGAATGACTCCATGTAATGTGTGTGTCTGATATAAACTGCAGGTGTTAGATTAGGTAAACTTAGATATACCTTTAAATAAATGTTTAAAATGTTCCAAAACATTACACATAATAAGAGAAAATGGGGGTTGTTTGACACACAATTGCGTATTATAACATTTATGCATGTAGTTTAAAGAATTGCTGTAGTTTGAGAAAAACTTCACATATTTGTAACAAACTAACCACATGACCAGGTGTGTAAGCCAGGAGCATAAACATATTTTAGAAAAAAACGTAAATGTAGCAAATTCTGTCATGGGGGATTCCATTTTGGACTGCTAGTTGATCCGGAAGCAAAGGGGGGTGTTATGCTTCTGGGACTTGCTCTTCTGTTCAATCCTATTTTCCAAATGAACATCATAGTGGCAGTCTTTCAATAGAATTGAATAGAAATGGTGTCTGCATCCAAGGTTAAAAGCATGCTATAACACTTCAATAACACTTTAATTTCTCACTCCAGCTTCAAATATAGAAGTCGGAGATTAAACTCACTCTGATGGTTCACATGAAAATTAAACAGCATATAATATATATAATAAATCTCTTGGCATTTTACCATCTGAGCTGGGCAGATTATTTGTGCTTTAAAAAAGTAATTCGCAATTAGGATTCAATTTTTTTGTTTTAAATTATTTTTTTATTTTATTTTTTTATATTTTTTCAACTGGTTTCACTTTTATTTTCTTATATTTCTGTAAATAATTTAGTTGATTTTTATTTGTATTTTATATACTTTTATTATTTTGTATTTTCCAATTGATCTACTTTTTTTTTTAATTTTCATTTAGTTTTTCATTGTGAATTTTTATTTTTTTTATTTTTTTAGACAATGTATTTCCCTGAAAAAAAATAATCATGCCACTTCATTTCCACATACACTGTCAACTAAAGTCTCATATTTATAGTGTGCTTTGACTTAACAATGGGAAAAACATTTTTAGAAAATATATACATACAGCCTTTTGAACTATTATATTCAATTTTGTTTGAACTGGGGTGTTATTTTTTTTCTAACAGTGTTAGAAACCTTAGTTGCAGATAAGATTTCTATTTAGCTCTATTAAAAGTAATCTATAATCACTTTGCCTCTCAGGCCAATCTCACCAAAAGTCAATACGGAGGCATCTACAGACAAGTAAAAACTGCTAAAATTAACATTTGCTCTAAAAATAATTTTACATTTATTGCTATGTGTGTGCTTTAGTTTACATCTACAGAGGTTGCATTAATTGCTGCATGTGATGCTGGGTAATATAGCTCCTCTTATTGGAATATTACGCTACCCGCTGTCAGAATTCTTGAGAATTATATTTAATTTAAGGTGGATATAGGACTATTTAGATTTAATTTAAGGTGGATATGTAATTATTACATAGACAAAGAATTTTGTATGTTGGATAAATGTGTTACCTAAAATGATAGTTATTTTACAAAGAAATTCCTCCAGTTGTATATAATGTTTTGCTTTTTGTGTATTTTTTGTTGTTGTTTGAAACATATCTGTAATTCCATAATATAATGATGTGTCTTCTTTATTAAATGAAAATAAAAATATTTAAATAAATATCCAGAAAAGATAAGAAACAGTTTTGTTGTATCAGTCAGAAACTAAAATAACACACAGCAAATTATACAGTTACCCTGATACACGCACGGCTACCCTACTGTAAGACACCTTCAATCAAATTCACATGCTCACATGTATAATTCTGCCTAAGGTGATGTTACTTAATTCTTATAGTCAAGAATGCAACCCAAAGTAGATAAATAAAAGAGTTAACAATATGAAACATATTTCTTATAGCCAAGGGTTAAAATTAAAAACCCTTTGGGGAATTTCAAAACAATAAAATGACGCTCCCAGTTGGTTATAGAGAGTACAATATATACTATATACCAATATTATGACACAATAATCACATTTACTTGTCATATTGTTGTTGTGTCTGACTCTTGGTGACTGATTATGGAAGCTTGGCCACAAAGCCAATGAGCTGCTTGGTATTAGCCAATTGAGTTAATGAAGCTAAATTGCAACAGGCTATAGAAGACACAAGCTGCAGAGTCCAGTAGCCAAACCAGACACTTTGTGTGATGTATTCTGTTCCAGCTCTGTAGTGGAGAAGTGATATGAAGCGTAATACTTTAGCAGGGAAATGAGTGGCGGTGACTTAAAATAGCTAAACTCAGAATTTTGAATATGTATGTTACAATCTGCTTTCTCCAATCGGGCTTGATAAGGCTGTTATGGCCAGACCTACCCAGCAGATCTTTCAGGTTCTTTTGATCCCTTCACCAAGGCAGCAGATGTCTCTAAAATCCTCTTCCTTGGATGCAGTTTTAAAAATGTGAGCATACAGGATCAGCATACAGGATACTTCATATGGACTTGGTGCTGGAACTGCTTTTATTGTTGTGGAAACTTAATAACAGATACTCCTTTTGTATGTATCAACCATCAGAGCAAACTTTAATAACTGACAGCTTCTCAAAATGACAGTCACTGACGAGAAATTACATTTTCCATTTACATTTAAACTTTAATCACAGAGAGCGGACACAGAATCTACCTTCATAAGTTAAACATATATAGAGAAGCAACATAACAAATAGTAATTAACATACATAGGGTAAACATGTAAGGAGGCCCGACAGAAGAGGCCTGTTGTTATGAGAGGCACGCCCAAGGCCCTGAAGGGCCAAATGCCCGCACCGAACATAGCGGCCGTCAAGATGCGTCCCGTCGGAGGAGGGAACAGTTCTTGACCTTCCATCAAACCTGCGGCACCCGAAAACTGACAGCGGCCTCTACTGGATAGCTCATGTAACTGCAGCTGTCAGTGGTGCTGAAGACATGCGAAGGTGAAGAGGGATAGATCCCACTTTTATTTATTAAAATAATAATAACATAAAAGGTTCTGACATTTTTTTATGTAAATAATATTATAAGCAGCATCAATAATATGCACACATTATTCTTATTTTGTAATTATACATAGTGTTCAAAATCATCTTTCCAAAGAAATATTGTTGGGGTTGAGCTAATACATTTTCAATGTATATTTGAAAATATTTTGATAATATAACAGTGCTATTTAAATAAATAGGTAAAGCTAATATAAAAGTCTATAAGGATTTTGTGTATATATTTATCTATATTTCTTAAAGGGACACTCCAAAAGCAAGCTGTTTTTATGTTACAGAGAAACAAAATGAACTAGCCTTTTTCCCCTATATCAAATCAGTTGCTGAGATATTTAGCATTGTATGTATGGCTCTATCTGCTAATATGTAGCTAATAGTGCTTAATAGGGATGGGGAAGGGGGTCTCACTGCTTGGTAACATAGCTTTATGCTGCCACACAAAAAACAAACAGACTGTGTTGCAAATTAGTGCATAAAAGGCTGCTAATTAATATTAATGAGTTGCTCATTTGCATAATAATGCAGTACAAGCAATACTGAATATATCAGAAATCATTTACTTGGCAATTACAACCTATAGCCAGTTTTAATTTTAAGAAAACATGATTTCAAAGTGTCAGAATATCTTAAAATGATAATGAGTCACCCTTCCGGGGGCAAAGACGGAAAGTATCCAATAGATTGCATGTAATTGCTTTTTACGTAAACAATGATATTTATTCAAGATAGGGTTAACCTTAACTGAACATAGATTTATCAAATATCTACTCCCACATAATTGTGCTGAAGCAGGCGCATACCGTTCAATCAAGAGGTTCATGACCTTAGGACAATGGAATTTAAAAGATATGTGTTTTTTGGGTGAGCTGACAAACACACAGGGTTCCCTGGTGGTCCAGTGGTTAGGATTCAGTGCTTTCACCTCTATGACCTGTGTTCAATTCCAGTCAGGGAACCAAGAGGTCACACCACCCTGAAGCCATGCAGGGTTGGGCCTGGTCAGTACTTGGATGGGAGACCACCTAGGAATACCAGAAGCTGTATGCTGTGGCCTACTGTAGAAGGAACAGGCAACCCACTCCGGTATCTTTGCCATGAAAACCAAATGGATCAGCAATGGTGTGTTTCGGTCCATGAGGTCACAGAGAGTTGGACACAACTGAGCAACGCAAACAAACCAGCGCACTAAAGAGAAAACTTCTACTTAAAATGATCCATTTAACTATGATATTGATTGTGCCCCACCAATGGTTTTATAGTTGTTAGTATTATACAATATTAAGGACCAGATTTTTTTTTTTTCTTCACATTTTCTGTTTTGCTTATTTGCTATTTTAATGGTCTTTTTATTGCTATTTTCTTATATTATGACCAAACCATTTTTGTTATTTTTAACAAACACATAATCACAAGAAGAAGTTCCTTTCTGAATAGCCCACTCAAATCAAGCATATAGGAAATATTTGGGGAAATTCAGCATTGCAGGAGTGTCTATACTATGGGAAAATGTATCATAGCCGCCTTGCATGGTTCATTACTAGCTTTAGGATGCTTTTGTTAAAAGCATATGTAAGTTTCATGGAGTATGAAGGCATCTGATAGAGGAAAATTAGTAGTATATGAAAACATTTTCTTGCATGAAAAAATATCAAAATAAACATTAACAAACTCACCCTGGTGTTTGCAAAATCTCTTGCGTTTGCAAGCAGCAGCTTTTGTGAGTTAACACCCCTGGCTATCTCTGCTAAAATAATTTCTTTGGCCAATCACAGGCAGCGAATACATTTTAATACAATTTAACAATCAGTGATGGTGGTTTGTGCAGGAAGGAATCATGGGATGTGTAGTCCCCTGTAGAAGAAACCAGGAGGAGCTAGACACGGATCTGTAGAGCTCTGCATTGAGCTGCTGCTGGCTTGAGTTAAAATCCGTACCCAAATGCAGTGTTTCTATTGGGAGGTTCACTGTGCCTATGTAAGCACCTCTGGGGGTGTGGAAATAAAAAATAAATCTGTATATGTATAGAATGACTCCATGTAATGTGTGTGTCTGATATAAACTGCAGGTGTTAGATTAGGTAAACTTAGATATACCTTTAAATAAATGTTTAAAATGTTCCAAAACATTACACATAATAAGAGAAAATGGGGGTTGTTTGACACACAATTGCGTATTATAACATTTATGCATGTAGTTTAAAGGATTGCTGTAGTTTGAGAAAAACTTCACATATTTGTAACAAACTAACCACATGACAAGGTGTTTAAGCCAGGAGAATAAACATATTTTAGAAAAAAACTTAAATGTAGCAAATTCTGTCATGGGGGATTCCATTTTGGACTGCTAGTTGATCCGGAGGCAAAGGTGGGTGTTATGCTTCTGGGACTTGCTCTTCTGTTCAATCCTATTTTCCAAATGAACATCATAGTGGCAGTCTTTCAATAGAATTGAATAGAAATGGTGTCTGCATCCAAGGTTAAAAGCATGCTATAACACTTCAATAACACTTTAATTTCTCACTCCAGCTTCAAATATAGGAGTCGGAGATTAAACTCACTCTGATGGTTCACATGAAAATTAAACAGCATATAATATATATAATACATCTCTTGGCATATTACCATCTGAGCTGGGCAGATTATTTGTGCTTTAAAAAAGTAATTCGCAATTAGGATTCTAATTTTTTGTTTTAAATTATTTTTTTATTTTATTTTTTTATATTTTTTCAACTGGTTTCACTTTCATTTTCTTATATTTCTGTAAATAATTTAGTTGATTTTTATTTGTATTTTATATACTTTTATTATTTTGTATTTCCAATTGATCTACTTTTTTTTTAATTTTTATTTAGTTTTTCACTGTGAATTTTATTTTTTTTATTTTTTTAGACAATGTTTTTCCCTGAAAAAAAAAATCATGCCACTTCATTTCCACATACACTGTCAACTAAAGTCTCATATTTATAGTGTGCTTTGACTTAACAATGGGAAAAACATTTTTAGAAAATATATACATACAGCCTTTTGAACTATTATATTCAATTTTTTTGAACTGGGGTGTTATTTTTTTGCTAACAGTATTAGAAACCTTAGTTGCAGATAAGATTTCTATTTAGCTCTATTAAAAGTAATCTATAATCACTTTGCCTCTCAGGCCAATCTCACCAAAAGTCAATACGGAGGCATCTACAGACAAGTAAAAGCTGCTAAAATTAACATTTGCTCTAAAAATAATTTTACATTTATTGCTATGTGTGTGCTTTAGTTTACATCTACAGAGGTTGCATTAATTGCTGCATGTGATGCTGGGTAATATAGCTCCTCTCATTGGAATATTACTCTACCCGCTGTCAGAATTCTTGAGAATTATATTTGTTTAAGGTGGATATAGGACTATTTAGATTTAATTTAAGGTGGATATGTGATTATTACATAGACACAAAGAATTTTGTATGTTGGATAAATGTGTTACCTAAAATGTTATTTTACAAAGACATTCCTCCAGTTGTATATAATGTTTTGCTTTTTGTGTATTTTTTGTTGTTGTTTGAAACATATCGGTAATTCCATAATATAATGATGTGTCTTCTTTATTAAATGAAAATAAAAATATTTAAATAAATATCCAGAAAAGATAAGAAACAGTTTAGTTGTATCAGTCAGAAACTGAAATAACACAAAGCAAATTATACAGTTACCCTGATACACGAACGGCTACCCTACTATAAGACACCTTCAATCAAATTCACATGCTCACATGTATAATTCTGCCTGGTGTTACTTATTTCTTATAGTCAAGAATACAACCCAAAGTAGATAAATAATAGAGTTAACAATATGAAACATATTTCTTATAGCCAAAGGTTAAAATTAAAAACCCTTTGGGGAATTTCAAAACAATAAAATGATCTGACGCTCCCAGTTGGTTATAGAGAGTACAATATATACTATATACCAATATTATGACACAATAATCACATTTACTTGTCATATTGTTGTTGTGCCTGACTCTTGGTGACTGATTATGGAAGCTTGGCCACAAAGCCAATGAGCTGCTTGGTATTAGCCAATTGAGTTAATTAAGCTAAATTGCAACAGGCTATAGAAGACACAAGCTGCAGAGTCCAGTAGCCAAACCAGACACTTTGTGTGATGTATTCTGTTCCAGCTCTGTAGTGGAGAAGTGATAAAAAGCATGATACTTTAGCAGGGAAATGAGTGGCAGTGACTTAAAATAGCTAAACTCAGAATTTTGAATATGTATGTTACAATCTGCTTTCTCCAATCGGGCTTGATAAGGCTGTTATGGCCAGACCTACCCAGCAGATCTTTCAGGTTCTTTTGATCCCTTCACCAAGGCAGCAGATGTCTCTAAAATCCTCTTCCTTGGATGCAGTTTTAAAAATGTGAGCATACAGGATCAGCATACAGCATACTTCATCTGGACTTGGTGCTGGAACTGCTTTTATTGTGGTGGAAACTTCATAACAGATACTCCTTTTGTATGTATCAACCATCAGAGCAAACTTTAATAACTGACAGCTTCTCAAAATGACAGTCACTGACTAGCAATGAAACTTTCCGTTTACATTTAAACTTTAATCACGGAGAGCGGACACAGAATCTACCTTCATAAGTTAAACATACATAGAGAAGCAACATAACAAATAGTAATTAACATACATAGGGTAAACATGTAAGGAGGCCCGACAGAAGAGGCCTGTTGTTATGAGAGGCACGCCCAAGGCCCTGGGGGGCCAAATGCCCGCACCGAACATAGCGGCCGTCAAGATGCGTCACGTTGGAGGATGGAACAGTTCTTGACCTTCCATCAAACCTGCGGCACCCGAAAACTGACAGCGGCCTCTACTGGATAGCTCATGTAACTGCAGCTGTCAGTGGTGCTGAAGACATGCGAAGGTGAAGAGGGATAGATCCCACTTTTATTTATTAAAATAATAATAACATAAAAGGTTCTGAATTTTTTTTTATGTAAATGATATTATAAGCAGCATCAATAATATGCACACATTATTCTTATTTTGTAATTATACAAAATAAAATTAGGTAAAGCTAATATAAAAGTCTATAAGGGTTTTGTGTATATATTTATCTATATTTCTTAAAGGGACACTCCAATAGCAAGCTGTTTTTATGTTACAGAGAAACAAAATGAACTAGCCTTTTTCCCCTATATCAAATCAGTTGCTGAGATATTTAGCATTGTATATATGGCTCTATCTGCTAATATGTAGCTAATAGTGCTTAATAGGGATGGGGAGGGGGGTCTCACTGCTTGGTAACATAGCTTTTTGCTGCCACACAAAAAACAAACAGAGTGTGTTGCAAATTAGTGCATAAAAGGCTGCTAATTAATATTAATGAGTTGCTTGTTTGCATAATAATGCAGTACAAGCAATACTGAATATATCAGAAATCATTTACTTGGCAAGTACAACCTATAGCCAGTTTTAATTAAAAAAAAACATGATTTCAAAGTGTCAGAATATCTTAAAATGATAACGAGTCACCATTCCGGTGGCAAAGACGGAAAGTATCCAATAGATTGCATGTAATTGCTTTTTACGTAAACAATGATATTTATTCAAGATAGGTTAACCTTAACTGAACATAGATTGATCAAATATCTACTCCCACATAATTGTGCTGAAGCAGGCGCACATTGGAATTTACAAGATATGTGTTTTTTGGGTGAGCTGACAAACACACAGGGTTCCCTGGTGGTCCAGTGGTTAGGATTCAGTGCTTTCACCTCTATGACCTGTGTTCAATTCCAGTCAGGGAACCAAGAGGTCACACCACCCTGAAGCCATGCAGGGTTGGGCCTGGTCAGTACTTGGATGGGAGACCACCTAGGAATACCAGAAGCTGTATGCTGTGGCCCACTGTAGAAGGAACAGGCAACCCACTCCGGTATCTTTGCCATGAAAACCAAATGGATCAGCAATGGTGTGTTTCGGTCCATGAGGTCACAGAGAGTTGGACACAACTGAGCAACGCAAACAAACCAGCGCACTAAAGAGAAAACTTCTACTTAAAATGATCCATTTAACTATGATATTGATTGCGCCCCACCAATGGTTTTATAGTTGTTAGTAGAGCGTTATAAAATAAATCTAATAATATTATTTATCATTTACCTTTAATAATTAATAGTTTTTCTGTTTAATTTAGTTCAATTGATTTTATCATACTGTGCCAACAAATATACTATCCAATGCAAGGGGTCCAAGCAACATCTATTTAGTCACCTTCAAGGGTCTCAGACGACTCTAAATAAGCCTGAACGGTACAACTATAATGGGATAGAAAACAACATTGAAGACCTACACTTGGAAATAGGGAAAATGTTTTAAAATGCGGAAAAAAAGCCTCTAATCTATTAAATGTCATATATAACCGAACCACAAGGGTGGAGGAGACTTAGGAAGTAGAGAGGGAGCCTCTAGCTGCACAAATGGAAATGTGGCAGCTAAAATTCCCAGTGCTTTCACTGGACTAATGTTAAGTGAGTCTACAAGGGCTAATCCTCCTGAGAAAATAACACATAGAATAAACACAAAACATAAAATGAAAACCTACAGTACAAAAAATGTACCCATTATCAAATGTATTCAAAGAACCATGCTGAAAAATATTCAATATTGAGCTGATTTCATATAACTTATAATGGCTTGGGGGTTGTTTTATGGTTGATTGTGCTAATATGTGTTATATTATGTTTCCCCTGGTATTTATTTGTTGTTTGTTTGTCTAATTATAGACTACAGGGTAATATTAAGTATTACGGTAGTCTTTTTACTTTGATAATAAACCACTTCAAAGATCATGATAATAAGATAGCTCAAGCAGCCGGGATCCAGCTATGGCTATGAAGCTATTCTAATAAAGCAATTTGCATAACAAATACAGGGCCCCTTCTGGATCGCTACCATGTCATGGTGAAGGTGCTTGTGTACTTCAATGAAGCTGCGAGCTATACCATGTAGGGTCACCGAAAATGGGCAGGTTATAGTAGAGAGGTCAGACAGATCACAGTCTACTGGAGAGGGAACTGGCAACCCACTCCAGTATCTTTGCCAAGAAAACCATATGTATAAGCACAACCAGAGCCAAAACAATGCACATGACCTGCTGGGGTCCATAGGGTCAACGAGAGTCGGACACATCTGAATGACTTGACAACCACAACACAACAAATACAGGAAGGGGAGGAAAGTTTGAACATAAATTAGACGCAAGAACATGTGTTAATATAACCATTACATAAATAAATATATATTAAATAAAAGTGTATTCAATATCAACAGTAAATATCTGTATTATGTTTCATGTGTCTTAAACTTTAGCACGTGTGTTACCCATCCAAGCCTCTAGGAGGAGTAGTGTAAATAAGATACAACTATTTCTAATTATAAAGTATCACAGGATTGTTATACGGACCTAGTCTGTTTCACAAGCGCATGGGGAGTCCCGATGTTGAAGTGCTGTACAGCCCTCCCACCCCTCTCTCAAATCTGTGTGCACTTAAGGTGGATTACTGCAGTTACTTTTTCAACAATGATATAGAAGCAGATTATTATTGTCACACTATAATGAGGTCCCTGCACTAATATAAGAGGGGTATATGATATTAGGTATGTTCACAGATATAAGAGGTGCACACTATTAGGGGGTTCCAGCATCAATATAAGGAAGATATGCTGACATAAATGGAAATGGAAAGGGGATGGAAAGGGAATGGAGATACACACTGTATAAGGGGACCCTCCACTTAAATAAGAGATATACATTGTATTTGGGGTCAAACATTCTCATCGGGGGCTGATGTGCCTGGCGCGGTATCATTAGTTGATTAGCATGGCTAACCAATGATAGTGATATTCAAATCACAATGTATACATATTGCACTTTTTATTTTCACACACATGCTATTTGCAGAGATATATACAGGAGGTTGCTTTCCTGTTTTATGCTACCACACGTGCATCTATTATGTGCATGCACGCATGCTGCACTAACCTGCCCAGATGATGCAGTCTCCTTGTGGCCGGTAAGTGGTTAGGGGTTTTCGGATTAGGTTTATAGGGTTACGGTTAGGGTCAGGAAGTGGTGTAGGGGGTTAGGTTTAGGGGGTTGGGAGGTTAGGGCCTAGGGAGTACATTGGGACACGGGACGCGAGCGCACTTGGCAACAGGAGGCTTCCAGTGCCATGCACGCACTCGCGGTAGCATAAAACAGGAAAGGTCCAAATTCTTTATATGGGCTAAATCAATTGTATTGTTTAATTTGTATCAAAATAAACACTCAGTAAAATATGTTACAATAATATTTTGGGGGTTATTTACTAAGCTATCACAGGGGCTGCAATGTTTGCATAGTTGTGCTATGGCAGTTTTACATTTATGAAACAGAACACATCTAGTACAACAATGCACATTGCTGCCCCTGTGATACTTATACTATCTCCTTTTTTATTTGTGATGTGATTTTTAACAAGGCTTCACCAAAGTGATACACAGATGGGTATTTATTCGGCATTGCAGGGTCAGCAGTATGCATTACTATATTCAATGCCCTTTGATTCCTGTGGGAAAATCCCCAGGTTCACCATTTTGATCTCCAACCCCGTCTGTATAACACTCTTTCTGCTTCTTTAACTTTGTTGATATATATGGTGGTAACTCTAGAAATCCACCTTAAGAGAACATAGACTGTGACAGGAATGTGGGAGGGGTATACAGCATTGACCAAACTGCGGGTATGTAACAGACTAGATCCTGTTATACTATACCAGGCAGTGAGACACAACATGCCTAGGGATATAAATACAATATAAAAAATAAACGGGGATACCAGTAACCAAAATGGCCACAGACGCGCGTTAAGAAGGCATCTTATTAGACCCTCCCTCTGCCAATACGCAACATGGCCGTCGGCGGACTCAGGAGGCTGGTTGCCACAGAGACACCTCACGTCAGTGCTACGTGCTCACAAGTCATCTGAGCTGGACCCGGAAGTGTCAGATCCTGTTGCTGTATCAGTCACAGGGAGACTTTGGCCGGTACGGGCGCGAGCTCAGGTGAGTCCGGGGTCTGGAGCACGGGCTTGGACCCTATTGTGGGATAATTACCGGGGGGCGGCTTATTAAACGCTGACAGTCCTTAATATACCCTCAGAAGCTTTATATAGAGGTTCAGTGACAAACGGGGGGCAGTCCTATAGTTGTAATACTGGCAGTTGCTGATCACACTAGTACCTTATTATCACTTGTCCCATGTCTCTGCAGTCCTATAGTTGTAATACTGGTAGCTGCTGGTCACACTAATACCTTATTATCACTTGTCCCATGTCTCTGCAGTCCTATAGTTGTAATACTGGTAGCTGCTGATCACACTAGTACCTTATTATCACTTGCCCCATGTCTCTGCAGTCCTATAGTTGTAATACTAGTAGCTGCTGATCACACTAGTACCTTATTATCACTTGTCCCAGGTCTCTGCAGTCCTATCGTTGTAATACTGGTAGCTGCTGATCACACTAGTACCTTATTATCACTTGTCCCATGTCTCTGCAGTCCTATAGTTGTAATACTGGCAGTTGCTGATCACACTAGTACCTTATTATCACTTGTCCCAGGTCTCTGCAGTCCTATAGTTGTAATACTGTCAGTTGCTGATCACACTAGTACCTTATTATAACTTGTCCCAGATCTCTGCAGTCCTATAGTTGTAATACTGGCAGTTGCTGATCACACTAGTACCTTATTATCACTTGTCCCATGTCTCTGCAGTCCTATAGTTGTAATACTGGCAGTTGCTGACCACACTAGTACCTTATTATCACTTGTCCCATGTCTCTGCAGTCCTATAGTTGTAATACTGGCAGTTGCTGATCACACTAGTACCTTATTATCACTTGTCCCAGGTCTCTGCAGTCCTATAGTTGTAATACTGTCAGTTGCTGATCACACTAGTACCTTATTATCACTTGTCCCAGGTCTCTGCAGTCCTGTAGTTGTAATACTGGTAGCTGCTGGTCACACTAGTACCTTATTATCACTTGTCCCATGTCTCTGCAGTCCTATAGTTGTAATACTGGCAGTTACTGATCACACTAGTACCTTATTATCACTTGTCCCAGGTCTCTGCAGTCCTATAGTTGTAATACTGGTAGCTGCTGATCACACTAGTACCTTATTATCACTTGTCCCATGTCTCTGCAGTCCTATAGTTGTAATACTGGTAGATGCTGATCACACTAGTACCTTATTATCACTTGTCCCATGTCTCTGCAGTCCTATAGTTGTAATACTGGCAGTTACTGATCACACTAATACCTTATTATCACTTGTCCCATGTCTCTGCAGTCCTATAGTTGTAATACTGGCAGTTACTGATCACACTAGTACCTTATTATCACTTGTCCCATGTCTCTGCAGTCCTATAGTTGTAATACTGGCAGTTACTGATGACACTAGTACCTTATTATCACTTGTCCCAGGTCTCTGCAGTCCTGTAGTTGTAATACTGGCAGTTACTGATCACACTAGTACCTTATTATCACTTGTCCCATGTCTCTGCAGTCCTATAGTTGTAATACTGGCAGTTACTGATCACACTAGTACCTTATTATCACTTGTCCCATGTCTCTGCAGTCCTATAGTTGTAATACTGGCAGTTACTGATCACACTAGTACCTTATTATCACTTGTCCCAGGTCTTTGCAGTCCTATAGTTGTAATACTGGCAGTTGCTGGTCACACTAATACCTTATTATCACTTGTCCCATGTCTCTGCAGTCCTATAGTTGTAATACTGGTAGCTGCTGATCACACTAGTACCTTATTATCACTTGTCCCATGTCCCTGATACAGGGGCTCAGCAGTGCATTACTGGGCTCTCTGCAGTCCTATAGTTGTAATACAGGTAATACTGGTAGCTGCTGATCACACTGAATAACTTTGTAGAAAGAGAATAATTTCTTAAATTATCCCACTCATCCTCTTCACCCCTTTATTGTTTTCTTTTTTATTTCTCACTATTAATGTTCTAAAATATATATATATATATGTATATCTACAAGATAGGTGTCAGTTATTTGTTTTCGGTTTTAACGACAATAAAAATATTTGAAAGAAGAACTTGGATTGATAATGTATACTCCATACTCTGTTGCTTTATTGCATTGTATATAATTTATATTTCTGCTCAACTCCTAATTTATTTAACTTTTTAGCATTTGCGTTTACTGAGCCTGTTGGCACGTAATAGTTAAATCGTATAGTGAACAAAATGTTTTAGAAAGTTGAAAAACACGTTTTAGCTAGTATTTTATTTTTTAGCAATTGGAGTGTGTTTCTTCTAAGGATATTTTCTTTTGCATTCAAGCTGTTTATTAACATAGGATAAAAAATACAGAAGGTTTCTAAGTGAGTTTTTTTAATAATACACTGGAATAATTTTACAGTTCATTATGGGGTTATCTGATTATGTATGTATGTATATGTGTATATATATATATATATATATATATATATATATATATATATATATATATATATATATATATATATATATATATATATAGTACATTTGAACATCCAAAACAAGTTAAGTTAAAAAACGTGTTTCCTGCTCAGAACTCCAAGAAATAGATATTATGCTGAATTCTGGGAACCTGGGCAGGGACATGCAAATATGCACACAAATTCTTTGCTCTTTAATCCAAATACCATTTCAAACATGGCTCCTTCTAAGCATATGCCTGCTGTATTACACCGCTTTAAGCTGGATTATGCACAAGCCAGGAAATCTATCCACACACAGCACAGCTTCGATGTTACTGCTTTTCATCAGTGTGGGGTCGGTTCCTTTCCACAGTAATCATTTAATTTATGGTGGGCAAAAGAGCGACAGTACAGTAAATAAATAGTACATCTGGTTTGACATTTGAATCTCTAAAACAAGTTAAAAAACCTGTTTCCAGCTCTAAGAAAAGAGCGAGGCATTTGTGCACATATTTGCATGTCCCTGCTCAGCTTCCCAGAATGCAGTGTAATAACTGTATTTCTCTGAATTCTGAGCAGGAAGCAGTTTTTTAAACTTGTTTTAGACATTCAAATGTGAACACAAATGTACTATTTATTCGAGATTTTTGATATATCTATGTATGTATGTATATATATATATGTATTGGTGACGGGCTACTGATTCCTAGGACAGTAATTCAAGAGACATTTTAGTACTTAAGGTTTGTACGGTCAGTAAAATAAGCAGCTGACAATGACAAAGTAAATATTTGAGGTAGTTCCAGTATTTCCTGAAAATTCAAAGATTAGTAAAGATTCACCTATCTGCAGAGACATATGAATCTGTCACTGTAAAATGTTTATAAGAAGTATATAAGGCAATAGAAGGGTGGAACAGATGTATATTTAACTAGGTATTTGACATTTATTACAATGTAAGTCTGTGTCTAGGCTCATTTTATTTTGTGAGTTAGTAGGAGTTGCTGCCAGAGTGGCAGGATGCTTGGTATGATGCAGTGCATTGCAAATGAAGTCATTATGTGCTAGAAGGGTGTGGACTGGAAAAACTACTACGCGTTAAACACTGAAAAGGTCATCCAATTTAACACAATGGCTCCATGCAAACCACTTTGTCAAAGTGAGTTTTGACAATTGGTGTTATCCCCTATTTGAAAAAAGAAAAAAATTCAGAGTCTCTAGTTTCAAATGAAATCCGCAAAAGCATCTAGACCAGTGGTTCCCAAACCTACCCTCAAGGCTCCACAGGCAGGTCAGGTTTTTGATTTAAGAGTGTCTGACCTGTCTGTGGGGTCTTGAGGAGAGGTTTGGGAACCACTGAGATAAACAAATTGTGACAGACTAGTTACTGAACTAACATATGCCAAAATGCTTCCTCTACCTTCTGTCATTTTTTCTTTATCAAGAATCCGGTGCCATTTTTAGATATTTTTTTAAAATATTTTTTACATTTTTTTTTTTTTTTTGGTACACCCAATTTTTCATATTTTAGATGCTTTTGTTTGTCCCACTAGGGAGTGGCGCAGCATTTTTCACATGTAATTTTTGCTAAGTCATAGGACACACATAGTTGTCGGGTGTTTTCATGGTAAATCGCTTTTCAGTAACTAATTTTGACTCCTTTCCTTCTCCACTGACATGTTCAAGTTGACCATAAACTTAGTAACTGAGAAAATGTTCCCCTAGATACAAGTGACTGATAGAGAGGTGAAGCAGACACTAAGGGCCTCATTCAATTGCGATTTGGCCAATTGAATAAGGCTCTAAATAAGCACATAACATATTTTTTTTAAAGAAGTTTTAAGTTAGTGAAAACCTTGCTTTTAGATAGATGCTTACTAACTTAAAACTTCTTTAAAAAATATATGTTATGTGCTTATTTAGAGCCTTATTTAATTGGCCAAATCGCAATTGAATGAGGCCCTAAGTGTTAAGTGAAATAGAGGCATTCACTATTTGAGTGGAACAGATAAATGATGGGAGGGCCAACAAGAAACAGGTTATAGCAGTTGAGGTGAGATATGGTGCTTGGATTAGGATATAGCTTGTGTTTTGTATAAGAATGTGGCAATACTGTGACATCCCATGATTCCATCCTGCACAATTTGCTATCACAGATTGCTAACATTTATTAGCTGCCTATGATTGGCCAAAATGAATTATGAATTTTATGCTAATTTTAGGCTATTAACCCACTAAAGCAACTGCTTGCAAACTCAAGAGATTTAGCAAAAATCAGTGTGAGTTTAATGTTTGTTTTGGTATTTTTCATGAAAAAAAACATTTGCATACGCTACTGATTCACCTCTATCAAATGCACTCATAATCCAGGAAATGTAGATATGTCTTTAAGTTATGTTTTGTTGCCTGCAAACACAAGAAGCACTTGAGATTGATTTCACAAGGATTGTTCTTTTTATGTAAATTAAACTGGCAAATAGCTGAGCTTATTGTGTTTTTGTTCTTCATGAAGTACAGCTATATCCTACCACCAGTGATCGCTACACAACTGTGTACCAGGCCAGCAAATAGTGCAAGCAGCTACATTTTATCCAAAATTTGCATTAATATTATTTGTACATTTTTATAACATTTGAGTATTTCTATTTTTGCCAAACTTTGCACCAACATTTCAAGCATTATATATACTTCTTTCCACACTGCCAATTATGATTTTCTAAGTATATATAAAAGTACATTTGTGTTCACATTTGAATGTCTAAAAGTAAGTTTAAACTTATTTTCTGCTCCGGATTCCCAGAAATACAAGGATTGCACTGTACTCTGGATCTGGACAGGGACATGCTAATGAGTCCCCAATGCCTTCTTACACACATGGCTCCTTTTAGGCATATGCTCACTATATTACACAGTTTCATAGCATAGGATGGATTATACAGGAGTAAGGAGACCTACGCATAGATGGCAACTTTCCAATCTTTCAATGAATCTCGTCGGTGTGGGTCTGGTTCCTAGCTTGTGCGTTTGATTGTGTGGGAAGGCTATTAATCAGATCAATATATGGCTTATTGTGCGCAAAAGAGCGATAAAAACCCTCCACTGTCCAGAGTACTGTAAATAAATAGTACATATGTGTTCACATTTAAACGTCTAAAAAGAAGTTAAAAAACAAACATTAAACTAATTTTCTGCTCAGAATTCCTAGAAATACAGTTATTGCACTACACTCTGGAGGGAAAAAATAATTCTGATCAGGCATTCAAATGTGAACACAAATGTACTATTTATCTACTGTACAGTGGAGGGCTTCTATATGTTTCTATCATTTTTTTATTTTTTTTTGCCCACCAAATCTAAATGGTGTCTGTGCCTCTGCGCGCGCCTGCCTGTGCCTCTGCGCGCACCTGCCTGTGCCTCTGCGCGTACCTGCCTGTGCCTCTGCGCGCGCCTGCCTGTGCCTCTGTGTGTGTGTGTCAAGTGTATCAAATACAAATCTTACACACCTAGGGAAATGTTACTATTAAAAATATCTAATCTAGATTGAAGACAAATTTGCTGTTGAATATTATCTTACCGGCTCTGCGATCCCTCCTCCTCCTGCAAACATTACACAGACTTATCACGCTCTACAGATCTAGCTCATACATGTTCAATGCGTGCACATTTGGAGTTTCTAAGTACATGCAATGCTCTGGTATGTCAGTGGGTTGTGAATACATTTATTTTTGCTTATCGGGAAATAATCTGAAAATCTATAGTCTGTTTGAATAGACTAAACTAATTGCTGGTAGACCGGAGAACTGGTATAAATGGAGCTGCCTGTAAGCACAAGTTCACAGTATGTTTTAGGGCAGTTGTGACCAAGAGTGGTCCTGCTGGGCCGCACACAGGCCTGGATTTGTAGATTTCCTTTATGAGCACAGATGAGTCAATTAGGATGACTAAAGAAGTGATGGTCTCACCTGGGTGCAGCAGGGCTATCCTCAAATCCAGGCCTGTGCCGCCCAGCAGGACCGAACTTGGACACCCCTGTTTTAGGGCATTAACCTTGTGGTACTGTTTGGTTCGAGTACCTACCCTTTAAATCCATTTAACTAACTGGTGTCTGCACTTAAAACATTATCTTCCCAAGACAAAGCTCTTATCTAGTGCTGCCATCAGTAATTGTTGTATTGTAGCCAAAGTAAACTTCATAGAGTTATTTTTCCCCACTGTCTCTAGTTTCTTCCCCTATTTATTCCCTTCCTACTAATTTTATATCACATTCCCTCTTTGTTTAATTACCCCTTTATTTCAGTTAATTCCCAAGTTTGCTATTGCAGTGTAGATGAATAACTTGTCCTTCCAGATAAGGATCTGCTCCATGTCCTGGTATTAAGAAATTGTTTATACTATTGTTAGTGATCTGTTTCCCATGATACATTATTAATGTCCATTTTTCTGCTGATTTCAGTATTAAGTGACAATGTATCCTTAAGTTTGTTTTTATTTTTTTGTTCTAGGGAAGATGATTTCAGAAGGCAGTTCGTTTTTGCGTGGCATGCTGATAGGAGGAGCGTTTTGTGTAGTTATTACCCTTCTTGGACACGTTAAGGTTGGACACGAGTCTGTCGCCCTCCACAAACATCATCACGTCCAAGCTCCAAATAAAGACGAAGTTCTCAAGCTTTCGGGAACTGAACGAATGGAGTTGAGCCAAAGTATGCGTGTGTATTGTGTAATTCTTGTTCGGCCAAAAGACCTCAGTCTCTGGGCCGCTGTCAGAGACACATGGAGCAGACACTGTGACAAAGCCGAATTCTACTCCTCCGAATCCATGAAAGTGTTTGAATCCATTCCCGTTAACACCAACGACATGTGGGCCATGATGAGAAAGGCGCTGCATATAGCGTATGAAAAACACAAGAACGACTTCCAATGGTTTTTCATAGCAAATCCATCAACCTTTGCAGTTATTGAAAATCTAAAATATTTTTTACTGAAAAAAGATGCTACTCAACCTTTCTATATTGGGCATGCTGTAAAATCTGGAGATCTCGACTATGTTGAATTTGCCGGCGGCATCGTTTTAAGCATTGAATCTCTAAATCGGCTTATCTCTTTGTACAATGAACCAGGTAAGTGCCCAGAGCAGGGTGGCATGATCTGGACTGTGTCTGAAGAGAAGCAGTTAGCAATGTGCCTCAAGTACAAGGGAGTTCTGGCCGAAAATGCCGAGGACTCTGAAGGGAAGAATGTCTTCAACACAAAACCGGTTGGCTCGCTCATTAAAGAAGCCATGGCGAGCAGTCCACAGACTGTAGTGGAAGGATGTTGTTCAGACATGGCAATCACATTCAGTGGGCTGTCACCAAACCACATGCAAGTGATGATGTATGGAGTATACAGATTGAGAGCATATGGGCACAGTTATAATGATGCCTTGATATTTACACCTCCACTTGGCTCTGATAATGACTAAAGTCCATCATAACCAGAACTTAGATGGGACATCTGACCAGTTTCCTCTTGTGATGCCACAATTGGGCATTGAGGACACTCTAGTACTGATTCAACTTGGATTTTACAAGAAATTGGTCCAACTTTGTTCGTTTTTTTTTAAATAAAAAAAAAAAAAAATCGGTGTTGGGTCAAGATAACTTCATCAAAATGACACCAATCTCAACTGGCTCGGCATATGTGTAATGTACAATTTGATACCTGTCTTTTGCATACTCAATATTGAAAGAGTGCAGTTCTTGTTTGTTTGTCTGAAGACAAAGAAATTTTACACGGACCACTTTTGCACTCAAAGTCTATTTTTATAAAGCGGTAAGATTTAGCGTGGGAAATGCTATTTAAATGTAAAGAGAACTTTGCAAGGTTACCTGGGGTGCTCCCTGTGGGAGTCTGAATGTGTTTCATTTTTCTAATGTGTTGCCTTAATTAGGTAACCCAGATTAATTGCCAAACAGTTTTTTTTTTTTTTTTAACAAAAAAGTGCATTTATTCTATTTGTATATTCATCCGTTGCCTGAAAGATGGAACTCGACGTACAAACCGCTTGTTAGTAAAGTAAGAATTCACATTTAAAAAGTTATCATCCCAGCAGTATTTCTGTATTTTCACTCAAAATTGGCATTACATAATTAAAAGCATATTTTTATGTTGTGTGTGTGTGTATATATAGAATTTTTCAATATAAGAAATAGTTTAAAAATAAAATGTTATAGAAGTTAAGAGTTAAAGGGACAATTACGCTTTAGCTTCTGTAACTTTACATATAAACACCATCGCAACTTATAGAATTTTTTTTTTTTTTTTTTTTTTAAAGTTGGGAACATTTACACTGAAAACAAATGTTTTTCTGTCTCTTTTTAAGCCAGGGCTCCTCCTATCTTTTACAGACTGTGGTAGGTTGTTGACTGCATTTCCTCACCTACTACCACCAAAGCTGTGCAGCAAACAAACATAAAATAATTGCAAAATAATAAAAAATGAGGTGCCCTAGCCTAAAGATGAGGACCGTGTGTGTGTGTGCTCTCTTAAAATCAACTTTATTATTAAATACATTTGTAATAAATTGGAAAAATATCTTTACTGACTATTATAAAAGCTGCATTATTACAGTGTCCCTTTAAAGAGAGACTGCAACCTCCAACCTCTCATTAAATGTGTAACCACTTTTGAAGGGGTGCGCCAACCTGTTACAGACCCACTGAAGCTTGTGTCTAAATGTATATATGTGTATTCAGACTAATATTAAATTATCATTTATAGTATGTTACTTTTGAACATCTTGATAATGGGCAAAAAATAAAATAAAACCTTTAATTTATGAATTATTATATAGGATGCATTTTTTTTTTTTTTTTGGTTAACGTTTTCTAAATATTTTGCTCATTATCAAGGGAAGTTTTATTTTAATTGAGTATATTATAAAAAGAAAATTGCAAAAAATTAGCCCTCAAACTAATTGTAGCTGAACATGCTCCTATCTGTGAGATGCTGCTCCCACAAGCTATTTATCTTTTGAAGTGTTTAATTAAAAAAAAAAAAAAGCTAATTTTATTAAAAAGGTTTTCAGGTTACCTGCTGCTTATGAGGATTTGAAGACAGACTGTGCCCTGAATTTTCTATTATGCATTTGATTGAATGTTTTCTACATGGGTTCAGGAGAGGTGGAGGGTGAGGGGACCTATGCGCACCAGATTTTTCAATGTGTATATAGAAAAGCTTTGTATAGCATGATCTGTAACCCCCCTCTGCAGAACTATTTCTGACACATACTCGCACATAAACAAGGACTTGCAATGTGTTAGCTTAGCTAGTTTTACATTATTGTAAATGTGCAGCCATTAATCAGACTTCCTGTCCCTCCGTTTCCTGTAACATGCTAAGACAGTAGAGGAGAAAACAATGCCTTTTTCATCACTAAAGACTACTTTAATTTATAAAATTGTAATGTCATACAAAAAAAAATGTAAATGCATGATGGAAAGTTTGGAACTACAGTGTCTCTTTTTTTATAATATAGATTGAGATGTATTTGTCTTCAGTGGCCCTTTTAAACGTAAGATCCCTACGAAGGGGCTGGTAAGTGTTAAAGGGTGGCACGACTTCTGGGTGCATAAGACGTGTGCCCCCAGAATGCTTGACAAATGCGGGCACCAACACCAGCGCTCCCGGATCATACAGCAGTTCTCTTCTCTATCTTCTTTCTATTCTTCCTTCCCCCTCCTGTCATTTCCTTCACCACTAATCTCTCTCTCTATTGTCCTGCCCATCTCTCTCCCCCTTTTCGCCTGTAATTGGGGTGCCATTTACCTCCACATCACTATGCCTTGCCAGTCCTCCTGCAAGGCATAGTGCTTTGTATGAGGTAAATAGAATCAGGAACGGGGCCGTTTCGCCTCTGCTGGGTGTCTATACCCATGTCACCTCTCCCTATCCCCATTCCCGTTTTGGAGCGTGCTGGTGTTGGTGCGCGCACATGGTGGCATGTGCATCTCATGTGCTCTCAAATCGGGGTGCCGTGTTAAAGTCTTAACACTGGTCACCTTCCACCTAATGACTTTTACAATAGCATAACAGATTCAGACTACAGTGTCTTAAAGAACTAGTATTGTTAGACCAAAAAGAGATTTTAGTAGTGGTAGAAAACAAGCTTTTAAATGACTTTTTTATGCATTTGTATAAAGACTTGGCCAGATCTTTGTTGTCTTCTAATATCTCCCCTGTCTGTGAGTACTTCTTATCGAGTAGTTGGAAGCCTTCCAGGCTGGTGTTAGCTTATTGCCCCACAGTCAATTGCTATTTGTACTAGTACCACGGACAATTGATTTTTTGCTTATATGCCATTCAGGCAGGAACAAGAGGAAATGCAGATTGGGAGGTCTTTATAACAACAATGGAGATGGCTAAGGCTACATACAATTTCATATAACTGTCTAAAGATAATTATATATTTTTTTTGAAGGAGCACTATAGTGGTCTTATAAAGGGTTCTCTAAAGAATAGTTACAAAAAACTGGATGAGAAAAAAAAGATTAAACTGTTTTAATTATCTACTAATTTTCAATGATCCTCAGGCTGTATCAGCTCCGATTTTTGAATAAAGTATTGTGGCTGTAGTGGACTCACGTTGAAAACCACTCTCTAAAATACACAGTAGCAGGAACGGTGTAACCTAGACTTCTAGCAATGTCCAGATACACGTTCTAGTCACCTCCCATTACCATACTGTAGCTGTACTATGCCACTGTACATAGCCCCTCCACTCCAGACACAATACTTCATTCAGGAGCTGGAGTGATGTATAGCCTGGGGGCATGACTGAAAAATAGTAAATGTACCGTACAAGTTTATTAAGTGCCCTACTTATCTCTCCTCTGGAGAGACCTTTTACAAGACCGCCAAAGTGCTTCCAATATTTTTGCCATTACGAAGTGTAACTTTCTTTAAAATATATAATTTGTTAAGCCAACTCCTACAAGTGTTAAGATACCAAGAATGTAAAACTGAAATCTAATTAAATGTGTACACGGTTATCTGAATTGTATGCTGTGCAGACAAGTAGCAGCAAGAAAACTGGTCCCTAAATTACCTACCATACATATTTATAAGGACGCTGATAGGGAGTGGTAGGTATAAATTTGCATAGTTTAATTTTTTTTATTCCCACAAGAGTTAAATGGGCCGTGTAACCTATCTTAGGAATACAGCTTTAACAGTTTCATTCGACAATAGCGTATCGTACTGGCAATGGAAGTGTTAAACTTTTGCACTAATCTTAGCAAGTGCTTGAAAGGCTCCTAAAATATTACAGCTGACTCCTAATGTTTAGTTACTATACATATATTTCTATATTTAATTTATTCACTGGCTCCTCACTATCCTGACAGGCTTCTAAGATTAATATATATCTGTAGTAGTAGTCTTTCCCAGAGCATTAGTGTTTTGTCCTGAAAATGAGCATTGCCCACAATCTGAGAGAAATAAGCTGGTATGTACCAAATAACATTTTATATATATATATATATATATATATATATATATATATATATATATATATATATATATATATATATATATATATATATATATATATACACACACTTTTAAAAAAAAAATGTATGGCATTATTCTTGCAAATATCCTTGTAATATCTTTTTGAAGAACTACACTTGATATTAAACAAAAATGTTTTTAGGAAGTAAAAAAAGAAAGCCATTAATTTATGAACATCAATATAAAACGGAGTATTTGTTGTGTGCTGCTATTTTCTCTTTAAGCTGCTTTCTTGGCAGGGTGTTCCTTTTAACTAATAAGATTTCTATTAATCTTATTGAAACCACTAGCTGTTTAAGCTGCCACATTTCCATTGCAGATGACTCCTCTGCATTCAAGGTCTCCTCCCACCTACAGAAGCAGATCGACAATTTGTAGCTTCCATTGCATCATCATTATATTTAAAGGCAATTAAGAAAAAATCCGTATATATTTGTGTAACATAAAAAAACAAACATTTTGCCCATTTTACTTCTTCCTCATAATGATATATATAGTTTCTGCATATAAACTCCACTAGATGGGAGGAGACCTTAAAGGCAAAGGAAGCTTCTGTCCACACAATGGCAATGTAGCCTCTAAAGCTGGCAGTATTTTGAATGGTAGTAACAAAACCCCTCCTGAGTGTAACAATCAGCTGTAATACTGAAAATGGATTTTTGCAGTAAAATGGCCATTTAATAAACCAACTAAATATAATTTGACATTTTCTTAGTATAAAGACTCCTTACAAAATCAAAAATGGCCCTCATCGAGGCTGATGGCGGTCGGTATTGACAAATAATTGACGTAGCAATGTTTTGTACGGGCAAGTGAGGCTGCCATGAATATAAACACTGATCCTCTCAAAGAAAGCCATGTATGCAATGGGTAACTAATATTTACACATACGTAACCTTGTTCATTATCTGCCTGTAAAAAAACAAATCCTCATGTTGGTTTCCATTAAATGAAAATATTGAATTGTAATTCCTGCACATTAATTTATGTTTACATTACTCTGGGTGGGGACTGGAAATGACACAAGGGGCCAGTTAATTGTTTGATTAATAAGTATGTTGGTGCTTGTACTGTTACCAGTAAATATCAAATGAAGAATTTGAGGGTTTATGGGGTATATATATTTTTACTATCTTTTTCATTGGTAAGTGGAAGCATATATCTTGCAATTAAATATTTGTAAGTTTTTATGATCTGAAAAATAAAAATCTTCTGGATGAAGTAAAAAGGTCTTGAAGTATTATTGTGCGTCTTATTCATTCAATATTGCTGTACAATATTCAGAGATCATTAATGATAAACATCAATATGGCTGTATGTATCGGGAAACGTCTGGTCACACAAGGTAAACCATCTCAGGAGTCACTCATGCTCCGTTCGAAAATGATTATTTTAAAGATTTGGTCAAAAGCAATGTTTCTCTACCTTTTTTATGGAGCCAGGAGGTACCACCTGAAACTTCTCTGGACTTTAGAGATCCAAAGCATAAGTAAGAAGCCAATTCTTCTATCTATTTACGAATATATATCTGTGATGTGTTTATCAAACCTTCCCAACCCATCTATATTTTTTGTAAACAAACACCCATTTCACTTACTTTCGGAGGACGGGAAGGGGACATCAAGGACCTGCAGTGGTCCCTGGAAAGACTATTGGAAAAAAAATAGTCTACATAACACATTGTAATGAGTCACAAACAAAATAGAATGAGAAATCGTACTCTCATCCAAACTTGTCTTACCCTTTCCCTGTTTTTATGCTGCTTATATCAGACACACACATTACATGGACTCATTCTACACACATACAGATTCATTTAATTTAAAAATACAACTTGTTTTCCACACCCCCAGAGCAGCTTACATAGGCACAGTGTACTTACCAATAGAAACACTGCATTCAAATACAGGTTTTACCCTTTACTAGGGTGAATATTTGGGGAGAGGGTGATTATTCAGGATGTGGAGATCTGAAGGAGAGGGTGAGTGCTGTACTGCCGCGCTGGTGTGGGTGCGAGCATTTGTCAGCTGTTGTGGGCAGGCATATGACGGCGCGCACGTCTCGTGCACCCAAAAGTCGTGCTGCCTGTGATTGGTCAAAACGAATTATGCATTTTATACTAATTTCAGCCGAGATAACCAGGAGTGTTAAGAAAAGCAACAGCTTGCAAATTAAAGAGACTTGGCAAACATCAGGGTGAGTTTGCTAATGTTTATTTTGGTATTTTTTCATTGGAAAAAAATGTTTTCATACACTACTGATTCACTATCAGATGCATTCATAATCCAGGAAACTAAAAATATGCCTTTAAATGTATTTATCATGTAGTGCATTCTACCAAATGCTCAATACTGTATAAAACATGGCTGTTTTATACATCACAAAGCCTTTTTTGGACCTTTTCGGTTTTGTCTCCTGCAGCGGCCAATCGGTGGTGCAATGATAGCCATGGGGACAAAACTGAAAAGATCCCCTTTTCATGAATAGTTATCACAGAATTTCCAAATGTTGTGCAATTTAAATCTGAGTACTATAATTATATTATATTTGAAACCTTGAGAATTTATTATAAATAATATAGATGAATAGCAGCAGAATTACTCCAAGTTGGCTACTGAACTGAAACAATCTTTAAAGGAAGCATAATCTAATAGTCTGTGTTTGCTTCTTCATTTATACTTTCAAAAAAGTGTCAACAAAGCTCGTGGGTGACCAAATAATTCCAAAGTTCCCTGAACTTTGAAAGACATATCTAAGTTTCATGGGTTAATACAATTCAGCACTCTTCCGTAAAACCCATCATTTATGTATGCAGCACATTCCATAAAACTTATTTTTATTAATATCTAAAAATCCCTCTAATTATGTTGACAGCCCCAGGGGTGTCTACACAAGCCCCTGACCCCTACCCAATCAGCATGCAGCATTAGGGGATCGATTTTAACTCATTACACACCTTATGTGCCTTCCTCAGCCAATAGGAGAGCACTGACGTCTGCCTTTAATCCACTGCTGGAATGTGTCTTCCGCTGCAGTGTCTCCTAGGTGTGTGCTGCCCCGTCCTTCACCACAGATCAGAACAAACACACTACATATCTCAGGCTGCTTGGCCGAACCCCAGAGATTAATGCAAATATATTGCTGCCTGAGCCTCCTCCCAATTGGCCAAAACTAATTATCAATTTTATGCTAATTTAGCCTGGGTTTCAATGGGATGTTTACTCTAATTTTCAACGGTCAGAAATTAAAAGACATTTTGCCAACATCGAGGTTAGTTTTTAAAAGTTTATTTTTGGTATTTTTTCAGGCACAAAAGTGTTTGTATACACCACGGACTCTCCTATCAGATGCATTCATAATCCAGGAAACTTAGATATGCCTTTAAATGACCAGTTAGGAGAAAAGGGTAGAATACAATCCCACACGGTCAGTTTAATATGTATTTTTCTACACCATATATTTTTCTAAAAATAATTGGAATATTTAAAACATGATTTCGGAATTATTTTCTTCCTCCTGCATTTTAAATAAATTCTGAATAGCTTATTGGAGGAGCGTCTAACATCCCCTACATGAATACAGATCCTCTTTAAAATTAATTACAGTGCCTTGCAAAAGTATTCACCCCCCTTGACTTTTTACCTATTTTGTTACATTACAACATTAAGTTCAATGTATTGTTAATCTGAATTTTATGTGATGGATCAGAACATAATAGTCCAAGATGGTGAAGTGAAATTAGAAAAATATATACATAAAATTTTTTTAGAAATAGAAAACAGAAAATTGGCATGTGTGTATGTATTCACCCGCTTTGTAATGAAGCCCATAAAAAGCTCTGGTGCCACCAATTACCTTCAGAAGTCACATAATTAGTGAAATGATGTCCACCTCTGTGCAATCTAAGTGTCACATGATCTGTCATTATATATACACACATTTTTTAAAGGCCCCAGAGGCTGCAACACCTAAGCAAGAGGCACCACCAACCAAACACTGCCAAGAAGACCAAGGAACTCTCCAAACAAATAAGGGACAATGTTGTTGAGCAGTACAAGTGAGGGTTAGGTTATAAGAAATATCCAAATCTTTGATAATCCCCAGGAGCACCCTGGAGGAGCTGCAGAGTTCAACGGCAGAGACTGGAGTATCTGTACATAGGACGACAATAAGCTGTACGCTCCACAGAGTTGGGCTTTATGGTAGAGTGGCCAGAACAAAGCCATTACTTTCATCAAAAAACAAAATGGCACGTTTTGAGTTTGCGAAAAAAGGCATGAGGGAGACTCCCAAAATGTATGGAGGAAGGTGGTCTGGTGTTATGAGACTAAAATTGAACTTTTCAGCCATCAAAGAAAACGCTATATCTGGCGCAAACCCAACACATCACCCAAAGAACACCATCCCCACAGTGAAACATGGTGGTGGCAGCATCATGATGTGGGGCAGGGACTGGGAAACTGGTCAGAGTTGAGGGAAAGATGGATGGTGCTAAATACAGGGATATTCTTGAGCAAAACCTGTACCACTCTGTGTGTGATTTGAGGCTAGGACGGAGGTTCACCTTCCAGCAGGACAATGACCCCAAACACACTGCTAAAGCAACACTTGAGTGGTTTAAGGGGAAACATGTAAATGTGTTGGAATGGCTTAGTCACAGCCCAGACCTCAATCCAATTTATGGTCAGACTTAAAGATTGCTGTTCACAAGCGCAAACCATCCAACTTGAAGGAGCTGGAGCAGTTTTGCAAGGAGGAATGGGCAAAAATCCCAGTGGTAAGATGTGGCAAGCTCATAGAGACTTATCCAAAGTGACTTGAAGCTGTTATTGCCGCAAACGGTGTAGCTCTACAAAGTATTGACTTTAGGGGGGTGAATAGTTATGCACATTGACTTTCTCTGTTTGCTACACAATAAAAAAAAAAAAAAAAAACATCTTCAAAGTTGTGGGCATGTTCTGTAAATTAAATGATGCAAATCCTCAAACAATCCATGTTAATTCCAGGTTGTGAGGAAACAAAACATGAAAAAAGCCAAGGGGGGTGAATACTTTTGCAAGGCACTGGAAAATATATTAATTTAATAAACATTTCACCTACTGCTTATAAAGATTACGAAGAAAGTACTTTTGGTGGCTATTTAACCGTTTGCTAGCCACTTGAGCCAATCCAATAACTAAATGTGTGGTGAGAAGAAAGGTTTCAGAATTGCTCTGAAATAGATTTATTTTTTTAACTTTCTTCTTATAAGTTAGAAAAAAGTATAGCTCTTTTACACTTGCTTTTCATGACCGTTCTGTGAGAATATTGTAATTGTGCTTCCTGGTTAGAATGTAAGAGTGATACAGTAAAAAGTTCAAGTTATTATAGACATTAAAATTACATGTAGAAATCCTATATAATTAAACAATTTGTGGTGAAAAATTGAGGAAGGGTTAGATAATTAAGCTTGAAATGTGTGTATTTTAAGCATGAGTTACTCACCTCACTCACTAATTATCTCACAGGGGTGGGGTGATAAAGAAGCAGACCATGTGGATAAATAATAATAGTCACTAATAGAGAACTAACCATTAGTTGTATAATTCTAATCAATAACAACTGGGCATGCTCTTCTTCATCACCTGTATTAGTGACTATTATTAATTATCCAACAGGAACTGCATGCTTTTTGAGAGGTGATGAAGAAGAGCATGCCCAGTTGTTGATGATTAGAATTATACAACTAACGATTAGTTCTCTATTAGTGACTATTATTTTTTATCCAGTCGGCATCTTTATCACCCCACCCCTGTGAGATAATTAGTGAGTGAGGTGAGTAACTCATGCTTAAAATACACACATTTCAAGCTTAATTATCTAACCCTTCTCAATTTTTTTATCCAACTGGAATTAGGTGCTTTTTGAGAGAACTAATTGTTTGTTGTATAATTCTAATCAATAACTGGACATGCTTGTCTTCATCACCGCTAAAGAAGCAGACATGCCAATTGGATAATTGAGAACTAATTGCTAGATGTATAATGCTAATCAATACCAACTGGACATGCTCTTCTACGTCACCTCTCACTGTGTGAGTTAATTAATGACCCTAGATAAAGAATTAGGAAGAGGGAGGCTCATTCAGATAATTTATGCTTAAAATACATATTTTTTTAATCTTAATCATCTAACACTTGCCCTCAATTTGTTTAACTCCAGTTTTAATAAAAATTGCAATAACCGAGGCCTTTGCGGTGTCCCTTTCAGTATATTGTCTGTGTGTATTCAATAGTGCTCATCGTGCTTGTGTATAAGAACCATACTCAGGGTTGTGTTTCACGTGATTTATTCAGCAGAGCTTCAGAACAGAGTTTCGCATTCAGCCACGGCGATAAAAAGAGAATCTTCAAGTAAATCCACAAAGAATCCACGTGCTCCCCATCGTCACTTGTACGTCTTCATGTGCCACAAACCATCATTTAAATAGTGAATATTTTCAATGCCAATTCCTTTATTGACCTTTTCTCTGTGGGAAGAAACACAATAAGGTCACACGGGTGCAAAACTTTCCAGGAAACCGAGCTGGTTATACACAACAGACCGAACGGATCTGGCGCTCACACAGGTCACTGCCAACACACAAGTGTGTGGTTTGTCTTAAATGCCTACTGGGATCACTCTGCTGTTTAATGGGTTTTGATTTAACTAAAAGATTTATGGAATTGCACGGACCAGTATCAGAGCTGGATAAGGAGTGATGAGTGTCTAGCTCACCACTTGGTAGTATAAGAAATGTGCGTTTATATAGTCATCGTCAATTAAAATAGTTATCTGTCTGACGTGCTGGGTCTGTCTCCATCTCCATCCCATCATACGACACACATTGTTTGTCTGCAAACCACTGTAGGTATCTGGAAGCCATTTAATTATTCAGGAGTTGTGACTTATGCTCAAAGTACAAGGATAAGGGAGATATGCGACCATGTCATTATTAGGTAATGTTAGTTTTTTGGGGCTGCTGATTTTCCATTCAATAACAGATTAGGAATGTTACCAGATTAAAGCCACAACTGACTAATTAAATAGCTGCCAGATTACCTAAATGGCTTCCAGATGAACAGTACGAGTCATATGACAGGAGAGTCAGCACCTCAGGCAGGTTAATATAGTATGTAAGAAACTAACAAAAATACAGGTTCTCTATTCGAGAACGAACAAACCTTAATAGGTTAGTTCTATGGACATAATAACCCACTCTGAGAGCAACCTCTTTTAGCTCACTTGTGCCCCTCACAGGGAGAAATATCCTGTAGTAGATCAGTCTGGTCCCACTCAATAGAATGATCCAGCCCTGAAATACCAGGCAATTCTACTCTGAACAGGAAAAACTGCATACCCCAGACATAAATTTCGGCCTCTCTTGCACCTCGTCGGTAAGGTGTGGCTGTACTCCCCAAGGCACAGTGAGCAAGGAGTTAGTTTCAATTTTTAAGACTTGCACCTACCTGACAAAACTGTAAAGCACACACATAAGATATTAAACTGATAATATTGGAGTGGTCCAGAATGACACCCAATAGGAAATAGATTAAACAAAAATATATATATTAAAGTTACTATTTATATTTGACTTTGCCAAACGGTTTTCCTCATTATGAAGTCCGATTCTCAAGACAGCAAACCAACAAAGTTTATTGGTTCTTGAACAGCTTATTATAGTTTACTAGCGAATTGCCCGTCAAAAAATGACGGCAATGAAATTGTAAGGTAGCTAATGCTGTTTAGTGTGTAATAATGAAATATATAATACATTAATAAATGAATATACTTTACCTATTTTAAAGCATTGTGTGGAAGAGCTGTGAATGTGTTTTGATGTTGCTGCAGCATTAGTGGTGTGGAGCTGCTGTGTAAGCGTGCTGAATGTGTGCAGTGTAACACTGTGCGTGCGCAAGCCCAAACCGTTAGCGTAGTCGTGTACTTCCGCATTGGCGTAAAATGGCGAGTAATGTGTGGTATACGTCTGTATCGGAATATCTGTAGGTGTTTTGTGGTGTTTTGCGAGTTTCTTGTGGTGTTTTGCAAGTTTAGAGTGCTGTAGCCTCGTTTTCGTTTTGTTCAGCGGCCATTTTTTCTCTCGCTTCGATTTTTTTTTAGTCTCTAAACTGTTTTATTTCGAGTAAAATCGAGGTGTAAGTTGTATTTTTGAGGTCCTGGGTGCTCCCTCTTGGTGTAGGTAAGTTTTTTATGTATGTGCTGTGTGTATGTATTGTGTTTTACATTTTGTAATGTTCGCGAGTTGCGTCCGAGTGTTGCGAGGCCGTAATGTGTGTGAACGTGTGTCGTATGTTGTTTGCGAGTGTCGTAATGTGTGTGTCGTGCTGTTTGGTTTGCGAGGTAAAGTTTGCGAGGGTCGCAGTTGCTGGCATGGAGCGCCTTTGGCGCTCCATGCCAGCAACTGCGGCCCTCGCTTTGCGAGGTCCTCAGGTGCTGGCATGGAGCGCCTACGGCGCTCCATGCCAGCAACTGAGACCCTCGGCCACTGCCCTCGCTATGCGAGGGCCGCAGCTCGCTACGCGAGCCCGCAGCGTTAGCAACAACTCGTACGCTCACAACTATATATGTGATTTGTAACGTGCCAACATATTCCGTGGCGTATATACTTGGTCATTGATGCTTCTTCGTGTTTCCCGCAGTGTGTGTATTCCAGTAGCTTACCTCCCAACAAAGCAGGTTATGTTTACTGTAGACCTCAGTTATTTAACAGCTTATTTGTTAAATCGCAACGGTGCTTGAACAGGACCAGGCACCTGCTGTCCAGGCTGAACAAGTCTCAAAGGCATCAGATTTTCATGCGAAACGCACTGTCAATATTAACAAGGTCAGAGAGAGGCCAGAAGCTATATAATAAGTCTGCACACGACTAGAAACAGGTTTGACAACAGAAAAAACCCAAGAGGCCCATCTAGTCTGCTCCGGTCTATCCTCCCGAGAGTCTGGCTTATGCAAGGATGGTTTTACACTTACCGCAGACATGCTTAAATTCCTTAACTTCTATTGAGTGCCTGTCCTACTTATCTGCTGCCATTTCTGAAAACGTACTACTCTCAAATCTTCAACCTGCAAATCATTGTTCTTGTTTTCTTCCAGAAGATACTGCCATCTTGAACTTTATTAAAGGGATATAAAAGATTCCTTGATTTACCTAGGTATAAAACATACCTGTGTATCTGTTAACTTTTATGCACCGTATTGGTCCGAATATAAGCCGCACCTTTATTCCCGATTTTTGAGCTTGCGAGTTACGGGTGCGGCTTATATGTGAGTACTATCTTTTTTCTATTTTTTCCCCTTGAACTTTACGGGTGCGGCTTATATTCGGACCAATACGGTACTTTATTCTATTAAGCAGTGCATATAAGCTAGGTTTTTACTTCCAACTATCAAATCAATAGTTCCTGTTCAGGTCTTCCAACTGCAGCAAATGCAGACACAGACTCTGTAGTGCAGTGTACTAGCACACCAGGGACCATATCTCAGCAACATGTACTCTGTGTCTTCATGAGTTGCTGAGGGCTGACACATACAGGCAAAATGTGTTTGACTTTAGACAGTAAAAACTGAGCTTATAAGCACTTCTTACTAAAATAAAGTAAATACAAGTATATATATATATATATATATATATATATATATAAAAGAAGGTCTAAGATCTTGGAGGCTGCCCTGCATCATACACAAACTTGCTGGAGAAAGACTTCAGCAACTACACAGGATATAAAATGTAATAGCATTATTTTAATACAGTTTATCTGTGCTCAGGGCTGTGGAGTCAGTAGATAAATGTTCCAACTCCCCGACTCCTCTGTATTAATGTACACGTCTTCCCTCACACAAACAAGCAGGCATGCAGGTTTTAAAACAAATATAAACACTTACAGTTGAATCTAAGAAGCTGTTCTGAGCTTGGTTGGATACATTTTTTGAGTCTACACCAAATGATTTCTACCAACGAGGTATTGAAAACCTTGTTGAGCGTTAAAAATAAAATTGTAAACAACAAGGCAAAATACATTTATAAGTATTGGTGCTCCGAATTGTGCGTTGCGTAGCATAAAGTGAAGCACATGAAAAGCATGCTTTTTCACGGTCACTTAAAGTGTTCGTTTAGCGGTTAGGTGAGGCGCTGCATGCATGGGTCTTTATTCTTACAGTAGAGAAGTCATTAATTAGAACTTTTTGTGAATTGAAATAAAAAAAAAAAAAAGCAAGTTTACATATTCCAATCTAAATTTAGTAGGAGTCGGAACCGTTTTTTTTTTTTTTTGCCGACTCCGACTCCAGGTTCACGAAACTTCCTCCAACTCCTTGACTCAGACTCCACAGCCCTGTCTGTGCTAGATTTTAAAAAACTAAAAACCAAAATAGAGGTGCTCAATCAGAGAACTAACTAACCTTAATAGGTTAGCTCTATGGACACGATAAACCCCTCTGAGAGCAGCCTGTTTTAGCTCACTTGTGCCCTTTCACAGGGAAAAATATCCTGTAGTAAATCAGTCTGGTCTCACTCACTAAAATGGTCCAGCCCCGAAATACCAGGCAATTCTACCCTGAACAGGAGAAACAGCAAACCCCAGATGTATATGTACCGGCCTCTCTTGGGCCCCGTCAATGAGGTGCAGCTGAACTCCCTAAAGCAGTGGTCCCCAACCTTTTTTTGGCACCGGGGACCCATTCCATAAAAAAAAAAAATATTTATATAATTCATGGCCCAGTGGAGAGTGGGCTGCGGAAAAAAAACAAAGTAAAAAATATTTTATGCCAACATGTTCCTGTTTTTGCAACCCCCCACAATGAACAAGTAAGAGTAGGGGGCTGCTGGGAGGGAAGAGGGGGCTGCTGGTGACACACACGGCCCGTCTGAACAGAGGCCGCGGCCTGGTGGTGGTCTGCGGCCTGGGGGTGGGGGACCTCTACTCTAAAGCACAGTGAGCAAAGGGTCCACGTCTGGAGTCCCCTATAACCCTTACGGAGACTAGAAGTGCTCAATCAGAGAATGAACTAACCTTAACAGGTGAGTCCTACGGACATGATAACCCACTCTGAGAGCAACCTCTTTAGCATTAGGAGTGCAGCTACACTTTACTGACGAGGCCCAAGAGCCGGACTTCTGGGGTTTGCTGGTATTTCGGGGCTGGATCGCTCTTTTGAGTGAGACCAGACTGATATACTACAGGATATTTATCCCTGTGAAGGGCACAAGTGATCTAAAAGAGGCTGCTCTCCGAGTAGGTAACCAGACCCATAAAACAAATCTACTTAGTTTGCGCAATCCAAATAAAAGATAATAATAAATAATACTTCGGTGGTGTTCATTTTCAGATTTAGCTCCTCTGATTTTGTTTTAGATTTTCAAAGCTATCAGCATTGAATCCCGGTGAAATCAAGTGAGTTTAACAGATATTAGCTCATGTGCACCACACCGCTCACCTGCTGAAGGCACCCCTCTTAGAATGACATTACACCTCTTCCCTTCAGAGGTGAAGCCAGTAGATCTATTCATATTTTTTCCAAGCCCAATGACTTGTCATATTTACATTATTCTCGTATGAAGAACATAACTTGATAAATGTGTAAACCCTAATACAGTAGACTCTCAGTTAACCAGAACTCAAGCAACCAGAAAAAAAAAAATGAATATTGTACTTTAAAGAAAAGGTAAACTTTTACAGGGCTCAAGAAATGCCAGGAGCCAGGTTGTCATGACACAACATGCTTACAGGCACCTAGATATCATCCACTGTACATCTCTGCAATTCAGGTTTACCAGGAAGCAGATAGGCAGGTGAGACTGAGCCAGGCCAGTGTTGGCGTTACATCCACCGGGATCAGCACCGCACCCTCCAGCCGAACGTACCTGTGTGTGAGGAGTGAAAGCTGCTGCTGCTAGAACAGCCCTCACTGACAAATATACTTAGCAGAGCATCCTATGTGTATCTCATATAGGCCTCTTAATAGTGACTCTCAAGCAACCAGAAACTACATTTATCCGGTGTGGGCGTAAAAAGGAATCTATATTACTATTTGTTAATAATAAAACATCTTTATTACAACAGATTGAAAATCTGGGGAAATTATAAAATTAAAATGAAATATAATGTTTCCTTTGTTGCATCAGCAAGAGGGTAATTTGAGAATGTATTAAGTGGTTTAACTGCTCTTGGGGGCTTGTCCTCTGCCAGCCAATGAGATCTACAATCTAAAGCATGCTCTCTGCATTTCCTGTACATGTCAATCAATCTAAAAAGGTTTTACTTTTTTTTTTCCCCACATAAAAAAAAAAAAAAAAAATTGTTGAATACATTTTTTTTTTAAAATACTTGTGTTGCATGTCATCATAGTGTAAGATTAAAAATATTTGAATGTATTGGATATAAGTATCAGCTCTCCTGACCTCTATTCATTGTTTTAAGCATTGTATAATTTATTGTATAATTTAGCCCGGGTTTTAAGGGTCATAAAGATAATGTTTTATTATTATTGGGATCGTCCCTGTTTTCTGCCCGACAGTAGTGGCAGCCAGTGGCCACTAGGTGGCGCGACTGATATTTTTGTCAATTTCTTGCCACTATCTTAACCCCAACCCCTACATCCAACCCCAACCCCTACATCCAGCCCCTACCCCTACATCCAGCCCCTACCCCTACATCCAGCCCCTACCCCTACATCCAGCCCCAACCCCTACATCCAGCCCCAACCCCTACATCCAGCCCCAACCCCTACATCCAGCCCCAACCCCTACATCCAGCCCCAACCCCTATCCCTACATCCAGCCCCTACATTCTAGCAAATGTCCTAGAATTGTTTTTTATGCCAACATGCCAATACCCTTTGGTTGGATGAACAGATTTGTACATATTTACTATTAAAGTGATATTTATGTCTCTCAGCAGAGTGTGAAGGATTATATACAATTTTATATAAAAAAAGAAAAGTTTCAAAGCTATGTTTATTTTTGTGGCTTTCTAAGAACATTTTGCACATTATCAAGTTTAGTTATTCACAAGACCAGTGAGATGTCCTGTAACGTTTTGCTGCTCTTGGCTTACACGGCTGCTAATGACGTTAGGGAATTACATACCTCACAAATATGTGAAGTGTTTCCTCAACTACAGTGGCCCTTTAAAAACTGTACATTTTCTGAAATAGCAAAGTGATTTTCGGGTGGTCTACAATTCTTAGAAAACGGTCAGTGGTCCTTGCGTGGTAGTAGTCATTTTTTTCAATTCATATTAGGTATTTCTCAGAAAATAATTGTCATTTTTGCATCTGTTTATCTGTATACTTTTATTTCTATTACCTGTTCTAGTAACTCCACCAACAGAGGAAAAGCAGCTGCCTGCCCGGTGGGACAAAAACACTGCAGCTCACAGTGCAAACAATATACAATGTTGTATGGATTATATTGGTATAGCTGAAAAAGACTCTAAAACATCTGATATACATGACAAACTGCAGGAATACTCTCCAGATCACATCTAAGTAGTCTTCAATTATAAACAAGAAAATAAAAATATGTTTTGCAGATTACTTGTATATAGAAAGATTCCATCGGGTCTGACTTGAGTACTTTCTGATGCATCAAGTCAGAGTTGTGTACTCATCTACTGAAAAGGGGGGGGGGGGGGGGAAGCAGGAGAGAGGGATTTGTTTAGTTTACATTTCTGTAGGAGCAGGGCTTTCAGTTACAGTTGCCATGTCACACTTGCAGCCAAAGTATCATGGCCTCCAGGAACAGTAGATGCATTCAAATGTATTTCTGGCACATTTATCCTACCTAATTATACTCATAGAATAAACAAACATTTTCAAAAATATAATATCCTATCCATAAGCAGTCTATATTATATATGTGCATTTTGACTTTTTAATCCAATAGCACTTTATGCATGGCTGCTTTCAACATTTGCCTGCACTATTATTCAGATTTGAAACATAGGATGGATTTAGGAGTTAAAACAGAGGCAGACAGACACGCAGGCAGGCACACACACACACACACACACACACAGGCAGACAGACAGGCACACACACACAGGCAGACAGACAGACAGGCACACACACACAGGCAGACAGACAGACAGGCACACACACACACAGGCAGACAGACAGACAGGCACACACACACACAGGCAGACAGACAGACAGGCACACACACACACAGGCAGACAGGACACACACACAGGCAGACAGACAGGACACACACACAGGCAGACAGACAGACACACACACAGGCAGACAGACAGACACACACACAGGCAGACAGACAGACACACACACAGGCAGACAGACAGACACACACACAGGCAGACAGACAGACACACACACACGCAGGCAGACAGACAGACAGACACACACACACAGACACACACACACACAGACACACACACACAGGCAGACAGACACACACACACAGGCAGACAGACACACACACACACAGGCAGACAGACACACACACACACAGGCAGACAGACACACACACACACAGGCAGACAGACACACACAGGCAGACAGACACACACAGGCAGACAGACACACACACACACAGGCAGACAGACACACACACACACAGGCAGACAGACACACACACACACAGGCAGACAGACACACACACACACAGGCAGACAGACACACACACACACACAGGCAGACAGACACACACACACACACACAGGCAGACAGACACACACACACACACACACAGGCAGACACACACACACACACACACACACAGGCAGACACACACACACACACAGGCAGACACACACACACACACAGGCAGACACACACACACACACAGGCAGACAGACACACACACACACAGGCAGACAGACACACACACACAGGCAGACAGACACACACACACAGGCAGACAGACACACACACACACAGGCAGACAAACACACACACACACACACACAGACAGACACAGGCAGACAGACACACACACAGACACAGGCAGACAGACACACACACAGACACAGGCAGACAGACACACACACACACAGACACAGGCAGACAGACAGGCAGACAGACACACACACACACAGACACAGGCAGACAGACACACACACACACACACAGGCAGACAGACACACACACACACACAGGCAGACAGACACACACACACACACAGGCAGACAGACACACACACACAGACACAGGCAGACAGACACACACACACAGACACAGGCAGACAGACACACACACACAGACACAGGCAGACAGACACACACACACACACACAGACAGACACAGGCAGACAGACACACACACAGACACAGGCAGACAGACACACACACAGACACAGGCAGACAGACACACACACAGACACAGGCAGACAGACACACACACACACACAGACACAGGCAGACAGACACACACACACACAGGCAGACAGACACACACACACACAGGCAGACAGACACACACACACACAGGCAGACAAACACACACACACACACACAGACAGACACAGGCAGACAGACACACACACACACACACACACACACAGACACAGGCAGACAGACACACACACAGACACAGGCAGACAGACACACACACAGACACAGGCAGACAGACACACACACACACAGACACAGGCAGACAGACACACACACAGACACAGGCAGACAGACACACACACACACACAGACACAGGCAGACAGACACACACACACACACAGACACAGGCAGACAGACACACACACACACACACACACAGGCAGACAGACACACACACACACACACAGGCAGACAGACACACACACACACACACAGGCAGACAGACACACACACACAGACACAGGCAGACAGACACACACACACACACACACACACAGACAGACACAGGCAGACAGACACACACACACACACAGGCAGACAGACACACACACACACACACACAGGCAGACAGACACACACACACACACAGACACAGGCAGACAGACACACACACACACACACAGACACAGGCAGACAGACACACACACACACAGACACAGGCAGACAGACACACACACACACAGACACAGGCAGACAGACACACACACACACACACACAGGCAGACAGACACACACACACACACAGGCAGACAGACACACACACACAGACACAGGCAGACAGACACACACACACAGACACAGGCAGACAGACACACACACACAGGCAGACAGACACACACACACACACACACACACACAGACACAGGCAGACAGACCTAAGATTTAGGAACCAAACAGGAAGGAAGCTTTTCATAGCAATACATTATATTTTGGGAAAATATGTAGGAGACAGCAGAACTAAGTTTGAACCCCCCCTGGTCAAATTGCATATTTTGTTGATTTTGTAAATGTGGCATGTGCAAAAGTTAGGGCACCCACCTGGTTGTAAGGTCTCAGAACTTAGAAACTAAGAATTTGTTGGTAGGCATTATCAATCTGTCTGGCTCCTAAAATATAGTTTTGCAGTAACATGCCAACTCCCTTCCCCACTGAGATATAGTTGGGAAGGGAGTGGGCATGTTACTGCAATACTATGGAAAACCAAATAAAGTGATCAAACAGAACACAAAATAAATTATATACTTTCATATAAATCCCACAATTTACCATGATCACAATGTCCCTTTAATGAACACAGAATCTAAAAAAATAATTGTCCCATTTTAAAGAGCATTGAATGAGTTACAAGTTGTAATAGCCATTTCTTTCTAGAATTATTATAGTTCATTTATAACGTGCCGACATATTCCGTAGCGCTGTACATAAGTTAAGTTCAGACAAAGATAAATACAAAAATAAATAAAAATTAATAACTATTGAGCTTTACATTTTTCTCTGTGATAAAACACAAATAAATGGCACAGAGAGCTTGATTAGTGTAGAAATTGAACTACATAAATTGCAGAAATGGAGAAATAAGTTAGAAAACGGTGTCACTTGTTATAAGCTACAACGTTTTATTTGTGTTCTGTCCCCACCTATGCAGTGGCATGCAGCAGCCATTAGGTGGTGTGATGAGACTGTTCAATTTGTTCTTAGAGTGAGGGCTAGGGTTAGAATTGGGGTTCAGGGTTAGGGTAGTGACAGATGATAAGCTTTAAATTGTAAAATAGTGGTACACATAGCACGCCATTAATTTACTATGTAAAGATTATCTTCTGCCACTACCCTAAACAAGAAACTCAACAAAGTCTTGGTGCACCACCTACTGACCATTGCACGCCACTGGCTGGTGGGGACAAAAGAGGAAAGGTCCAATTATTTTGTCTAAAACACAATGACCTGTACATTGTTTATTGCTTTTTAAAAATTAACTCTGAACTTGCATTTCCACTTTAATGCAATATATTCTCACCTATAAGCAACTAACAGTCTTACACTGGGAATACCACTTAAGTTGCATGATTTATTTCATCATGTCGTGCATGTTGGTGTAAAACTTACATGTCATCTGCAGACATCTTCATGACCCCAACACAAAGAGCGTGCTGCTTCCCTTCTGCCATTATTGCCTGGTGCAAACAGCTTAGGAAAATGTAGAATTAAACACAGATTAAAAGTTAAAGAAAGGCAGACATTACAGGAATGCTGAAGGGAGCAACTGTGTAATATTGGAATATGCAGAAAACTAATTTTTTATTAAATATGATAATTATATATGTGACTTATTTTTTTTATTCTGCGTATTGACAGCATACAACTAACCATCACAGAATAATTGTGCTTCTTGTGTTAATAATTTTGAGTATACAAGTCTAATGGGCACACTGACTTGGAGGAACTCGAATGGGATTGCATAGCCCAGAGCAGGAAGGTTTCAACTAAATGGTTAACGATAAGACCAGAGTCCAGCTCACAGGCACCCTCTGCTGTTACTTATTATACACTTACACACGCCAGCACCAGTACTGATTAGATGTGCTGAGGAACACGGGATAGGAGACAAGTTAGGGGAGCATCATAAATAATATTCTGTCTCTTCTGTCCATTTGTATAAAGACATCATGTGTAACATCTAATCAATACAAATTTTTGGCACGAAAAAGAGGTACGTCTCTTTAAAGAAATTCACTCTAAATTAAATGCTTGCCCATTACAAAAAAAAGTATCACTGTAAACTGCAATACCCTTGTTAATTATCTGTACCATTGGACATTTACAGTTCTAACAACAAACCGGACGCTGATCCTGATCCATGCCAGTCATAATGGAATATTTTTATAGGACTCCAGCTTCACAAAGATCGAGGTGAATGTGGCTAAAAATCCAGGTGAGAGAAAAATGCTATAGATGCATTGAGTATATATCATGAATAATCGCTACCACTTCCATCACATCATTAAAGGGAGTATCTTGGCAGATTTGACACAGTAACTTACACCCTTGGTTGTTTTTTTGATAATATCTTACACTGAAAGCAGTAGATTCAAAGTCCCATTTATTGGACAATGACCTGCTCATTAGTTAGAGATATCTGACTAGTGGATGGATCAGAAAGGCTGACTGACAGGTTAAAAATATAGACATCAACATAAAGATTTTTGTTGGAAATTATTATATACTTTACTATTTAAAATTAACTGTTCAACTTGGTTGAAATGTCTCATTCAGCTGGAAGTAAAACATTAGTGAACTGGAAGAAAGGATACGACCACAGTGTCCGAAGCGGCAGGGTACAGCTTGGCTCCGGGAGACGTCAAACCAGGGCACATAATATTAGCGCCACTTAAGACAAACTTAATGGCTCCTTTATCGACTTGCTGATGTGGAAGAATAAACGGAACTGGAAAACAGAAACCACAATAAGAGGCTGACTATTAAGAGTTGATTAACGCATATCAAATCAAAACAAGTTGTTCTTTTGGGTTTGATCCAGGTAGGCCTGTGAAAATACCCTATATCCCCTAAAATGTAACCCAGAGCTTCACTTGCAAATCTTTCTCACGTTAGACTGTCTCCTAAGAAAAGTTTAAGTGGCTCTTCAGCACTCTGTCTGGCTTGTAAATTCGGTAAAAATGTTTTAACCCCTGATTTGTGGGTCATCTTATTAGGACTGTTTTCACTATTAGCAATAATAATGTACAATTCCAATTTCTTTTCTGACTTGATTATGTCTTAGAAGAGCGTGAGCTTGTAAAATAGTGAGCTTTCAATCTGTCCTTTTGAAAGCTGTAGCAGTTTTAGCTGCCACAGAAGCTCCTTCTGCATTCAAGAGTCCTCCCACCTCAGTAAGTTGATCAGCAGAAAACAAAATAGTGATTCTACTGCAGTGTAATTGCATAAAAAAGGTAATAAATTAGTGGATGTATTGTTTTTTTCTAATGCTAAAAAAACATTCTCTCAAGTGTAGTTTTTCCAAAGAGTATTTTAAATATAATATTACAGGGTACATATGTAAAAACTGGCACAAGTGGTTCCCGGGTTAGAGACGATGTGTACTTAAGAACTGGCTCCCATGGCTGTTTGTATTAGTTTGTTTTATGTTCTGTTTGAATTGAGAGAGCACACAAATCTCTTTAACTTATTATTACAGTACAGGGGTATTATAATTCCTACAGTATTACACTGTATTATTATTACCATTATAGTATTATTATTCATCATGGATCCGAGTTCCACACAAATACAGTTTAAAGTTGTTCTCAGGAGCGTATCTCGTCCTTAACTCGGGGACCGTCTGTATTGTGAAGTTTAGGAAATGTTTTATTTAATAGATAAATTTTGATTTTTTTCCCCGTTTTGATTTGTGTCCTATATATTAGATAAATCATGTATCTACTTCATTTTTATTTTTTATTTTAAAGTGCATATTGTTTTTATTTGTAGATGCACTACGGTCATGGGTGTAGGAACTGTATGTATGTAAATAAGCTATTTTACGATCTGTGTATACAATGAGCTGTTCGAATGGAACTTAAGGAAATCTCATTAGTTAAAAACACGGCCATCGTGAGAAAATAGCCGCTGTATGACTGTTTGCCACTTATCAAATTGTTATTCAAAAGGAAATATAGAAATAATTTGTCAATTTAAACATGACCATTCAGGCACAAGCTGTGCCTGCTAAAATAAACATTTTACAGAAAAATGGTTTTAACACAGCCGCTAATGTTGTTAATAAGCTTTTCCCCAATCTGCATTGCTGATTTAAGAGCATAATAGTGAGGAACCACATAGAGAAAAAAGATAGACATGTTAGAGGAACGCACATTTGTGAAGTAATCTCAGTGTTGGGTAGAAAGGTCCCTCTCTTTGTCTGAAGAACAGAAGCTCCCCATTTACTGTAAGAATCTCTATGTGCTCATGGCTGAAAAACAAGAAAGACAGACAAAATTAGAAAGCGAGTCATAGAATTATCCAATTGTTAAGACATTATTATGTAGATCCGTGATTCTCAACAGCCAGTCCCTGAGACCTTATCTGCAGGGATGAGGAAGCCTAACACTTGGCATATGACCAATGGTAATTGGTCGTGTAGACAGGTTCAAATAAATGCAAAGCTAGATAAAAACTGTGTCACCTGAAGTATCTCCCCATTCAAAATTTATTGGGTTCTTACAATCAGTACTCATGAGTATTCAAAGATAACCTGCTGGTCCTCATGAAAATTTGAAGTTAACCAAACAGATCCCATGAGCACTCAAAGGTAACCAAACAGATCCCATGAGCATTCAAAGGTAACCAAACAGATCCCATGAGCATTCAAAGGTAACCAAACAGATCCCATGAGCATTCAAAGGTAACCAAACAGATCCCATGAGCATTCAAAGGTAACCAAACAGATCCCATGAGCATTCAAAGGTAACCAAACAGATCCCATGAGCATTCAAAGGTAACCAAACAGATCCCATGAGCATTCGAAGGTAACCAAACAGATCCCATGAGCATTCAAAGGTAACCAAACAGATCCCATGAGCATTCAAAGGTAACCAAACAGATCCCATGAGCATTCGAAGGTAACCAAACAGATCCCATGAGCATTCAAAAGTAACCATACAGTTGCCATGAGCATTCAAAGGTAACCAAACAGATCCCATGAGCATTCGAAGGTAACCAAACAGATCCCATGAGCATTCAAAAGTAACCATACAGTTGCCATGAGCATTCAAAGGTAACCAAACAGATCCCATGAGCATTCTAAGTTAACCAAACAGATCCCATGAGCATTCTAAGGTAACCAAACAGATCCCATGAGCATTCTAAGGTAACCAAACAGATCCCATGAGCATTCTAAGGTAACCAAACAGATCCCATGAGCATTCTAAGGTAACCAAACAGATCCCATGAGCATTCTAAGGTAACCAAACAGATACCATGAGCATTCTAAGGTAACCAAACAGATACCATGAGCATTCTAAGGTAACCAAACAGATACAATGAGCATTCAAAAGTAACCATACAGTTGCCATGAGCATTCAAAGGTAACCAAACAGATCCCATGAGCATTCAAAAGGTAACCAAACAGATCCCATGAGCATTCAAAAGTAACCATACAGTTGCCATGAGCATTCAAAAATGACCAAACAGATCCCATGAGCATTCAAAGGTAATGACTCTGTTCAAAATGATTTTCCTACAGAATTAGTAACATATGTGTTATTATCAATGAATCTCAACACTCTCTTTTCCCAGGATTTTGACTATATAATGTTTTGTTTGGGCGTCCAATAGAATCTGATTTCAATACAACATTATATTACTCCCTCTAGAGTAGAGGTTGGCAACTCAAATTTCTGAGGACTTTTTACAGGCTAGGATTTAAAGGGAAAGTTCACATCCACTTATGAACTCTATGACAATGAGGGACAAATGCCAGGAGTCAAGTCATCATGGTGACTACAGAGTGTTTGCTGGTTGAAATAAGGGAGGAGTGGATAAATGTAGTCACAATTACTGCAGAAATTAAAAGTAAGCATCTAAATATAATTAAAATTGGTTATTTAAAAAAAATGAAGCGGAAGTGCTAGATAATTCATCTTAGAAGTTAAAGGGATAGTAAATTTAGCACAAGTTGGAGGGCACAAGTGGAAAGATCTCATAAAAGCAAGTTGAAATACTTTTTTCATTTTTTAAATACGTGTTTTTTTGAGGAAGATATGGTATTTTGAAAGAATTTTAGTGATTGTTGTTTTGACATGATTCTGTACACCCACAGACAGAAGCTCAGATTACAAACAGTGTTTTACGCCCCAGACAATTTAAACCAATCAGATTGCAGAGGTGTGTATGCATATGGAACTCAAGGGAACTGTTGGTGAGTGGCAGGGGTGTGTGTGTGTAGGAAGTAGGAAGTAGCAAAATCACAAACTGCAGCTCCAAAAGCCTGATTCAGAGTAGTGTTCTACAAGGACAAAAACTTTGAAAATAAACATATGCACACACACATGAACAGATGCGAGAGATACAGATACAAGAGATCCCCTCTTCTCTTATCTCTGTATGTCCCTACTTCACTCTATCCTTTTCTCTCTCTCTCTCCTTCCTTCTCTCTCCCCCTCCGTTTTTCTCCCTCCATCATGCACTCTCCATCATAGGATTAGAGATAGACCCGGCAAGGGGTGTAGGGGGTTAGGGTTAGGACCGGCAAGAGGTGTATGTGGTTAGGGCCAGCAAGGGGTGTAGGGGGTGAGGGTTAGGGTTAAGCCCGCTAACTGCTGTATGGGGTTAGTTTTAGGGCCGGCAAGGGGTGTAGTGGTTAGGGGCTTAGGGAGTACATTTAGATGCGAGCGCACACGGCAACAGGAGGCTTCCAGTGCCATGCACACACTCGCGCTATCATAAAACAGGAAAGGTCCAAATTCTTTATATGGGCTAAATCAATTTTATTGTTTAATTTGTATCAAAATAAACACTCCGTAAAATATGTTACAATAGTATATTTGGGGGTTATTTACAAGCTATCACAAGGGCTGCAATGTTTGCATAGTTGTGCTATGGCAGTTTTACATTTATGAAACGCAACACAATGCCTCTAATAATCCCAGCCCCCCAGGTCCCCCATTCTGATCTCCAACCCTGTCTGTATAACACTTTTTCTCTCACCCTTAGATTGTAAGTTTGCGAGTTTTCAATCTTGTGTCAGGCCTTGGAAACAAGCTCTATGTACATTTGATTTTATGCTCAAAAACAGGGCCCTCCATTCTTTACAAGGTGTTTAATTTGTTTTCTGCTATGTACTCAACCCCTGTACAGCGCTACGGAATATGTTGGCGTAATATAAATAAAGATAATAATAATAATAATAATAATAATAATAATAATAATAATACGTCTTTAACGGTTTTGATATACAGAGGACATAAAAAGTCTACACACCCCTGTTAAAATGTCAGGTTTCTGTGCTGTAAAAAAAATAGACAAAGATAAATCATTTCAGAACTTTTTCCACCTTTAATGTGACCTATAAACTATACAACTCAATTGAAAACCAAATTGAAATCATTTAGGTGGAGGGAAGAAAAAATATAAAAATAAAATAATATGGTTGCACACCCTTAAACTAATACTTTGTTGAAGCATCTTTTGATTTTATTACAGCACTCAGTCTTTTTGGGCATGAGTCTATCAGTATGGCACATTTTGCCCACTCTTCTTTGCAAAAACACTCCAAATCTGTCAGATTGCGAGGGCATCTCCTGTGCACAGCCCTCTTCAGATCACCCCACAGATTTTCAATCGGATTCAGGACTGGGCCATTCCAAAACTTTAATCTTCTTCTGGTGAAGCCATTCCTTTGTTGATTTGGATGTAAGCTTTGGGTCGTTGTCATGCTGAAAGATGAAGTTCCTCTTAATGTTCAGCTTTCTAGCAGAAGCCTGAAGGTTTTGTGCCAATATTGACTGGTATTTGGAACTGTTCATAATTCCCTCTATCTTAACTAAGGCCCCAGTTCCAGCTGAAGAAAAACAGCCCCAAAGCATGATGCTGCCATCACCATGTGGGTATGGTGTTCTTTTGGTGATGTGCAGTGTTGTTTTTGCGCCAAACATATCTTTTGGAATTATGGCCAAAAAGTTCAACCTTGGTTTCATCAGACCATAACACATTTTCCCACATGCTTTTGGGAGACTTCAGATGTGTTTTTGCATAATGTAGCCTGGCTTGGATGTTTTTCTTCGTAAGAAAAGGCTTTCGTCTTGCCACTCTACCCCATATGAAGAATACGGGAGATTGTTGTCACATGTACCACACAGCCAGTACTTGCCAGATATTCCTGCAGCTCCTTTAATGTTGCTGGAGGCCTCTTGGTAGCCTCCCAGACCAGTTTTCTTCTCGTCTTTTCATCAATTTTGGAGGGAGATCCAGTTCTTGGTAATATCACTGTTGTGCCATATTTTTTCCACTTGATGATGACTGTCTTCACTGTGTTCCATGGTATATCTAATGACTTGGAAATTCTTTTGTACCCTTCTCCTGACTGATACCTTTTAACAATGAGATCCCTCTGATGCTTTGGAAGCTCTCTGTGGACCATGGCTTTTGCTGTGGGATGCGACTAAGAAAATTTCAAGAAAAGACCAACTAGAGCAGCTGAACTTTATTTGGGGTTAATCAGAGGCACTTTAAATGATGGCAGGTGTATGCTGACTCCTATTTAACACAATTTGGAATGTGATTGCTTAATTCTGAACACAGC